>CM072523.1:46861218-46928718 GCA_036898135.1 Oncomelania hupensis | reverse complement strand
GTATAAAGCTTTACTTGTAATTTATGAACATCACCGCCCTGCTTTCACTTTCAGTCTTGCTGCATTAGGTTCCTCGGCATTAGTACCATTTGTGAATTGTATTTTCTGGCAAAACAGTTCACTGCCTCTTTGAAGTCAATATCAACATCCCTGTGCACTTTCAGTAAAGCAAGTCCATTGAGTCTATGTTGCCCCATTGTAGAACGCAGGTAGTTTTTCAGGTTGCGCAACTGACTGTTTGAACACTCACACTCGGCAGTAGTGACAGGCAGGGTGCAAAGGTTCTTTAGCATGATGAACAGGTTGGGATAAAAATCCCTGTCACAATGTTTCAGTGCTTCTGATGCCGTGGATGGGATGATAGCTGTCGCATTCTCAGCAGCACTTCGCCATTTGCAAACCCACCTTTGGTATTCTGCATCAAGGGTAGCATTGTCTGGTAGATCAGACTCCCACAACATTGCCAGTGTCTTCACCCCTTCTGGAACCTGCATGAAACCATCCTGGTTGTCTATTAAAGTGCTTGGCACCAGACAGAGACCATCAACTGCTAGGTCAGCATTTTTGAACCTCGAGTCCAATTCGATTGACAGGTGTTCCAAGAAAGGAATGGCAATGCTAATCTTGAAATATTCTTCTGGAGTGGCCGCAGGTTGGTTGTCACGGAGAGTCTGTCGGGATGCTTGATGAGGAACAATAACATCAGTTGTCAAAGCATTCGCCATTTGCTGACTTCACCGAACCAGGCAACGAACGCTGTGTCGACATCTCTTCTAATAGAAGACATGCAGTTACTGACCGCTTTGATTTCCCTGTAGGCATCGACAACATCTTTTGTCCTTTTCTGCAGCTTCACTGTCAAGGGTTTTAAGTAACGCAAACAATTGCGGACGACAACGAATGCAACGAGGAAAGCACTGCTGCTCAAGGTGTGGAGAAAGCCAGTTGCCTTGGTCAGTGTCTCACTGTCCCAATTGTCACTGTCTTCACACATTTGTCCCAAACAGTCGTGAACAACCAGAAAGAGAGATGTATAAACCTCCAGTGCTTCATGTTTTTCTACCCATCTTGTTCTGCACAGATCAACAAGCTTTGTTTTTGTCGTGTCAGGCTGAGATGATTCGATGGTATCTTCAAGTTTTCTTTGTCTCTTTGGAGAGTTTGAGAAAAACAGTGACAGTTCCCTCAGTGCTCCCATCATGTTCTTCACTGCAGGCAAGCCGCATGCTTTTACAATGCAGAGACTCAAGCTATGGGAAGCACAGTGTCTCAGGTAACAGAATGTAGTTACTTGTGATAAAAGAATCAGTGGTTGAAATTGAGTAGAGTGGAAGAGGATTTATTTTTTTATAGTGCCTAGGGGAGAGGGTTGAAATTTCTCCCCGGATTTACTTATGATTGTAACGTACACCCCCCCCCCTCCCCCCCAAAAAAAAAGAAAAAAGAAAAAAAATAAAAAATAAAAAAAGAGGTACATAGTCAGGCCAGGGGGGGGGTTACGTAACCCCTGTAACCCCCCCCCCTAGTCCGGGCCTGCTCTCTTCCCGGTAAGGATTTTCAGAGAGGAGACTTTCTGATAACTAACTTTCCAGAAAGTGGGGATACTATTTATACTGAAACCCCCGGCACCCCAACGGGGGTGGTAAACTTAGTTGTCAAGCCATTGGACAACACGACGACCTGCTCACAGTGGTAAAAAAACGGAAACTCCGATGGTATGGCCACGTCACCAAATCATCAGGTCTTGCAAAGACCATCCTGCAAGGCACTGTGCAAGGAGATAGAAGAAGAGGGAGACCGAAAAAGAGGTGGGAGGACAACATTTGAGAATGGACTGGTTTGACACTGAGCGAAACAATCAGAGTTGCTGAGGATAGAGAAAGATGGAGTACGGTGGTTAAGCGATCATCTGTAGTGCCCCTGCGGCCTCCTAGTTATGGATTAGGATAGGATAGGATATGATAGAATAAACTTAGTTGTGTTTTGGTAACTCTTTATTGTACCTTATCAGGAAATTCTGGGCCGCCTCCTACGGGGAAGGCGCAGTCGTTTTGTTTGTGGTTGAACATTCCTATTTTTGAAGCGCGGGATCGGAATAAATGGGGCTTACCATACAATTCCGAATTTGAATTTCTTTCTGGTTCCATGTTTATAGTTATTGCGAGTGTGTGTGAATACGCGCGTGCGTGGATGTGTTGTGTTCTAATGACTATACTTCAAAGCTATTAATAACAAACCTCATCAAGTAATAATATCTACACAAAATTACCATGATATCGCTTACTGTGGCAGCGGAACAGACAACTATTCTTATTTATTGATCTTTTAACAGGATACAACACTTTGCTTGCTGCGTTATCAGTCTAATTACAGCTCGTATCTATTTTTTCCCCCATATGCAAGGTCGGATCCTTGTAGTATAAATACGAGTGGAACCGGACTAAACGCCGTTAACATCTTGTCTTCAAGTAAACAATGGCCATCATCAACAAATTTCACCTCTTCTGGATCGCAGGACTGATCTTTTCGCTTCGGTGTAAGTGCGTTTTGACTTTTTAAAAATTAATATTGAATCGTTTGCCTATTTGTTTTTGTTAACGATTGAATCTTATCTCTGAGCACAAGACAACTGCCTTACAAGTATTGTTAAGCTTCAGTTATTGTAAACGATACATCAAACATTACTTCACTTATCTCAGCTGACTTTAAAGTTACGCGTATTTAGATAGGAAGAATCTAGAATTCCTTAATTTCTTTTTTGAACTGTGATATGCTCAAGACAACATGCGTGGTAGGCTGAACATATACACTAGAGCTGCATAGTTTCTACGTCGAGCACGGTAGGTTAATTCGAAGGGGATGGGAGTATTCTGGGATGCAAACAGGGATTCCGAACATCATAAGAAAACCATTGTTGAAACAGTGCACAACACACCCCAGTCCACCCAGCTAGCTGCAGGTGAGTACCTGGCTATGTTTAGAACCGGGTAAGGTAAGACAGCGAGGGAGAGGAGATAGGCTTTGTGTTGCTATGGGGCTGTATACTAAGCTTATAGAAGCAGTCGACACCCTCCCCTCTCTCCGCCCACCCCCTTCACCCCACCCTATCCTATCCTATCCTATCCTATCCTATCTTATCCTGTCCCGTAACACGGAGGTCGTAGAGGCATCACAAATGATCGTTTAACCAGCATACTCCATCTTTCTCTGTCCTCAGCAGCCCTGATGGCTTCGCTCAGTGTCAAACCAGTCGATTCTCGAATGTTGTCCCCTCCCACCTCTTTTTCGGTCTCCCTCTTCTTCTGCCTCGTTGGTCTTTGCAAGGCCTGATGATCTGGTGACGTTCCATACCATCGGAGTTTCCGTTTCGTCACCACTGTGAGCAGGTCATCGTGTTGTCCAATGGCTTGTGTGATGGTCTGTCGGACTTCGTCGTTGGTGATGTGTTGGGTATAGGAAATGCCCAGAAGTCTTATGTAGCACCTCATCTCCATGCTTTGTATTCTTCGTTGAAGATCTGCTGTGAGGGTCCATGCTTCGCAAGCATATAGGAAAATGGAGATCACAAGGGAGCGCAGCAGTCTTACTTTGGAATGTAGACTGATGGTCCTGTCTTTCCAAACGGGCTTCAAGCTTGTCAGGGCAGCAGTTGTTTGTGCGATCCTGGAGAGGACTTCCTGTCGGGACCCATTGTCTGACACAATGGCTCCCAAATATTTGAAGCTATCCACTGTGTTGAGGGATCGGCCTTGGACTTTGATGTCCGTGTTGATGCCAATGGTGTTGTTGGTCATCATTTTGGTCTTCTCTGCACTTATTTCCATTCCATAAGCTCTGGAGGTGGTGTCAAGCCTCTCTACCAGCTGTTCAAATTCTTGTTCCTTTCCAGCCAATCCATCAATGTCATCCGCACAACGAAGATTGGAGATTGCTCTACCCCCTATGCTGACTGTGCCACCCGCGATTTAAAAAACAACAACCCGACCTCACACTGAGTTTCAGAGGATGTTGAGGGCCTATTCCTACACACGGTTTATGCTTGATAGATCTCTGACACTCCACTAGCGTCAAGGCCACCTGTTTAGTAGAAGCTATCCAATTAGGCCCCCAAGCCACAAAGTTCGCCCTGAGAGAAATGAAAGTCTAATGTTTCGCTTATTTCAGTCGCAGAAGCGTCGGACTCATTTTGCACCTTCCAGTCTGGGACGTGCCAATACATCTCGGACACAGTGTGCCATGGTTACTACGAGACCGACCTCTGTGACGGCCCTTGGGACAGGAAATGCTGCTTGCCAAAGCCATGCAAGTCAACGTTCTTTCTGCCATTATTATTCATTAATTGCTATGTACCAATGAATTATGATTTTTTTTAAAAATCAGGATAATATAATTATAGACATTTTTTTAAATAGTCAGGAATCAGAACCATCCAAATGTGTGCCTATCTGTCTGTCGTCCGTCTGTCCGTTGATAGCCCTATTTCAAGAACCGTGTTGTTTAATAATCCGTTATTTCTTCTTCTTTGTTTATTTGTTTTGTTTGTTTTTAAGTATTTTTAGTTTTATTATTGTTGTTTTTAATAATTTAAAAAAATCCACCCAGTTGTGACCTTAAAATCTTCAGCCACTATGAATTTGCAAAAGGTTCAGCCACAGGGACACTAACCAAATACAATGGACCCGCGATAGCAAACAGAAAGTAGATCCTACCCCTTCTTATTTTTAATACAAACGGCTGTGTGTTGTCTACAGCGGCCTACATACACATATAGGTATACATAGATTGTTTCTTGTTGAAGTCCTTAGGCCTGTTGAGGGTCGTCGTCTTCAGACTCCTGTGTATCCGGCTGTTCATCAGAACGCTTGCTATTAACTGTTGGTTTAATAGGGAAGTCAGTTCAGCATAAT
Source organism: Oncomelania hupensis (assembly GCA_036898135.1). NCBI lineage: Eukaryota > Metazoa > Mollusca > Gastropoda > Littorinimorpha > Pomatiopsidae > Oncomelania > Oncomelania hupensis. The sequence continues at coordinate 46,923,811 of CM072523.1, read as the reverse complement.
TGATAGTCTGTCAGATGCCTATCAGAGTCTGTCAGATGCCTTTAAAGGAATTTAGTGATGGGGTTTCAACAACTGTCTGTGGCAGGCTATTCCACACATCAACCGCCATCAGGTTGAAGAAATGCTGTCTGATTTCAAAGCCTGAGGAGAACAAAACAAACAGCAACACCCAAGTTGAGGTCTGAGGCAATATTTCGATTTTTATTCAAATCTTTATCAAGCCATAATTTCAAAGCTTGCTGACTATTTCTTTAGCTTGTAATTGTGACCTCTTGTTTTGTCATCTCTTTTGGGATGCAGATAGTCCTCAATGTTTACTTAGTAGATTCCATGGGTCAGTTTGTAGATCACGATGAGATCTCCCATCAGCCTTCTGTACATTAGACTTGGAAACATTTTGCTATAGGGGTTCCATTCTACTTGGAAAATGTCCCCGTCGTTCAGCCAAACGTGTCGGCATACTGTTGAAAGGTCCAGTCCATGATGTTGAACAACCCCAGTTTGCTGGATTGAGGCCCTATACTGACCTCACAGCAGAATTGCAATTAACATTCAGGTACATCCAAATCCGACAAATCAAACTAATCCACGTCAAACAGGAGTGACAGATATTTTTTTTTAATTATTCCCTAAATATGCATCTATTAAAATATATATACCTTAATTATGCTGTTGCTTCTGCAGTCCTGGTGGATAGAGCGAGATTACTAACTGCTATGGTATTTTTGCCTAACCTTTTTTTTCTCCCTTGCTTCCAGCATACTACATTGACGCAGTCTGCAATTCTCTCTTCGGAATTTGTCAAGAGGATTCTGGCCCTTGCAATGGTAACTATATAACTGGAACGTGTGGAGGCTCCGCAAGTAGGCGCTGCTGTGTTAATAATGTATAGATCCTCGCCATTTCTTTCGGATGTGAGGTCGCGCGTCTAAATTTACATAATTGTTGGAAACCCTATCTAAACAAAAAGCTGCCTACATAGGGCTGACTAGAGGATCAACGCGAGATTGAAAACGTGTTTAAAACAAAATATGAAGATGATGATATGATAATAATAATAATAATAATAATAATAATAATAATAATAATAATAATAATAATAATAATAATAATAATAATAATAGTGACAGTGTAAACGATGCTGTTTTTGTTTTCAATTCATTTAAAGTATTTATTGGGTGTTATTGCTGTTATTATATTGCTGTTACATGACATTCAGGGCAGGGCGAAGTACCACTGAACAGATTTTTAACCTCAGAATAATCTGCGAGAAATACCTACAGCATCAACAACATCTATATCATGTGTATGAAGACTTCAAGAAAGCGTCTGACCGACTCTGGCTTGCAACTCTGTGGGCAACCATGAGAGTGTACAACATCAGCCCTAAAATTATTGAAGTCATCAAAAGCCTGTATGACAATGCTACCAGTGCAGTCCTCCATAACAGCGCCATCGGGAGCTGGTTCAGAACAACAATCGGTGTGCGTCATGGATGCCTACTCTCTCCTACCCTCTTCAACATCTTCCTAGAGCGCATCATGTCAGATGCCCTTGCAGATCACGAAGACACATTTAGCACATGGGGTAGAGCAATCTCCAACCTCCTTTTTGCGGATGACATTGATGGATTGGCTGGAGAGGAACAAGAACTGGAACTGCTGGTACAGAGGCTTGACACCACCTCCAGAGCCTATGGAATGGAAACAAGTGCCGAGAAGACCAAAATGATGAACAACATCACCAATGGCATCCATACGTACATCAAAGTCCAAGGCCAATCCCTCACCACAGTGCATAGCTTGAAATATTTAGGAGCCATTGTATCAGACAATGGGTCCCGACAGGAACTCCTCTCCAGGATCGCACAAACAACTGCGGTTTAAGGTTGAAGCCCATTTGGAAAGACAGGACCATCAGTCTACATGTACAAGGTAAGACTGCTGCGCTACCTTGTCATCTCCATCTTCCTATACGCTTGCAAAACATGGACCCTCACAGTAGATCTACAACAAAGAATACAAAGCATGGAGATGAGATGCTACAGAAGACTTCTGCGCATTTTCTATACACAGCACATCACCAACAAGTCCGACAGATCATCACACAATAGGACAACACGATGACCTGTTCACAGTGGTGAAAAAACGGAAACTCCTATGGTAGGTGCACGTCACCAGATCATCAGGCTTTGCAAAGACCATCCTGGAAGGCAGGATGCAAGGAGGCAGAAGAAGAGGGAGATTTAAAAAAAGAGGTGCGAGGACAACATTTGAGAATGGACTGGTTTGACACTGAGCGAAGCCATGAGGGTTGCTGAGGACAGAGAAAGATGGAGTACGCTGGTTAAACGATCGTCTGTGGTGCCCCAACGACCTTTGAGTTACGGGATAGGATTTTAATAGGGTAGGAAGTATATCACGGGCGGGAGTAAGAGCCTACTTTCAATTCGACCTTTTTCGTTTCTGTGCGTGTGTGTCCGAGCACGTCCTTAGAATTGATTAGAAGGATCTATCTATCTATCTATCTATCTATCTATCTATCTATCTATCTATCTATCTATCTATCTATCTATCTATCTATCTATCTATCTATCTATCTATCTATCTATCTATCTATCTATCTACCTACCTACCTACCTACCTACCTACCTACCTACCTACCTACCTACCTACCTACCTACCTACCTACCTACCTACCTACCTACCTACCTACCTATCTATCTATCTATCTATCTATCTATCTATCTATCTATCTATCTATCTATCTATCTATCTATCTATCTATCTAGGTTTTTTCATCTATCTAGTTGTTTTTTTTGTACGCCTGCTACCCCTTGGGGTCATGAGCAATCTTGCCACTGTAGATTGTTCTAACCTATAAAGGGAAAAGTGAAAGCCCCAGTTGAAAACCTGTCTTGCCTTTGTAGGCATGACTGATTCACTGCGGCAACAGTACCCCCGTTGGAGTGCCGGGGGTTTCAGTATAAATAGTATCCCCACTTTCTAGAAATTTAGTGCTTTAAATTCCCACTGTCGCTGTCTTCCTCATTTGATCTTTCCCATTCCTGATCTGTCCTATCACTCTGCTATACTATCTTCTTCTTCGCTAGATCAATGACCTACCTTTTTTCTTGAAAACTCTTCCTGGACAAGACTCCTTGTTTGTGTATGAGGTCTGTTGGATTAGCTTGGGAGTGTTGGACGCTTTCTGCCGGGTGGTCACTAGGGCTTCCTATGATGTTATTATTTAGCACCATAGGCATTTTATATGTATGTGTTTTGTTGATGATTTATAATGCTGTTTGTGTTCTATTTTGTTTTTGTAACCGGGTGTTCGAGTAGTTGGGGTAAAGCCTCAGCCGTCCCCTGCGTGGGATGTCTTTATTGTAAAGTGACTGGCCGGTGGAGGGCATTCAATTTTCCCACTAGGGTTGTTTCGGCAGATCTTTTATGCGGATTGGGGGTTGTCCGGTCCTGATTTGGCTCGGAAGAGTCCGCTGGACCTAAAGCAACAATCAATCAATCAATCAATCAATGTACGCCTGCTTTTCGTCATCATTTCACCACCCATGATGTGTGATTAAGCAATAATAAAAAAAATTTGTTGTTATCATCATCGTCGTCGTTATCAAAAACTTCATCAACAGCAGCAGCAGCAGCAGCAGTAGCAGTAACAGCGGCCCTTTAAGCATGTGGTAGGAACAGGTAAAAAGGTAAGATTTTATGCTATTTATTACTGCAGAATTGGTAATTTTGCTGACGATTGGGCAAGTGCGTGTGATATAGCAGCAATATTATTACAAGCTAGCAGCAATACTTTTACAGGTTACAGGCTAGCAGCAATACTATTACAGGTTACAGGCTAGCAGCAATACTTTTACAGGTTACAGGCTAGCAGCAATACTATTACAGGTTACAGGCTAGCAGCAATACTACTACAGGTTACAGGCTAGCAGCAATACTATTACAGGTTACAGGCTAGCAGCAATACTATTACAGGCTAGCAGCAATACTATCACAGGTCACAGGCTAGCAGCAATACTATTACAGGTTAAAGGCTAGCAGCAATACTATTACAGGTTACAGGCTAGCAGCGTTACTATTGCAGGTTCCAGGCTAGCAGCAGTAATATTACAGGTCACAGGCTAGCAGCAATACTATTACAGGTTACAGGCTAGCAGCAATGCTATTACAGGTTACAGGCTAGCAGCAATACTATTACAGGCTAGCAGCAATACTATTACAGGTTACAGGCTAGCAGCAATACTATTACAGGTTACAGGCTAGCAGCAATACTATTACAGGTTACAGGCTAGCAGCAATACTATTACAGGTTACAGGCTAGCAGCAATACTATTACAGGTTACAGGCTAGCAGCAATACTACTACAGGTTACAGGCTAGCAGCAATACTATTACAGGCTAGCAGCATTACTATTACAGGTCACAGGCAAGCAGCAATACTATTACAGGTTACAGGCTAGCAGCAATACTATTACAGGTTACAGGCTAGCAGCGTTACTATTGCAGATTACAGGCTAGCAGCAATACTATTATAGGTTACAGGCTAGCAGCAATACTATTACAGGTTACAGGCTAGCAGCAATATTGTTACAGGTTACAGTCTAGCAGCAATACTATTACAGGTTACAGGCTAGCAGCAATACTATTACAGGTTACAGGCTAGCAGCAATACTATTACAGGCTAGCAGCAATACTATTTCAGGCTAGCAGCAATACTATTACAGGTTACAAGCTAGCAGCATTACTATTACAGGTTACAGGCTAACAGCAATACTATTACAGGTTACAGGCTAGCAGCAATACTATTACAGGTTACAGGCTAGCAGCAATACTATTACAGGTTACAGGCTAGCAGCAAAACTAGTACTGGTTACAGGCTAGCAGCAATACTATTACAGGTTACAGGCTAGCAGCAATACTATTACAGGTTACAGGCTAGCAGCAATACTATTACAGGTTACAGGCTAGCAGCAATACTATTACAGGTTACAGGCTAGCAGCAATACTATTGCAGGCTAGCAGCAAGCTAGCAGCAACACTATTACAGGTTACAGGCTAGCAGCAATACTATTACAGGCTAGCAGCAATACTGTTACAGGTTACAGGCTAGCAGCAATACTATTACAGGTTACAGGCTAGCAGCAATACTATTACAGGTTACAGGCTAGCAGCAATACTATTACAGGTAACAGGCTAGCAGCAATACTATTACAGGTTACAGGCTAGCCGCAAAACTATTACAGCTTACAGGCTAGCAGCAATACTATTACAGGCTAGCAGCAATACTATTACAGGTTACAGGCTAGCAGCAATACTATTACAGGTTACAGGCTAGCAGCAATACTATTATAGGTTACAGGCCAGCAGCAATACTATTACAGGTTACAGGCTAGCAGCAATACTATTACAGGTTACAGGCTAGCAGCAATATTATCACAGGCCAGCAGCAATACTATTACAGGTTACAGGCTAGCAGTAATACTTATACAGGTTAAAGGCTAGCAGCAATACTATTACTGGTTACAGGATATCAGCAATACTAATACAGGTTACAGGCTAGCAGCATTACTATTACAGGTTACAGGCTAGCAGCATTACTATTACAGGCTACAGGCTAGCAGCAATACTACTACAGGTAACAGGCTAGCAGCAATACTATTACAGGCTAGCAGCAATACTATTACAGGTTACAGGCTAGCAGCAATACTATTACAGGTTACAGGCTAGCAGCAATACTATTACAGGCTAGCAGCAATACTGTTACAGGTTACAGGCTAGCAGCAATACTATTACAGGTTACAGGCTAGCAGCAATACTATTACAGGTTACAGGCTAGCAGCAATACTATTACAGGTAACAGGCTAGCAGCAATACTATTACAGGTTACAGGCTAGCCGCAAAACTATTACAGCTTACAGGCTAGCAGCAATACTATTACAGGCTAGCAGCAATACTATTACAGGTTACAGGCTAGCAGCAATACTATTACAGGTTACAGGCTAGCAGCAATACTATTACAGGCTAGCAGCAATACTATTACAGGCTAGCAGTAATACTATTCCAGGCTAGCAGCAATACTATTAAAGGCTAGCAGGAATACTATTAAAGGCTAGCAGCAATACTATTACAGGTTACAGGCTAGCAGCAATACTGTTACAGGTTACAGGCTAGCAGCAATACTATTACAGGTTACAGGCTAGCAGCAATACTATTACAGGTTACAGGCTAGCAGCAATACTATTACAGGCTAGCAGCAATACTATTACAGGTAACAGGCTAGCAGCAATACTATTACAGGCTAGCAGCAATACTATTACAGGTAACAGGCTAGCAGCAATACTATTACAGGTTACAGGCTAGCAGCAATACTATTACAGGCTAGCAGCAATACTATTACAGGTAACAGGCTAGCAGCAATACTATTACAGGTTAAAGGCTAGTAGCAATACTATTACAGGTTACAGGCTAGCAGCAATACTATTAAAGGTTACAGGCTAGCAGCAATACTATTAAAGGTTACTGGCTAGCAGCAATACTATTTCAGGCTAGCAGCAATACTATTACAGGTTACAAGCTAGCAGCAATACTATTAAAGGTTACAGGCTAACAGCAATACTATTACAGGTTACAGGCTAGCAGCAATACTATTACAGGTTACAGGCTAACAGCAATACTATTACAGGTTACAAGCTAGCAGCAAAACTAGTACTGGTTACAGGCTAGCAGCAATACTATTACAGGTTTCAGGCTAGCAGCAATACTATTACAGGTTACAGGCTAGCAGCAATACTCATACAGGTTACAGGCTAGCAGCAATACTATTACAGGTCACAGGCTAGCAGCAATACTATTGCAGGCTAGCAGCAATACTATTACAGGTTACAGGCTAGCAGCAATACTACTACAGGTTACAGGCTAGCAGCAATACTATTACAGGCTAGCAGCATTACTATTACAGGTTACAGGCTAGCAGCAATACTACTACAGGTTACAGGCTAGCAGCAATACTATTACAGGCTAGCAGCAATACTATTACAGGTCACAGGCTAGCAGCAATACTATTACAGGTTACAGGCTAGCAGCGTTACTATTGCAGGTTACAGGCTAGCAGCAATACTATAACAGGTTACAGCCTAGCAGCAATACTATTACAGGTTACAGGCTAGCAGCAATACTATTACAGGCTAGCAGCAATACTATTACAGGTAACAGGCTAGCAGCAATACTATTACAGGTTACAGGCGAGCAGCAATACTATTACAGGTTACAGGATAGCAGCAATATTATTAAAGCCTAGCAGCAATACGATTACAGGTTACAGGCTAGCAGCAATACTATTACGGGTTACAGGCTAGCAGCAATACTATTATAGGTTACAGGCTAGCAGCAATACTATTACAGGTTACAGGCTAGCAGCAATACTATTACAGGTTACAGGCTAGCAGCAATATTATTACAGGCCAGCAGCAATACTATTACAGGTTACAGGCTAGCAGTAATACTTATACAGGTTACAGGCTAGCAGCAATACTATTACTGGTTACAGGCTAGCAGCAATACTAATACAGGTTACAGGCTAGCAGCAATACTATTACAGGTTACAGGCTAGCAGCATTACTATTACAGGCTACAGGCTAGCAGCAATACTACTACAGGTTACAGGCTAGCAGCAATACTATTACAGGCTAGCAGCAATACTATTACAGGTTACAGGCAAGCAGCAATACTATTACAGGTTACAGGCTAGCAGCAATACTATTACAGGCTAGCAGCAATACTGTTACAGGTTACAGGCTAGCAGCAATATTATTACAGGTTACAGGCTAGCAGCAATACCATTACAGGTTACAGGCTAGCAGAAATACTATTACAGGTTACAGGCTAGCAGCAATACTACTACAGGTTACAGGCTAGCAGCAATACTATTACAGGCTAGCAGCATTACTATTACAGGTTACAGGCTAGCAGCAATACTACTACAGGTTACACGCTAGCAGCAATACTATTACAGGCTAGCAGCAATACTATTACAGGTCACAGGCTAGCAGCAATACTATTACAGGTTACAGGCTAGCAGCGTTACTATTGCAGGTTACAGGCTAGCAGCAATACTATAACAGGTTACAGCCTAGCAGCAATACTATTACAGGTTACAGGCTAGCAGCAAAACTATTACAGGTTACAGGTTAGCAACAATACTATTACAGGTTACAGGCTAGCAGCAATACTATTACAGACTAGCAGCAATACTATTATAGGCTAGCAGCAACACTATTACAGGATACAGGCTAGCAGCAATACTATTACAGGTTACAGGCTAGCAACAAAACTATTACAGGCTAGCAGCAATACCATTACAGGTTACAGGCGAACAGCAATACTATTACAGGTTACAGGCTAGCAGCAATACTATTACAGGTTACAGGCTAGCAGCAAAATACTATTACAGGCTAGCAGCATTACTATTACAGGCTAGCAGCAACACTATTACAGGTTAGAGGCTAGCAGCAGTACTATTACAGGTTACAGGCTTACAACAATACTATTACAGGCTAGCAGCAATAATATTACAGGTTACAGGCTAGCAGCAAAACAATTACAGCCTAGCAGCAATACTATTACAGGTTACAGGCTAGCAACAATACTATTACAGGCTAGCAGCAATACTATTACAGCCTAGCAGCAATACTATTACGGTTACAGGCTAGCAGCAATACTATTACAGGTTACAGGCTAGCAGCAATACTATTACAGGCTAGCAGCAATACTATTACAGGCTAGCAGCAATACTATTACAGGTTACAGGCTAGCAGCAATACTATTACAGGTTACAGGCTAGCAGCAATACTATTACAGCCTAGCAGCAATACTATTACAGGTCACTGGCTAGCAGCAATACTATTACAGGTTACAGGCTCGCAGCGTTACTATTGCAGGTTACAGGCTAGCAGCAATACTATAACAGGTTACAGCCTAGCAGCAATACTATTACAGGTTACAGGCTAGCAGCAATACTATTACAGGTTACAGGCTATCAGCAATACTATTACAGGTTACAGGCTAGCAGCAATACTATTACAGACTAGCAGCAATACTTGTCACGTCCAAACTGTCTCAACAGAGGTTCGATATGTGTGCTCTTTCACACGAGGAAAAAAAACCCAACACCTAAATAAACTCTAAAAGACAAGACCATAAGTGACAAGACAATTTCTTTATTTCACTCACACATTCACACTCAAAATTAACTCCCTTTTTCCCACTTCCCAACCTACCAACCCTCAATCCCACTAATATAACCCCAAACTGCACATAAACAATTCGCTCAAACTAATAATGATAATTAAATCAAAAATGGAAAATGACTAACTACAAAATGTACAAAAGATTTATAATAATTATGTCTGGATCAGCTTACTGACAACAAGGTAAATAAATGTAAGCAATTGCTTTAAATCTTTATAAATATTCAACCTTGCTTAAACTTCAAATCAGCTATTACAAGTCTTTTATATTATATAAAATAAATCAAGAAAATTTATATTTTATACAAATAGAATTTGTAAGGAAATAATCTAAAATACTAATTAGTATATATCTGGCGAATTAATTCCCCCAGACAAAACTATACAATCACAGGGCTACTTAATCAGGTAGGTAATATTACTCAAGCAATATTTATTATTCACTTCAAATTAAATATGTTCCAATCCACTGAAATTTCCAAGTTAGCACATGTAAATAAGTATTTCTTTCATAAATGGTTCCTTAACAGACATAGTTATTTGTTGTGTGAATGCAGGGTGCGTGTGTGTGTTGTGTGAACAGTTATAAACAGCTTAACATAGAAAATGCAACTTTTTCCTCGACACAAGAACCTTAACCTAAGGTTGACCAAAGGTAAAGGCGTTGGTTCAGCACGCTCCACACACACGCGGCCCAGCTGGAAGGTGGAACCCTCAACTCTGAGTCTGGTTTTGGTTATTGGTTTTGGTACATCTGCAGCAATACATACAAGATACGCAACCATTAATAATTATATTACAATATATTGCACAAGCATTCCGCTGACGGAATGGTTGTCTCCCTTTCACTATTCTTACTAAAACTCCCTGTCATAACTTCCGCCGTTGCACACATGCATTTCCATTCATCTCTTTTCTGTCATCCCTTCGCTACACAACAGCGAATTCCCTTATATTAATTTACACTTATTTAATTTATAATTCATTTTAGAAAATTCTCTCTCTCTCTCTCTCTCTCGAGGTATTTACGCAGCAAATAATATGAAACATAAAATAGAATTAAGAAAACATAATTAACTAACCATTCACACTGCACGCATAACCCAAACCCCCGAACGATATGGCCAACTGAGAAATTGAGTCAAACAACTTACGGTTACCAGTGGAGATCCTCCGGCCTGCTGACAGAGACACACATATGACGAGACAAACACACAGGCACAGATGGTTAGGCAAGGTGATACACAGGCAGAAGAAGTCCTAGACGGAGTCACAGGTCACCCGACGTTACACGTAGATAACTCGGATTTCACCGAGAATACACAGCAGGTATTCAAAACGGCTTAGGGCAATTTCAGTTACTCAAACACTTCCAAAGTGTTCCCAAAATAGTCCTCCTCTTCCGATACTTAGGCTCTTTTTCGTTGACAGTCTGATCAGTACGACCCACAGACAAAGTCACTATCTGGCACCTTGACACGACTCAGATCTGTCGATTCTGGCTACATAAGCGATATGCAAAAATTTCTGCCCCTCTCAAACACACAGTGCATGGGGTTTTATACAATTAGCCTAGAATGTTCTAGAACATACTCATTTTAATTATAATTCGTTTTCTGCACCGTTCGCGATTAGAGCACGCATTCCACACATAGCAAATCGCATGGCAGCTATCAAACTTCTCAATAACAAAATAGCCAACTATGCTGTTTTCTAACAATAGTTCGTTCTGCACGGGCGCAATCCATTCGCTACTTCTATTGATTATAAATTTAATTAATTTTATTCTGATGCTCTCCCCTTACTACCGTAACTTTTAACCTCTATGTACAGGCTGATGATTAAACTATATACATAGGCGCACGACTGCAAACTGCGTAGCGTGACACAGCACCCCACCAAGACGAAAACTAACAGTTTTAGTTCTTAACAAACACGCTACTCAGTTCTGCTCAAGAAATCAGCTGGTACATTTTCCTTCCCTGGAATACTCTCCACTATCAGATCGAAAGGTTGGAGTTGAAGTGCCCACCTCATGAGTCTACAATTCGTAGTCTTTGCTTGCTGCAGGTATTGCAAAGGTCTGTGGTCGGTCTGCACAATGACTGTCCGATCGTACAGGTACTGCTTGAACTTTTGTACGCCCCACACCAATGCTAAGCATTCCTTCTCTATGGTGGAATAGTTTATTTCTGCTTGGTTTAGCTTCTTGCTGGCACATGTAATTGGCTGTAAACCCAAACCCTGGTCTTGGCACAAAATCGCCCCTATTCCAATCTCTGATGCGTCTGTCTGTAGCACTAATGGTTTCTCCATGTCTGGCATACAGCATACAGGTTTTGAACATATGCGATTTTTGAGCGTCTGGAATGCTACTTCACAAGCATCGGACCACTGTACGGGACCTGATTTGCCTCCCTTGGTTAAGTCGGTCAGCGGCACAGCTATCGCAGCAAAATTCGGCACAAACTTCCGATAGTACCCTGCTAATCCAAGGAATGACCTGACCTGTTTCTTGGTAGTAGGACGTGGTGCATTCTGGATCTTGTCCATCTTGCCCTGTTCTGGTTGCACTTTGCCTTCTCCCACTATGTGTCCCAAATACTCAAGCTTGCGCCTGGAACGCTTCCTCCCACCAAATCGAAAACTGACGTCTTTCTTCTTTACTGCCACAATCGGCGAACTGACTGGTGGAACTGCCCGCTCGATCGCTCCCATGATCAACATCGTCCCAATCTCTGCTCTGATAGTTTCCACCTTCGAATGAGGCAAAGGTTTTATAGGCCCTACAATACCAACTGCAACTCTCTGAAATGGCTCATCGACTAGAGGTAGTTTCTGCAGCGGAACTTTTGCTACCCTACCCCTAGGAACTGTTTTCTGGCATTCGGGACATGATTCGCAGAATCGCCGGACATCCCCGCACATTCCTGGCCAATAGAACACTCCCCATATCCTCTTACGTGTCCTCTTTCCACCTAAGTGTCCGGCCATAGGAGGGTCGTGCGCCAGACGCATCACCTCCCCTCTGAGCTTGCTAGGCACGACTAGCTGCGTTAGCTCTTCTTCCCACTGATGGTGCACTCTATACAGAATGCCCTTCTTTTTGCAGAAGCTAACCATCGCTTTGCCTGACTTGAGTTTCGTCCCTTGCTTCTCGCACTCTCTAGCTCTAGCTAAAGTAGGATCTTCTTCCTGCAACTTGGCCAACTGATCGGGCGTCACGTCGAGTTGGAATGACTTCGGAATCGGCAATGCTTTCTCCTGCCTCCCTTCTGCTTTGGCCTGTGCCCTGGTCTGAACGGCGGCTATCGCACACTCTAACCCATCTACAGCCACTGGACTACGATAGCCTCCCTTGAAGGTAACCCAGTTGCCCAGAATGACATCAGGTACAACTTGCTCGATGACAATCAGTTCGACAGTACCCTTCACGAAAGCTGAGTCTACTTCTACGTACGCTGTAGGATACTTCCCTGACTTGACCTGATCAGCGAACATGACCTCGATCTCTCTACCTGTCATATCCTCAGGACGCACCCACTTGGCTGCTACTGCCCCCACCTCGGCACCAGTATCTCTCAAAATCTTCACAGGCTGACCCCTGACTGTTCCCATGCTCCACGGGTTGTACGGCTGAATGGTACTAAAGCTAGTCTTAGTCATTTCCGAGTGAATCGGTCCTGAATCCGGACTGACAGTGATACGTAGCAACTGTTTCGGACTACGGCACTCCTTCGCTACGTGACCTAGCTTCCCACACTTGAAACACTTCACAGGACGTTTCTCCCCACTAGGTTCCCTCCTCTTATCCTCTTCACCTTTGTTGCTACTAGGACCACTCCTCGCTGCCCCTACAGGTTGACTGACAGCACGATTACCCCCCTTGTATGGCACGCTACCGAACACTGGTCTGTTACTCACTGTCCGTTTCGCATCTACATGTAACTGGGCAATCTCAGCTGCTTGCTCGCCGTTCTGAGGCTGCCTCTCCCTCACAAACAGCTCTAACTCAGGGTTCATTACTGACAACAACTGTTCAGTCAGAAAGACATCAAGCACTACGCCCGCATCATCTATATCCTTCTTAGCCAAAGAAAACCATCTCTTCACTAAGACTTGTACTCTACTCAAGTACTGCGGAAAAGTCTCTGTCCCTTCTTTCCTACTCCCCCTGAACTGCTTGCGGTAGTAGTCAGCATCTCTCCTAAATCGTTTCAGATGAGCCCCCCCTGACCACTTCGAAATCGACTATCTGCTCTGGAGTTAACTTCAGATACGTCTCTCTTGCCTCCCCTGACAGCAACGGTGACAACCTAGCCGACCACGTCTCTTCCTTCCATTTCTGCGTTCTAGCTATTTGCTCAAAGTGCTGTAGATAGCTTTCAATATCCTCTTTGCCATCAAATGGTTGGACCTTGATTCTGTAACTATCAGACTGAATTCTATCCCTCCTACGTTGGGCTTCTAGCTCTTTCTCTTGTTCCAACTGCAGCCTAAGCCTTTCTCTGTCATCTTCCCGAGCCTGCTCTCTAGCCGCACGCTCCTCTTGCAGACGCAACTCGACATTTCCCCGTTCGGAGTCTATTTTCTTTTCTAAGAGCTTCAGTTCTCTAGCTTTATCTTTGCGCTCTTGTTCTAGCCTCCTTTCCATCAGGGCTAACTCTTCTGCTCTCTTCTTCTCTTCGCGTTCCGTCTTCCTCTCGAGCCTAGCTGTTTCTTTAGCTCTATCTCTCCGCTCTAATTCCATCTCTCTCGCCAATCTAGCAGACTCCTCCGCTAATCTAGCAGCTTCTTGCTCCCTCTTCGCCCCGTCTACTACAAAACTGGCTAGACCTGCTCCCTTCAGCCCCATGCTAGCGCCTAGCTCCTTGTATCTAAGGTATACCTCCATGCCAACGCTACTTGTTCCTGCTCCGGTCTTAACTGAAGTAGGAGTAAGATCAGCTGCCATGCGAGTACCATGAGCGAAAGGCGTTGTCACTGTGGTTTCCTCGTCCATGGGTTCCCGACGCGAAGCGGTTGCGTCGGCCTCGGTGTACTGGTCCATCGCTCGCGCTTGCTCAGCTGCTCTACGAGTCGCAGCCCTCGTCAGCATACAGTCGCGGACTAAGAATGAAAATGGGAAAAAAATGGGTGAATAACAAATGAAACAAATAACGATTAACACATATACAAACAGTCAGACAAATGACAAGTAAACAGTAACAGGAGCCGGAGAAGTCCCTTATCGTCTAGGCCTCGACGACAAAGTTGCCTGCCTCAACTTCCCGTTTGTGCACACACGCTCGGGGTGTGAACCCTTTTGCGCAGCGCAACCTCACTCCCGACCAACCACCCACTGGCCACTCATCCGACACACAAGACGACAAAGAAACAAACACTGACTTCTGGTATCTAAACAATCAAAAATAAATCTACCCTAACTACTTCCCCTATCCCTTCCTAGATCTATCCCACCGCTGCCACCAAATGTCACGTCCCAACTGTCTCAACAGAGGTTCGACATGTGTGCTCTGTCACACGAGAAGATAAAACCAACACCTAAATAAACTCTAAAAGACAAGACCAGAAGTGACAAGACAATTTTTTTATTTCACTCACACATTCACACTCAAAATTAACTCCCTTTTTCCCACTTCCCAACCTACCAACCCTCAATCCCACTAATATAACCCCAAACTGCATATAAACAATTCGCTAAAAATAATAATGATAATTAAATCAAAAATGGAAAATGACTAACTACAAAATGTACAAAAGATTTATAATAATTATGTCTGGATCAGCTTACTGACAACAAGGTAAATAAATGTAAGCAATTGCTTTAAATCTTTATAAATATTCAAACCTTGCTTAAACTTCAAATCAGCTATTACGAGTCTTTTATATTATATAAAATGAATCAAGAAAATTTATATTTTATACAAATAGAATTTGTAAGAAATAATCTAAATACTAATTAGTATATATCTGGCGAAAATAATTCCCCCAGACAAAAACTATACAATCACAGGGCTTACTTAATCTAGTAGGTAATATTACTCAACATAACAACGTTTATCAATCAATTCAGATTAAAATTATATTTCAATGTGCTGTAATTTATAATTTATCACATGTAAAAACAATTATCGTTCCTCACAACAGATTATCAATTGGTTATAGTTATTTGTTGTGTATGGTGGAGTGTGCGTGTGTGTGCTTTATAAACGAAATAAAGGTTCCCTGGGCGAATACCAGAACTTCGCAACCGAGGTTGACACACGGAAAAAAACTCGGCGTAATAGGCGAGGCACACCAGCTTCACACCAGCAAGGTTTCAGCACACCATCAATGGTCTGCTCTAGGGTTTTGGTGTTGTATTTTGGTACATCTACAACAATACATACAAGAATACGCAACCATTAATAATTATATTTACAATATACTGCACAAGCACCCCCGCTATTTTTTTCGGAATGGTTGTTCTCCCTTTCAACCATCCTTACTCATCCTCCCTGTCATACGCGCAATTATACATTCACAATCACCTCCTTTCTGTCATCTCTTCGCTACATAACAGCGAATTCTTTTATATCAATTTTAATTATTTAATTTATAATACATTTTAGAAAATTCTCTCTCTCTCTCTAGGTATTTATGCAGCAAACAATATGAAACATAAAATAGAATTAAGAAAACATAATTAACTACCATTCACACTGCACGCATAACCCAAACCCCCGAACGATATGGCCAACTGAGAAATTGAGTCAAACAACTTACGGTTACCAGTGGAGATCCTCCGGCCTGTTGACAGAGACACACATATGACGAGACAAACACACAGGCACAGATGGTTAGGCAAGGTGATACACAGGCAGAAGAAGTCCTAGACGGAGTCACAGGTCACCCGACGTTACACGTAGATAACTCGGATTTCACCGAGAATACACAGCAGGTATTCAAAACGGCTTAGGGCAATTTCAGTTACTCAAACACTTCCAAAGTGTTCCCAAAATAGTCCTCCTCTTCCGATACTTAGGCTCTTTTTCGTTGACAGTCTGATCAGTACGACCCACAGACAAAGTCACTATCTGGCACCTTGACACGACTCAGATCCGTCGATTCTGGCTACATAAGCGATATGCAAAAATTTCTGCCCCTCTCAAACACACAGTGCATGGGGTTTTATACGATTAGCCTAGAATGTTCTAGAACATACTCATTTTAATTATAATTCGTTTTCTGCACCGTTCGCGATTAGAGCACGCATTCCACACATAGCAAATCGCATGGCAGCTATCAAACTTCTCAATAACAAAATAGCCAACTATGCTGTTTTCTAACAATAGTTCGTTCTGCACGGGCGCAATCCATTCGCTACTTCTATTGATTATAAACTTAGTTAATTTTATTCTGATGCTCTCCCCTTACTACCGTAACTTTTAACCTCTATGTACAGGCTGATGATTAAACTATATACATAGGCGCACGACTGCAAACTGCGTAGCGTGACAATACTATTATAGGCTAGCAGCAACACTATTACAGGTTACAGGCTAGCAGCAATACTATTACAGGTTACAGGCTAGCAACAAAACTATTACAGGCTAGCAGCAATACTATTACAGGTTACAGGCTAACAGCAATACTATTACAGGTTACAGGCTAGCAGCAATACTATTACAGGTTACAGGCTAGCAGCAAAATACTATTACAGGCTAGCAGCATTACTATTACAGGCTAGCAGCAACACAATTACAGGTTAGAGGCTAGCAGCAATACTATTACAGGTTACAGGCTAGCAACAATACTATTACAGGCTAGCAGCAATACTATTACAGGTTACAGGCTAGCAGCAATACTATTACAGGCTAGCAGCAATACTATTACAGGCTAGCAGCAATACTATTACAGGTTACAGGCTAGCAGCAATACTATTACAGTTTACAGGCTAGCAACAATAATATTACAGGCTAGCAGCAATACTATTACAGGTTACACGCTAACAGCAATACTATTACAGGTTACAGGCTAGCAGCAATACAATTACAGGTTACAGGCTAGCAGCAATACTATTACAGGTTACAGGCTAGCAGCAATACTTTCACAGGTTACAGGCTAGCAGCAATACTACTACAGGTTACAGGTTAGCAGCAAAACTATTACAGGCTAGCAGCAATACTATTACAGGTTACAGGCTAGCAGCAATACTATTACAGGTTACAGGCTAGCAGCAATACTATTACAGGCTAGCAGCAATACCATTACATGTTACAGGCTAGCAGCAATACTATTACAGGTTACCAGCTAGCAGCAATACTATTACAGGTTTCAGGCTAGCAGAAATACTATTACAGGCTAGCAGCAATACTATTACATGTTACAGGCTAGCAGCAATACTATTACAGGTTACAGGCTAGCAGCAATACTATTACAGGTTACAGGCTAGCAGCAATACTATTACAGGCTAGCAGCAATACTATTACAGGCTAGCAGCAATACTATTAAAGGCTAGCAGCATTACTATTACAGGCTAGCAGCAATACTATTACAGGTTACAGGCTAGCAGCAATACTATTACAGGTACCAGGCTAGCAGCAATACTACTACAGGTTACAGGCTTGCAGCAATACTATTACAGGCTAGCAGCAATACTATTACAGGTCACAGGCTAGCAGCAATACTATTACAGGTTACAGGCTGGCAGCAATACTATTAAAGGTTACAGGCTAGCAGCGTGTTACACTCGAATCGATAATGGTGTTTTTCTTTATCAGTATTTGATTCAGCCCCGATGCTGAAGTCCTGATAAGGTGTAACTCAGATTCGTTTATTCACACAGCCTGCTCAATTAGCATACAAGTCACAAAGTCGACGTATGAAGTTTTCCACTTTTATTCAGCACACATCAACAACTGCATACAATTCTCAACTCAACTCAACAACTTTCACTTTCCAAGTCACTATCAACAACTATCTCCCAACAACAGTGCGGCACACAATTTTATAATCTCTCTCTCTTTTCCCGAAAAATTTCGAACCCAGTAGACTAAAATGACGCACTACAGCCAATCAATTAAAAGATCGTCATCACTGACTTACGTCATACATATTTCTTCTCCTTCCGCCATACTTCGATATTTATCCCGAAATTTCGATCGATAGTAAACAAGCGGGTCCAGAAAATTCTACAACGATATCGACCAACAAAAATTATCAACGTTATACAAAGCCTCTCCTAACAACAATGCAAACTCAAATCAAAGGTAAATAGACTCCATCATTGAATACTTTGCAAAACGAAACGATTAGATCTATCGTGCGCATTTTAGACACACTACCATTGGCGTTTCAACGTAACATAACCCCCCACTCAAGAAGAAATTTACCCAATTTCTTTCAACAACGTTGAAACGTAATGCACAAACAAAGTTCAGAATTAAAACTTATTTCAGCCTGTCTGAACACTATCAACGTTCTCAGTTCATTCACACAGAGTCAATGGTTTTCATCTTCAAATCTTCCTGGATATTGTCAATGTTCACAGTTCATTCACACAAGGTCAATGTTCCTCATCTGCAAGTCTTTCTGGGTACTGTCAATGTTCACAGTTCATTCACACAAGGTCAATGTTCCTCATCTGCAAGTCTTTCTGGGTACTGTCAATGTTCACAGTTCATTCACACAAGGTCAATGTTCCTCATCTGCAAGTCTTTCTGGGTACTGTCAATGTTCACAGGTTATCTACACGGTCAATGTTTTTTCATCCGCAAGGAAACGACGCCCTCGTCAGTTGCGGTCGTCATCGGCCCAGGGTCAAAGACGACGATCACGTGGGCTTTCCTGGAGTCAGTGCATCCTCCGTTGTCTTTTTCTTCCGTCGGAGGTCCGACGCAGTCGACGTTGTCAGCTCCCAGAATGCATTCGCTGGGTCTCACGGTCAGGTTGGCTTCTGCGAGACGGTGGAACAGCTCCCTCAAGGTCTGCAGATGCTCCTTCCAGGTCTGGGTGTGGACTTCATGTTCGACCAAAGTCGTAGAGCCTGGGACATCACTGAAGCTATGGGGAAACTCGCCCATAAGGTCCTTGAGCTCCATCTTTTGAGCTTCCGTCAAGCATGGTCCTAGCTTAACATCATCGATGCCTTCTTTGCTATGGAAGTCTCCCAGTTCCAACAGTCCCTCGCTGTCAAAGCTGTTGTCGATCTCAGCTGCTGTTACCACATGCACAATCTCTGATGGCCTTTCCACGTACAGCTTAAGGAGGTTGGCGTGGTATATCTTGGAATGCTGGCCGACCTTCACCTTGTAGTCGTTGATCCCCACCACGGTCTCCACTTCGTACGGGCCTTTCCACTGCATCAGCAACTTATTATGATCAGTAGGTAGCAGCACCAGCACTTTGTTGCCAGGTTTGAACTTCCTGCTCACAGCCCTACGATCATAGTAGTGCTTTCCACAGTCTTGGGACTTCTTCAGGTTTTCTCTGGCTATCTCGAGAGTCTGCTCCAGCTTCTCCCGTAGCTCAAACACGTACTGGTAGCTGTTCTTCACCTCTGGGGTCTCTACTTCTTTCGTCCACAGTTCTTTCAGGATGTGCATCGGCCCTCGGATGGTTCTTCCGTACAGCAGCTCGAACGGAGAAAAGCCGGTGGACTCCTGCGGTACTTCTCTGTAGGCGAAAAGTAGGGCGTTGATGTAGCGATGCCATTGTCTGGGCTGCTCGCTGCACAGTTTCTTCAGGGTGGACTTCAGCGTAGCATTGAACTTCTCGACAAGCCCGTTGCACATTGGATGGTAGGGTGTCGTAGTCAAATGCCGGATGCTCAGCAGTCTGTTGACCTCCTTCATGCAGTCAGAGACGAACTGCGTCCCGAGGTCTGTCAGAATTTCTTCAGGCACTCCAAGTCTACTGAACATGTCCACCAGTGCCTCTGCTACAGTTTCAGTGTCAATCTTCTTCAGTGGCACTGCTTCTGGGTACCGGGTCGCATAGTCCACTAAAGTCAGTACCCACCGATGACCTTCTTCACTCGGAGGTCTTATTTCGCCGATTAAGTCTAAGGCCACCCTCTTGAAAGGTCGGTCGATCAGAGGCATCCTCTGCATAGGCACTTTCGGGACCCTTCCTCGAGGTATGGTCTTCTGGCAAATGTCACACGATCGGCAGAAACGGCTGACGTCCGCATGAAGTCCTGGCCAGTAGAATACCGCCTGGATTCTATCCGACGTCTTCTTGATACCCAGGTGACCTCCCATGATTGAGTCATGCGCTACTTCCATCACCTGGCGCCTTAGGGGTAACGGTACCAAGACTTGACGTAGTGGTTTCCCTCCGTTGACCCTCGGGTGCTGGAAGATTCGGTACAGGATCTTGGCCTTCACCTCAAAATAGACCGTACCACTGCCTTTGGTCACGTGGTCTTGGCGGTTCCTGTACTTGTTTAAAGTGCTATCAGCTTCCTGGAGCTGGATCAGCTTATCTCTGTCCACGATGGCAGCTTTGGAGTTGTCGGCGACCTTCAGTGGCGTAGACATCTTGTCTCTCTTGGCCTGGGCCCTGGGAGTAACAGCACTGACGATCTCTGGTCGGCAGGGCTGAGCCGGAGTAACCACATTGTCCCGTAGCAGCTCTGTAAGGTCTCCATCGGGAAACGGCAATGGATCCTCCTCCACAACTTCGACGTGTTGAGTTAAGGCAGGACTCCACTCTGGATCGGGGTCGTCGGGTCGTTTTGCGCCGTCGATATTCCCGATCATCAAATCATACAGCGGCTTCTTCAGGCAAACCGCTTCGACTTCGCCTATGTAGAAAGGGGTGTTGACATGAATTTTTGCAACTGGCGCTTTCACACATTTGCTGTCGGCCATGAGTGTCCATTTAGAATCGCCAGTGAATTGTTCTTTAGCGATTAGGTCTTCTCTGACGATGACCCCACTGCAGCCAGAGTCTCTTAGAACAGTCACTTCATTATTTCCGACGCGTCCCTTGGAAACAGGCATGTTCTGTACGGTCACAGCTGCGCTGGCGACGACGGGGATGGATTTCCCGTTGGCAAGGAGGAGTTGGCCATCAGTCATGCACTCTTACACGTCCGCAGGGGTAGCTGTGCGCTTGGTCTCACTCGGAAGAATGACGCTCCCGCCGCACACTTGATGGTCAGATCTACTGGTTTGCCGTTGATTGGAGAACCGCCTCTGCCGGTTGCCCGCCGCTGCGTTGTCCGTACTGCTCCGCTGTCCGCTACTTTTGTTTTGAGGACAATTAGCCGCCCTGTGGTCTGTAGCGTTGCAGGTGAAACAGCCTCTTGAATGCCCTTCCCTGGGAGGAGGCGTGGAGTCCGTCTGTCTCTGGCTCGTCTGGCTCCCTTGGATCTGGTTCCCATGGTTTGCAGTCTTCTGAAAATGTTTCGTCGCGCTGGGTGGCCCCAGGGTCTTCCCATGAGCGATGAGATATCTTTCAGCAGCCTCAGTCACATCTTTAAGCGTCTGCAGCTTTTGTTCTTCTAAGTGGGTCGCTAGGTCCTTGTGACAGGCATTGAGAAATTGTTCCTTCACGATCAGGTCATGGAGACTGTCGTAAGACTTCCTTTCGCCTGATAACTCCACCCACTTGTGTAGATATGACGACAGGCGCTCCACAAACTGCTTTGGCGTCTCGTCTGACTTAGGCCGGCATTCACGGAAGCGTTTACGGTAGCCCTTCTCTGTAAAGTTGTAGCACTGCAACAGGGCCTCTTTCAAGACGTCGTAGTTTTTGGCGTCATCGTTCGACAGTCTGGTGTAAACTTCGAGCGCTTGCCCTGTCAGAAGTGCACTTAGTCGAATCGCCCAGTCTCGAGGTTGCCAGTTGGAGCTTTCGGCGAACCTTTCGAATCTCGCCAGATAGCTGTCGATCTGGTCCTTCCCGTCGACGAAAGCTGGCAATTTTGGAGCCGTATGGTCGTTGGTGACTTGTGGCGCATGCTGATTGTTCTGGATACGCGCCAACTCTAGCTGGTACTGACGCTCAGCCTCTCTTTCCTCTCTTTCTTCTCGGCGTCGCTGTTCTTCTACTTCTCTTTCTTCTCGACGACGTTGCTCTTCTTTTTCTTCACGTGGACGCTGTTCTTCCTTATCTTCTCGGCGTCGCTGCTCCTCTAATTCTAGACGCTTCTGTTCTAATTCTATTTCTTTTTCTAGACGCTTCTCTTCCAATTCTCTTTCTCGTATTCTCTCCTGAGACTTGACGTACTCCGTCAGCTGCTTGCCTTTTAGATTCAGTTCAACCCCTTTCTGCCAGAAGTCAGCCATCTTGATGCTTCTGGAAAGTTCTTTTCAAGAAAGTTCTTTTCTGGAAAGTTCTTTTCTGGAAAGTTCTTGACTGGAGAGTTCTTTTTTCTGGAAAGTTCTTGACTGTGCTGTACCTTTCTAGACTGTTCTAGAACAGCACACTTTCTGCAGTAGCGCTGATGCTTGTCACTAGTCGCCTTCGCTGACGCAGGCCCCGCTGTCCTCGTCGTATGCGACGCTGCACCACGCTGGTGTTGATGTACACGCTCCTGTGCTGAAGTAGACGCGACGTCCGCTCGCCGCTCTCTGTAACACTGGCGATGTAGCTCCGAGACTGTCCCTCGACGTAGTCTTACGGCAGCCACGTAGTCCCGATCTGTTGTTCGCTCACGAAGCAACTCTTCAGCGACTACACGCCCTTGCAGTCAACCCGAACCTATCG
This sequence comes from Oncomelania hupensis, assembly GCA_036898135.1. NCBI lineage: Eukaryota > Metazoa > Mollusca > Gastropoda > Littorinimorpha > Pomatiopsidae > Oncomelania > Oncomelania hupensis. Next base: position 46,900,840 of record CM072523.1, on the reverse strand, counting down.
GTGATGTAGTCCCAGTATGTTGGCCCCTCTCGACGCAACTCGTTGGCGGCTACCCTCGATGACTGCCTCTCGTAACGTTGACTCGATTGTAGCAGTTGAACCCTTGACTATGGTGTGAATCGCGGCTTGACCCCCAAAATGTTACACTCGAATTCTTTATCAGTATTTGATTCAGCCCCGATGCTGAAGTCCTGATAAGGTGTAACTCAGATTCGTTTATTCACACAGCCTGCTCAATCAGCATACAAGTCACAAAGTCGACGTATGAAGTTTTCCACTTTTATTCAGCACACATCAACAACTGCATACAATTCTCAACTCAACTCAACAACTTTCACTTTCCAAGTCACTATCAACAACTATCTCCCAACAACAGTGCGGCACACAATTTTATAATCTCTCTCTCTTTCCCCGAAAAATTTCGAACCCAGTAGACTAAAATGACGCACTACAGCCAATCAATTAAAAGATCGTCATCACTGACTTACGTCATACATATTTCTTCTCCTTCCGCCACACTTCGATATTTATCCCGAAACTTCGATCGATAGTAAACAAGCGGGTCCAGAAAATTCTACAACGATATCGACCAACAAAAATTATCAACGTTATACAAAGCCTCTCCTAACAACAATGCAAACTCAAATCAAAGGTAAATAGACTCCATCATTGAATACTTTGCAAAACGAAACGATTAGATCTATCGTGCGCGTTTTAGACACACTACCATTGGCGTTTCAACGTAACACAGCGTTACTATTGCAGGTTACAGGCTAGCAGCAATACTATTACAGGTTACAGGCTAGCAGCAATACTATTACAGGTTACAGGCTAGCAGAAATACTATTACAGGTTACAGGCTAGGAGCAATACTATTACAGGCTAGCAGCAATACTATTACAGGTTACAGGCTAGCAGCAATACTATTACAGGTTACAGGCTAGCAGCAATACTATTACAAGTTACAGGCTAGCAGCAATACTATTACAGGTTACAGGCTAGCAGCAATACTATTACAGGCTAGCAGCAATACTATTACAGTTTACAGGCTAGCAGCAATACTATTACATGTTACAGGCTAGCAGCAATACTATTACAGGTTACAGGCTAGCAGCAATACTATTACAGGTTACAGGCTAGCAGCAATACTTTTTCAGGTTACAGGCTAGCAGCAATACTATTACAGGTTACAGGCTAGCAGCAATACTATACAGGCTAGCAGCAATACTATTACAGGTTACAGGCTAGCAGCAATACTATTACAGGCTAGCAGCAATACTATTACAGGTTACAGGCTAGCAGCAATACTATTACAGGTTACAGGCTAGCAGCAATACTATTACAGGTTACAGGCTAGCAGCAATACTATTACAGGTTACAGGCTAGCAGCAATACTATTACAGGTTACAGGCTAGCAGCAATACTATTACAGGTTACAGGCTAGCAGCAATACTATTACAGGTTACAGGCTAGCAGCAATACTATTACAGGCTAGCAGCAATACTATTACAGGTTACAGGCTAGCAGCAATACTATTACAGGTTACAGGCTAGCAGCAATACTATTACAGGTTACAGGCTAGCAGCAATACTATTACAGGTTACAGGCTAGCAGCAATACTATTACAGGTTACAGGCTAGCAGCAATACTATTACAGGTTACAGGCTAGCAGCAATACTATTACAGGTTACAGGCTAGCAGCAATACTATTACAGGTTACAGGCTAGCAGCAATACTATTACAGGTTACAGGCTAGCAGCAATACTATTACAGGTTACAGGCTAGCAGCAATACTATTACAGGCTAGCAGCAATACTATTACAGGTTACAGGCTAGCAGCAATACTATTACAGGTTACAGGCTAGCAGCAATACTATTACAGGCTAGCAGCAATACTATTACAGGTTACAGGCTAGCAGCAATACTATTACAGGTTACAGGCTAGCAGCAATACTATTACAGGTTACAGGCTAGCAGCAATATTATTATTACAGGCTAGCAGCAATACTATTACAGGTTACAGGCTAGCAGCAATACTATTACAGGTTACAGGCTAGCAGCAATACTATTACAGGTTACAGGCTAGCAGCAATACTATTACAGGTTACAGGCTAGCAGCAATACTATTACAGGTTACAGGCTTGCAGCAATATTATTACAGGCTAGCAGCAATACTATTACAGGTTACAGGCTAGCAGCAATACTTATTACAGGTTACAGGCTAGCAGCAATACTATTACAGGTTACAGGCTAGCAGCAATACTATTACAGGTTACAGGCTAGCAGCAATACTATTACAGGTTACAGGCTAGCAGCAATACTATTACAGGTTACAGGCTAGCAGCAATACTATTACAGGTTACAGGCTAGCAGCAATACTATTACAGGCTAGCAGCAATACTATTACAGGTTACAGGCTAGCAGCAATACTATTACAGGTTACAGGCTAGCAGCAATACTATTACAGGCTAGCAGCAATACTATTACAGGTTACAGGCTAGCAGCAATACTATTACAGGTTACAGGCTAGCAGCAATACTATTACAGGTTACAGGCTAGCAGCAATACTATTACAGGTTACAGGCTAGCAGCAATACTATTACAGGTTACAGGCTAGCAGCAATACTATTACAGGTTACAGGCTAGCAGCAATACTATCAAAGGCTACAGGCTAGCAGCAATACTATTACAGGTTACAGGCTAGCAGCAATACTATTACAGGTTACAGGCTAGCAGCAATACTATTACAGGTTACAGGCTAGCAGCAATACTATTACAGGTTACAGGCTAGCAGCAATACTATTACAGGCTAGCAGCAATATTACAGGTTACAGGCTAGCAGCAATACTATTACAGGCTAGCAGCAATACTATTACAGGCTAGCAGCAATACTATTACAGGTTACAGGCTAGCAGCAATACTATTACAGGTTACAGGCTAGCAGCAATACTATTACAGGTTACAGGCTAGCAGCAATACTATTACAGGTTACAGGCTAGCAGCAATACTATTACAGGTTACAGGCTAGCAGCAATACTATTACAGGTTACAGGCTAGCAGCAATACTATTACAGGTTACAGGCTAGCAGCAATATTATTACAGGCTAGCAGCAATACTATTACAGGTTACAGGCTAGCAGCAATACTATTACAGGTTACAGGCTAGCAGCAATACTATTACAGGTTACAGGCTAGCAGCAATACTATTACAGGTTACAGGCTAGCAGCAATACTATTACAGGTTACAGGCTAGCAGCAATACTATTACAGGTTACAGGCTAGCAGCAATACTATTACAGGCTAGCAGCAATACTATTACAGGTTACAGGCTAGCAGCAATACTATTACAGGTTACAGGCTAGCAGCAATACTATTACAGGTTACAGGCTAGCAGCAATACTATTACAGGTTACAGGCTAGCAGCAATACTATTACAGGTTACAGGCTAGCAGCAATACTATTACAGGTTACAGGCTAGCAGCAATACTATTACAGGTTACAGGCTAGCAGCAATACTATTACAGGCTAGCAGCAATACTATTACAGGCTAGCAGCAATACTATTACAGGTTACAGGCTAGCAGCAATACTATTACAGGTTACAGGCTAGCAGCAATAACATTACAGGCTAGCAGCAATACTATTACAGGTTACAGGCTAGCAGCAATACTATTACAGGTTACAGGCTAGCAGCAATACTATTACAGGTTACAGCTAGCAGCAATACTATTACAGGCTAGCAGTATTACTATTACAGGCTAGCAGCAATACTATTACAGGTTACAGGCTAGCAGCAATACTATTACAGGTTACAGGCTAGCAGCAATACTATTACAGGCTAGCAGCAATACTATTACAGGTTACAGGCTAGCAGCAAAACTATTACAGCCTAGCAGCAATACTATTACAGGCTAGCAGCAATACTATTACAGGCTAGCAGCAATACTATTACAGGTTACAGGCTAGCAGCAATACTATTACAGGTTACAGGCTAGCAGCAATACTATTACAGGTTACAGGCTAGCAGCAATACTATTACAGGCTAGCAGCAATACTATTACAGGCTAGCAGCAATACTATTACAGGTTACAGGCTAGCAGCAATACTATTACAGGTTACAGGCTAGCAGCAATACTATTACAGGCTAGCAGCAATACTATTACAGGTTACAGGCTAGCAGCAATACTATTACAGGTTACAGGCTAGCAGCAATACTATTACAGGTTACAGGCTAGCAGCAATACTATTACAGGTTACAGGCTAGCAGCAATACTATTACAGGTTACAGGCTAGCAGCAATACTATTACAGGTTACAGGCTAGCAGCAATACTATTACAGGTTACAGGCTAGCAGCAATACTATTACAGGTTACAGGCTAGCAGCAATACTATTACAGGTTACAGGCTAGCAGCAATACTATTACAGGTTACAGGCTAGCAGCAATACTATTACAGGTTACAGGCTAGCAGCAATACTATTACAGGCTAGCAGCAATACTATTACAGGTTACAGGCTAGCAGCAATACTATTACAGGTTACAGGCTAGCAGCAATACTATTACAGGTTACAGGCTAGCAGCAATACTATTACAGGCTAGCAGCATTACTATTACAGGCTAGCAGCAATACTATTACAGGTTACAGGCTAGCAGCAATACTATTACAGGTTACAGGCTAGCAGCAATACTATTACAGGCTAGCAGCAATACTATTACAGGTTACAGGCTAGCAGCAAAACTATTACAGGTTACAGGCTAGCAGCAATACTATTACAGGCTAGCAGCAATACTATTACAGGCTAGCAGCAATACTATTACAGGTTACAGGCTAGCAGCAATACTATTACAGGTTACAGGCTAGCAGCAATACTATTACAGGTTACAGGCTAGCAGCAATACTATTACAGGCTAGCAGCAATACTATTACAGGCTAGCAGCAATACTATTACAGGTTACAGGCTAGCAGCAATACTATTACAGGTTACAGGCTAGCAGCAATACTATTACAGGCTAGCAGCAATACTATTACAGGTTACAGGCTAGCAGCAATACTATTACAGGTTACAGGCTAGCAGCAATACTATTACAGGTTACAGGCTAGCAGCAATACTATTACAGGTTACAGGCTAGCAGCAATACTATTACAGGTTACAGGCTAGCAGCAATACTATTACAGGTTACAGGCTAGCAGCAATACTATTACAGGCTAGCAGCAATACTATTACAGGTTACAGGCTAGCAGCAATACTATTACAGGTTACAGGCTAGCAGCAATACTATTACAGGCTAGCAGCAATACTATTACAGGTTACAGGCTAGCAGCAATACTATTACAGGTTACAGGCTAGCAGCAATACTATTTCAGGTTACAGGCTAGCAGCAATACTATTACAGGTTACAGGCTAGCAGCAATACTATTACAGGCTATCAGCAATACCATTACATGTTACAGGCTAGCAGCAATACTATTACAGGTTACAGGCTAGCAGCAATACTATTACAGGTTACAGGCTAGCAGCAATACTATTACAGGTTACAGGCTAGCAGCAATACTATTACAGGTTACAGGCTAGCAGCAATACTATTACAGGTTACAGGCTAGCAGCAATACTATTACAGGCTAGCAGCAATACTATTACAGGTTGCAGGCTAGCAGCAATAATATTACAGGATACAGGCTAGCAGCAATACTACTACAGGTTACAGGCTTGCAGCAATACTATTACAAGCTAGCAGCAATACTATTACAGGTTACAGGCTAGCAGCATTACTTTTACAGGTTACAGGCTAGCAGCAATACCATTACAGGTTACAGGCTAGCAGCAATTCTATTACAGGTCACAGGCTAGGAGCAATACTATTACAGGTTACAGGCTAGCAGCGTAACTATTGCAGGCTACAGGCTAGCAGCAATACTATAACAGGTTACAGCCTAGCAGCAATACTATTACAGGTTACAGGCTAGCAGCAAAACTATTACAGTTTACAGCCTAGCAGCAATACTATTACAGGCTAGCAGCAATACTATTACAGGTTACAGGCTAGCAGCAATACTATTACAGGTTACAGGCTAACAGCAATACTATTACAGGCTAGAAGCAATACTATTACAGGTTACAGGCTAGCAGCAATACTATTACAGGTTACAGGCTAGCAGCAAAACTATTACAGGCTAGCAGCGATACTTTTACAGGTTGCAGGCTAGCTGCAATACTATTACAGGTTACAGGCTAGCAGCAATACTATTACAGGCTAGCAGCAATACTATTACAGGTTACAGGCTAGCAGCAATACTATTACAGGTTACAGGCTAGCAGCAATACTATTACAGGTTACAGGCTAGCAGCAATACTATTACAGGCTAGCAGCAATACTATTACAGGCTAGCAGCAATACTATTACAGGCTAGCAGCAATACTATTACAGGTTACAGGCTAGCAGCAATACTATTACAGGTTACAGGCTAGCAGTAATACTATTACAGGTTACAGGCTAGCAGCAATACTATTACAGGCTAGCAGCAATACTATTACAGGTTACAGGCTAGCAGCAATACTATTACAGGCTAGCAGCAATACTATTACAGGTTACAGGCTAGCAGCAATACTATTACAGGTTACAGGCTAGCAGCAATACTATTACAGGTTACAGGCTAGCAGCAATACTATTACAGGTTACAGGCTAGCAGCAATACTATTACAGGCTAGCAGCAATACTATTACAGGTTACAGGCTAGCAGCAATACTATTACAGGTTACAGGCTAGCAGCAATACTATTACAGGCTAGCAGCAATACTATTACAGGTTACAGGCTAGCAGCAATACTATTACAGGTTACAGGCTAGCAGCAATACTATTACAGGTTACAGGCTAGCAGCAATACTATTACAGGTTACAGGCTAGCAGCAATACTATTACAGGCTAGCAGCAATACTATTACAGGTTACAGGCTAGCAGCAATACTATTACAGGTTACAGGCTAGCAGCAATACTATTACAGGTTACAGGCTAGCAGCAATACTATTACAGGTTACAGGCTAGCAGCAATAACAATTACAGGCTAGCAGCAATATTATTACAGGTTTCAGGCTAGCAGCAATACTATTACAGGTTACAGGCTAGCAGCTTATTACAGGTTACAGGCTAGCAGCAATACTATTACAGGCTAGCAGCAATACTATTACAGGCTAGCAGCAATACTATTACAGGTTACAGGCTAGCAGCAATACTATTACAGGCTAGCAGCAATACTATTACAGGTTACAGGCTAGCAGCAATACTATTACAGGTTACAGGCTAGCAGCAATACTATTACAGGTTACAGGCTAGCAGCAATACTATTACAGGTTACAGGCTAGCAGCAAATATTATTACAGGCTAGCAGCAATACTATTACAGGTTACAGGCTAGCAGCAATACTATTACAGGCTAGCAGCAATACTATTACAGGTTACAGGCTAGCAGCAATACTGTTACAGGTTACAGGCTAGCAGCAATACAATTACAGGCTTACAGCAATACTATTACAGGTTACAGGCTAGCAGCAATACTATTACAGGCTAGCAGCAATACTATTACAGGTTACAGGCTAGCAGCAATACTATTACAGGTTACAGGCTAGCAGCAATACTATTACATGTTACAGGCTAGCAGCAATACTATTACAGGCTAGCAGCAATACTATTACAGGCTAGCAGCAATACTTTTACAGGCTAGCAGCAATACTATTACAGGTTACAGGCTAGCAGCAATACTATTACAGGTTACAGGCTAGCAGAAATACTATTACAGGTTACAGGCTAGCAGCAATACTATTACAGGTTACAGGCTAGCAGCAATACTATTACAGGTTACAGGCTAGCAGCAATACTATTACAGGTTACATTCTAGCAGCAATACTATTACAGGTTACAGGCTAGCAGCAATACTATAACAGACTAGCAGCAATACAATTATAGGCTAGCAACAATACTATTACAGGTTACAGGCTAGCAGCAATACTATTACAGGCTAGCAGCAATTCTATTACAGGCTAGCAGCAATACTATTACAGGTTACAGGCTAGCAGCAATACTATTACAGGTTACAGGCTAGCAGCAATACTATTACAGGCTAGCAGCAATACTATTACAGGTTACAGGCTAACCGCAATACTATTTCAGGTTACAGGCTAGCAGCAATACTATTACAGGTTACAGGCCAGCAGCAATACTATTACAGGTTACAGGCTAGCAGTAATACTTATACAGGTTCCAGGCTAGCAGCTATTATAGGTAACAGGCTAGCAGCAATATAATTTCAGGCTAGCAGCAATACTATTACAGGCTAGCAGCAAATCTATTACAGGTTACAGGCTAGCAGCAATACTATTACAGGCTAGCCGCAATACTATTACAGGTTACAGGCTAGCAGAAATACTATTACAGGTTACAGGCTAGCAGCAATACTATTACAGGTTACAGGCAAGCAGCAATACTTTTAAAGGTTACAGCCTAGCGGAAATATTACTACAGGCTAGCAGCAATACTATTTAAGGTTACAGGCTAGCAGCAATACTATTCCAGGCTAGCAGCAATACTATTACATTTTACAGGCTAGCAGCAATACTATTACAGGTTACAGGCTAGCAGCAATACTTTTACAGGCTTACAGCAATACTACTACAGGTTACAGGCTAGCAGCAATACAATTACAGGCCAGCAGCAATACTATTACAGGTTACAGGCTAGCAGCAATACTATTACAGGTTACAGGCTAGCAGCAATACTATTACATGTTACAGGCTAGCAGCAATACAATTATAGGCTAGCAGCCATACAATTACAGGCTAGCAGCAATAAATTTACATGCTAGCAGCAATACTATTACAGGTTACAGGCTAGCAGCAATACTATTACAGGTTACAGGCTAGCAGAAATATTATTACAGGTTACATTCTAGCAGCAATACTATTACAGGTTACAGGCTAGCAGCAATACTATTACAGGTTACAGGCTAGCAGAAATATTATTACAGGTTACATTCTAGCAGCAATACTTTTACAGGTTACAGGCTAGCAGCAATACTATTACAGACTAGCAGCAATACAATTATAGGCTAGCAGCAATACTATTACAGGTTACAGGCTAGCAGCAATACTATTACAGGCTAGCAGCAATACTATTACAGGCTAGCAGCAACCCTATTACAGGTTACAGGCTAGCAGCAATACTATTACAGGTTAAAGGCTAGCAACAAAACTATTACAGGCTAGCAGCAATACTATTACAGGTTACAGGCTAACATCAATACTATTACAGGTTACAGGCTAGCAGCTATACTATTACAGGTTACAGGCAGGCAGCAATACTATTACAGGTTACAGGCTAGCAGTAATACTTATACAGGTTACAGGCTAGCAGCAATACTATTACTGGTTACAGGCTAGCAGCAATACTAATACAGGTTACAGGCTAGCAGCAATACTATTACAGGTTACAGGCTAGCAGCAATACTATTACAGGTTACAGGCTAGCAGCAATACTACTACAGGTTACAGGCTAGCAGCAAAATTATTACAGGCTAGCAGCAATACTATTACAGGTTACAGGCTAGCAGCAATACTATTACAGGTTACAGGCTAGCAGCAATACTATTACAGGCTAGCAGCAATACTGTTACAGGTTACAGGCTAGCAGCAATATTATTACAGGTTACAGGCTAGCAGCAATACAATTACAGGTTACAGGCTAGCAGAAATCTATTACAGGTGACAGGCTAGCAGCAATACTATTACAGGTTACAGGCTAGCAGCAATACTATTACAGGTTACAGGCTAGCAGCAATACTATTACAGGTTACAGGCTAGCCGCAAAACTATTACAGCTTACAGGCTAGCAGCAATACTATTACAGGCTAGCAGCAATACTATTACAGGTTACAGGCTAGCAGCAATACTACTACAGGTTACAGGCTAGCAGCAATACTATTACAGGCTAGCAGCAATACTATTACAGGTTAGCATTAATACTATTATAGGCTAGCAGCAATACTATTAAAGGCTAGCAACAATACTATTACAGGTTACAGGCTAGCAGCAATACTATTACAGGTTATAGGCTAGCAGCAATACTATTACAGGTTACAGGCTAGCAGCAATACTATTACAGGTTACGGGCTAGCTGCAATACGATTACAGGTTACAGGCTAGCAGCAATACTATTACAGGTTACAGGCTAGCAGCAATACTATTACAGGTTACAGGCTAGCAGCAATATTAATACAAGCTAGCAGCAATACTATTACAGGTTACAGGCTAGCAGCAATACTATTACAGGTTACAGGCTAGCAGCAATACTATTACAGGTTACAGGCTAGCAGCAATACTATTACAGGTTACAGGCTAGCAGCAATACCATTACAAGTGACAGGCTAGCAGCAATACTACTACAGGTTACAGGCTAGCAGCAATACTATTACAGGCTAGCAGCAATACTATTACAGGTCACAGGCTAGCAGCAATACTATTACAGGTTACAGGCTAGTAGCGTTACTATTGCATGTTACAGGCTAGCAGCAATACTATAACAGGTTATAGCCTAGCAGCAATACTATTACAGGTTACACGCTAGCAGCAATACTATTACAGGTTAACGGCTAGCAGCAACACTATTACAGGTTACAGGCTAGCAGCAGTACTATTATAGGTTACAGGCTAGCAACAAAACTATTACAGGCTAGCAGCAATACTATTACAGGTTACAGGCTAACAGCAATACTATTACAGGTTACAGGCTAGCAGCAATAGTATTTCAGGTTACGGGCTAGCAGCAAAATACTATTACAGGCTAGCAGCATTACTATTACAGGCTAGCAGCAACACTATTACAGGTTAGAGGCTAGCAGCAATACTATTACAGGTTACAGGCTAGCAACAATACTATTACAGGCTAGCAGCAATATTATTACAGGTTACAGGCTAGCAGCAAAACTATTACAGCCTAGCAGCAATACTACTACAGGCTAGCAGCAACACTATTACAGGCTAGCAGCAATACTATTTCAGCCTAGCAGCAATACTATTACAGTTACAGGCTAGCAGCAATACTATTACAGGTTACATGCTAGCAGCAATACTATTACAGGTTACAGGCTAGCAGCAATATTATTACAAGCTAGCAGCAATACTAATACAGGTTACAGGCTAGCAGCAATACTATTACAGGTTACAGGCTAGGAGCAATACTATTACAGGTTACAGGCTAGCAGCATTACTATTACAGGTTACAGGCTTGCAGCAATACCATTACAGATTACAGGCTAGCAGCAATACTACTACAGGTTACAGGCTAGCAGCAATACTATTACAGGCTAGCAGCTATACTATTACCGGTCACAGGCTAGCAGCAATACTATTACAGGTTACAGGCTAGCAGCGTTACTATTGCAGGCTACAGGCTAGCAGCAATACTATAACAGGTTACAGCCTAGCAGCAATACTATTACAGGTTACAGGCTAGCAGCAATACTATTACAGGTTACAGCCCAGCAGCAATACTATTACAGGCTAGCAGCAATACCATTACATGTTACAGGCTAGCAGCAATACTATTACAGGTTACAGGCTAACAGCAATATTAATACAGGCTAGAAGCAATACTGTTACAGGCTAGCAGCAATACTATTACAGGTTACAGGCTAGCAGCAAAACTACTACAGGCTAGCAGCAATACTTTTACAGGTTGCAGGCTAGCTGCAATACTATTACAGGTTACAGGCTAGCAGCAATACTTTTACAGGCTAGGAGCAAAACTATTACAGCTTACAGGCTAGCAGCAATACTATTACAGGTTACAGGCTAGCGGCAATACTATTACAGGTTACAGGCTAGCAGCAATACTATTACAGGCTAGCAGCAATACTATTACAGGCTTGCAGCAATACTATCACAGGCTAGCAGCAATACTATTACAGGTTACAGGCTAGCAGCAATACTATTAGAGGTTACAGGCTAGCAGTAATACTGTTACAGGTTACAGGCTAGCAGCAATACTTTTAAAGGCTAGCAGCAATACTATTACAGGTTACAGGCTAGCAGCACTACTAATACAGGCTAGCAGCAATACTGTTACAGGTTACAGGCTAGCAGCAAAACTATTACAGGTTACAGGCTAGCAGCAATACTATTACAGGTTACAGGCTAGCAGCAATACTATTACAGGTTACGGGCTAGCAGCAATACTATTACAGGCTAGCAGCAATACTATTACAGGTTACAGGCTAGCAGCAATACTATTACAGGTTACAGGCTAGCAGCAATACTATTACAGGTTACAGGCTAGCAGCAATACTATTACAGGCTAGCAGCAATACTATTACAGGTGACAGGTCAGCAGAATGACAATTACAGGTTACAGGCTAGCAGGAATTCTATTACAGGTTACAGGCTAGCAGCAATACTATTACAGGTTACAGGATAGCAGCAATACTATAAAAGGCTAGCAGCAATACTATTACAGGTTACAGGCTAGCAGCAATACTATTACAGGCTAGGAGCAAAACTATTACAGGTTACAGGCTAGCAGCAATACTATTACAGGTTACAGGCTAGCAGCATAACAATTACAGGCTAACAGCAATATTACTACAGGTTACAGGCTAGCAGCAATAGTTTTACAAGTTCCAGTCTAGCAGCTTTTACAGGTTTTAGGCTAGCAGCAATACTATTTCAGGCTAGCAGCAATACTATTACAGGTTAGCAGCAAATCTATTACAGGTTACAGGCTAGCAGCAATACTATTACAGGCTAGCCGCAATACTATTACAGGTTACAGGCTAGCAGAAATACTATTACAGGTTACAGGCTAGCAGCAATACTATTACAGGTTACAGGCAAGCAGCAATACTATTAATGGTTACAGCCTAGCGGAAATATTATTACAGGCTAGCAGCAATACTATTTAAGGTTACAGGCTAGCAGCAATACTATTCCAGGCTAGCAGCAAAACTATTACATTTTAAAGGCTAGCAGCAATACTATTACAGGTTACAGGCTAGCAGCAATACTATTATAGATTACAGGCTAGCAGCATTACTATTACAGGTTACAGGCTAGCAGCAATACTATTACAGTCTAGCAGCAATCCTATTACAGGTCAAAGGCTAGCAGCAATACTATAACAGGTTACAGCCTAGCAGCAATACTATTACAGGTTACAGGCTAGCAGCAATACTATTGCAGGTTACAGGCTAGCAGCAATACTATTACAGGTTACAGGCTAGCAGCAATACTATTACAGACTAGCAGCAATACAATTATAGGCTAGCAGCAACACTATTACAGGTTACAGGCTAGCAGCAATACTATTATAGGTTACAGGCTAGCAACAAAACTATTACAGGCTAGCAGCAATACTATTACAGGTTACAGGCTAACAGCAATACTATTACAGGTTACAGGCTAGCAGCAATAGTATTACAGGTTACGGGCTAGCAGCAAAATACTATTACAGGCTAGCAGCATTACTATTACAGGCTAGCAGCAACACAATTACAGGTTAGACGCTAGCAGCAATACTATTACAGGTTACAGGCTAGCAACAATACTATTACAGGCTAGCAGCAATACTATTACAGGTTACAGGCTAGCAGCAAAACAATTACAGCCTAGCAGCAATACTACTACAGGCTAGCAGCAATACTATTACAGCCTAGCAGCAATACTATTACAGTTACAGGCTAGCAGCAATACTATTACAGGTTACAGGCTAGCAGCAATACTATTACCGGCTAGCAGCAATACTATTACAGGTTACAGGCTAGCAGCAATACTATTACAGGTTACAGGCTAGCAGCAATACTATTACAGGTTACAGGCTAGCAGCAATACTATTACAGGCTAGCAGCAATACTATTACAGGTCACAGGCTAGCAGCAATACTATTAGGGGTTACAGGGTAGCTGCGTTGCTATTACAAGTTACAGGCTAGAAGCAATACTATAACAGGTTACAGCCTAGCAGTAATACTGTTACAGGTTACAGGCTAGCATCAATACTATTACAGGTTAAATGCTAGCAGCAATACTATTACAAGTTACAGGCTAGCAGCAATACTATTACAGGTTACAGGCTAGCAGCAATACTATTACAGGCTAGCAGCAATACTATTACAGGTCACAGGCTAGCAGCAATACTATTACAGGTTACAGGGTAGCTGCGTTACTACTACAGGTTACAGGCTAGAAGCAATACTATAACAGGTTACAGCCTAGCAGCAATACTATTACAGGTTACAGGCTAGCAGCAATACTATTACAGGTTAAATGCTAGCAGCAATACTATTACAAGTTACAGGCTAGCAGCAATACTATTACAGACTAGCAGCAATACTATTATAGGCTAGCAGCAACACTATTACAGGTTACAGGCTAGCAGCAATACTATTACAGGTTACAGGCTAGCAACAAAACTAATACAGGCTAGCAGCAATACTATTACAGGTTACAGGCTAACAGCAATACTATTACAGGTTACAGACTAGCAGCAATATTATTACAGGTTACAGGCTAGCAGCAAAATACTATTACAGGCTAGCAGCATTACTATTACAGGCTAGCATCAACACTATTACAGGTTAGAGGATAGCAGCAATACTCTTACAGGTTACAGGCTAGCAGCAATACTATTACAGGCCAGCAGCAATCTATTACAGGTTACAGGCTAGCAGCAATACTATTACAGGTTACAGGCTAGCAGCAATACTATTACATGTTACAGGCTAGCAGCAATACAATTATATGCTAGCAGCCATACAATTACAGGCTAGCAGCAATACATTTACAGGCTAGCAGCAATACTATTAAAGGTTACAGGCTAGGAGAAATATTATTACAGGTTACAGGCTTGCAGCAATACTATTACAGGTTACAGGCTAGCAGCAATACTATTACAGGTTACAGGCTAGCAGCAATACTATTACAAGTTACAGGCTAGCAGCAATACTATTACAGGCTAGCAGCAATACTATTACAGGCTAGCAACAACACTATTACAGGTTACAGGCTAGCAGCAATACTATTACAGGTTACAGGCTAGCAACAAAACTATTACAGGCTAGCAGCAATACTATTACAGGTTACAGGCTAGATGCAATATTATTACAGGCCAGCAGCAATACTATTACAGGTTACAGGCTAGCAGTAATACTTATACAGGTTACAGGCTAGCAGCAATACTATTACTGGTTACAGGCTAGCAGCAATACTAATACAGGTTACAGGCTAGCAGCAATACTATTACAGGTTACAGGCTAGCAGCAATACTATTACAGGTTACAGGCTAGCAGCAATACTACTACAGGTTACAGGCTAGCAGCAATACTATAACAGGTTACAGGCTAGCAGCAATACTTTTACAGGTTACAGGCTAGCAGCAATACTACTACAGGTAACAGGCTAGCAGCAATACTACTACAGGTTACAGGCTAGCAGCAATACTATTACAGGCTAGCAGGAATACTATTACAGGCTAGCAGGAATACTATTACAGGTTACAGGCTAGCAGCAATACTATTACAGGTTACAGGCTAGCAGCAATTCTATTACAGGCTAGCAGCAATACTATTACATGTTACAGGCTAGCAGCAATACTATTACAGGTTACAGGCTAGCAGCAATACTATTACAGGTTACAGGCTAGCAGCAATACTATTACAGGCTAGCAGCAATACTATTACAGGCTAGCAGCAATACTATTACAGGTTACAGGCTAGCAACAATATTAATACAGGCTAGCAGCAATACTATTACAGGTTACACGCTATCAGCAATAATATTACAGGTTACAGGCTAGCAGCAATACTATAACAGGTTACAGGCTAGCAGCAATACTTTTACAGGTTACAGGCTAGCAGCAATACTACTACAGGTAACAGGCTAGCAGCAATACTACTACAGGTTACAGGCTAGCAGCAATACTATTACAGGCTAGCAGGAATACTATTACAGGTTACAGGCTAGCAGCAATACTATTACAGGTTACAGGCTAGCAGCAATACTATTACAGGTTACAGGCTAGCAGCAATTCTATTACAGGCTAGCAGCAATACTATTACATGTTACAGGCTAGCAGCAATACTATTACAGGTTACAGGCTAGCAGCAATACTATTACAGGTTACAGGCTAGCAGCAATACTATTACAGGCTAGCAGCAATAGTATTACAGGCTAGCAGCAATACTATTACAGGCTAGCAGCAATACTATTAAAGGCTAGCAGCATTACTATTACAGGCTAGGAGCAATACTATTACAGGTTACAGGCTAGCAGCAATACTATTACAGGTTACAGGCTAGCAGCAATACTATTACAGGTTACAGGCTAGCAGCAATACTATTACAGGTTACAGGCTAGCAGCAATATTATTACAGGTTACAGGCTAGCAGCAATATTATTACAGGTTACAGGCTAGCAGCAATACTATTACAGTTTACAGGCTAGCAGCAATACTATTACAGGTTACAGGCTAGCAGCAATACTATTACAGGTTACAGGCTAGCAGCAATACTATTACAGGTTACAGGCTAGCAGCAATACTATTACAGGTTACACGCTAGAAGCAATACTATTACAGGTTTGAGGCTAGCAGCAATAATATTACAGGTTACAGGCTAGCAGCAATATTATTGCAGGCTAGCAGCAATACTATTACAGGTTACAGGCTAGCAGCAACACTGTTACAGGTTACAGGCTAGCAGCAATACTATTACAGGCTAGCAGCAATAAAATTAGAGGTTACAGGCTAGCAACAATACTATTACAGGTTACAGGCGAGCAGCAATACTATTACAGGTTACAGGTTAGCAGCAATATTATTAAAGCCTAGGAGCAATACGATTACAGGTTACAGGCTAGCAGCAATATTATTACAGGTTACAGGCTAGCAGCAATACTATTATAGGTTACAGGCTAGCAGCAATACTATTACAGGTTACAGGCTAGCAGCAATACTATTACAGGATACAGGCTAGCAGCAATATTATTACAGGCCAGCAGCAATACTATTACAGGTGAAAGGCTAGCAGTAATACTTATACAGGTTACAGGCTAGCAGCAATACTATTACTGGTTACAGGCTAGCAGCAATACTAATACAGTTTACAGGCTAGCAGCAATACTATTACAGGTTACAGGCTAGCAGCAATATATTACAGGTTACAGGCTAGCAGCAATACTATTACAGGTTACAGGCTAGCAGCAATACTATTACAGGCTAGCAGCAATACTGTTACAGGTTACAGGCTAGCAGAAATACTATTACAGGTTACAGGCTAGCAGCAATACCATTACAGGTTACAGGCTAGCAGAAATACTATTACAGGTTACAGGCTAGCAGCAATACTATTACAGGTTACAGGCTAGCAGCAATACTATTTTTGGTTACAGGCTAGCAGCAATACTATTACAGGTTACAGTCTAGCCGCAATACTATTACAGCTTACAGGCTAGCAGCAATAGTATTACAGGTTACGGGCTAGCAGCAAAATACTATTACAGGCTAGCAGCATTACTATTACAGGCTAGCAGCAACACAATTACAGGTTAGACGCTAGCAGCAATACTATTACAGGTTACAGGCTAGCAACAATACTATTACAGGCTAGCAGCAATACTATTACAGGTTACAGGCTAGCAGCAAAACAATTACAGCCTAGCAGCAATACTACTACAGGCTAGCAGCAATACTATTACAGCCTAGCAGCAATACTATTACAGTTACAGGCTAGCAGCAATACTATTACAGGTTACAGGCTAGCAGCAATACTATTACCGGCTAGCAGCAATACTATTACAGGTTACAGGCTAGCAGCAATACTATTACAGGTTACAGGCTAGCAGCAATACTATTACAGGTTACAGGCTAGCAGCAATACTATTACAGGCTAGCAGCAATACTATTACAGGTCACAGGCTAGCAGCAATACTATTAGGGGTTACAGGGTAGCTGCGTTGCTATTACAAGTTACAGGCTAGAAGCAATACTATAACAGGTTACAGCCTAGCAGTAATACTGTTACAGGTTACAGGCTAGCATCAATACTATTACAGGTTAAATGCTAGCAGCAATACTATTACAAGTTACAGGCTAGCAGCAATACTATTACAGGTTACAGGCTAGCAGCAATACTATTACAGGCTAGCAGCAATACTATTACAGGTCACAGGCTAGCAGCAATACTATTACAGGTTACAGGGTAGCTGCGTTACTACTACAGGTTACAGGCTAGAAGCAATACTATAACAGGTTACAGCCTAGCAGCAATACTATTACAGGTTACAGGCTAGCAGCAATACTATTACAGGTTAAATGCTAGCAGCAATACTATTACAAGTTACAGGCTAGCAGCAATACTATTACAGACTAGCAGCAATACTATTATAGGCTAGCAGCAACACTATTACAGGTTACAGGCTAGCAGCAATACTATTACAGGTTACAGGCTAGCAACAAAACTAATACAGGCTAGCAGCAATACTATTACAGGTTACAGGCTAACAGCAATACTATTACAGGTTACAGACTAGCAGCAATATTATTACAGGTTACAGGCTAGCAGCAAAATACTATTACAGGCTAGCAGCATTACTATTACAGGCTAGCATCAACACTATTACAGGTTAGAGGATAGCAGCAATACTCTTACAGGTTACAGGCTAGCAGCAATACTATTACAGGCCAGCAGCAATTCTATTACATGTTACAGGCTAGCAGCAATACTATTACAGGTTACAGGCTAGCAGCAATACTATTACATGTTACAGGCTAGCAGCAATACAATTATATGCTAGCAGCCATACAATTACAGGCTAGCAGCAATACATTTACAGGCTAGCAGCAATACTATTAAAGGTTACAGGCTAGGAGAAATATTATTACAGGTTACAGGCTTGCAGCAATACTATTACAGGTTACAGGCTAGCAGCAATACTATTACAGGTTACAGGCTAGCAGCAATACTATTACAAGTTACAGGCTAGCAGCAATACTATTACAGGCTAGCAGCAATACTATTACAGGCTAGCAACAACACTATTACAGGTTACAGGCTAGCAGCAATACTATTACAGGTTACAGGCTAGCAACAAAACTATTACAGGCTAGCAGCAATACTATTACAGGTTACAGGCTAGATGCAATATTAACAGGCCAGCAGCAATACTATTACAGGTTACAGGCTAGCAGTAATACTTATACAGGTTACAGGCTAGCAGCAATACTATTACTGGTTACAGGCTAGCAGCAATACTAATACAGGTTACAGGCTAGCAGCAATACTATTACAGGTTACAGGCTAGCAGCAATACTATTACAGGTTACAGGCTAGCAGCAATACTACTACAGGTTACAGGCTAGCAGCAATACTATAACAGGTTACAGGCTAGCAGCAATACTTTTACAGGTTACAGGCTAGCAGCAATACTACTACAGGTAACAGGCTAGCAGCAATACTACTACAGGTTACAGGCTAGCAGCAATACTATTACAGGCTAGCAGGAATACTATTACAGGCTAGCAGGAATACTATTACAGGTTACAGGCTAGCAGCAATACTATTACAGGTTACAGGCTAGCAGCAATTCTATTACAGGCTAGCAGCAATACTATTACATGTTACAGGCTAGCAGCAATACTATTACAGGTTACAGGCTAGCAGCAATACTATTACAGGTTACAGGCTAGCAGCAATACTATTACAGGCTAGCAGCAATACTATTACAGGCTAGCAGCAATACTATTACAGGTTACAGGCTAGCAACAATATTAATACAGGCTAGCAGCAATACTATTACAGGTTACACGCTACCAGCAATAATATTACAGGTTACAGGCTAGCAGCAATACTATAACAGGTTACAGGCTAGCAGCAATACTTTTACAGGTTACAGGCTAGCAGCAATACTACTACAGGTAACAGGCTAGCAGCAATACTACTACAGGTTACAGGCTAGCAGCAATACTATTACAGGCTAGCAGGAATACTATTACAGGTTACAGGCTAGCAGCAATACTATTACAGGTTACAGGCTAGCAGCAATACTATTACAGGTTACAGGCTAGCAGCAATTCTATTACAGGCTAGCAGCAATACTATTACATGTTACAGGCTAGCAGCAATACTATTACAGGTTACAGGCTAGCAGCAATACTATTACAGGTTACAGGCTAGCAGCAATACTATTACAGGCTAGCAGCAATAGTATTACAGGCTAGCAGCAATACTATTACAGGCTAGCAGCAATACTATTAAAGGCTAGCAGCATTACTATTACAGGCTAGGAGCAATACTATTACAGGTTACAGGCTAGCAGCAATACTATTACAGGTTACAGGCTAGCAGCAATACTATTACAGGTTACAGGCTAGCAGCAATACTATTACAGGTTACAGGCTAGCAGCAATATTATTACAGGTTACAGGCTAGCAGCAATATTATTACAGGTTACAGGCTAGCAGCAATACTATTACAGTTTACAGGCTAGCAGCAATACTATTACAGGTTACAGGCTAGCAGCAATACTATTACAGGTTACAGGCTAGCAGCAATACTATTACAGGTTACAGGCTAGCAGCAATACTATTACAGGTTACACGCTAGAAGCAATACTATTACAGGTTTGAGGCTAGCAGCAATAATATTACAGTTACAGGCTAGCAGCAATATTATTGCAGGCTAGCAGCAATACTATTACAGGTTACAGGCTAGCAGCAACACTGTTACAGGTTACAGGCTAGCAGCAATACTATTACAGGCTAGCAGCAATACTATTAGAGGTTACAGGCTAGCAACAATACTATTACAGGTTACAGGCGAGCAGCAATACTATTACAGGTTACAGGTTAGCAGCAATATTATTAAAGCCTAGGAGCAATACGATTACAGGTTACAGGCTAGCAGCAATATTATTACAGGTTACAGGCTAGCAGCAATACTATTATAGGTTACAGGCTAGCAGCAATACTATTACAGGTTACAGGCTAGCAGCAATACTATTACAGGATACAGGCTAGCAGCAATATTATTACAGGCCAGCAGCAATACTATTACAGGTGAAAGGCTAGCAGTAATACTTATACAGGTTACAGGCTAGCAGCAATACTATTACTGGTTACAGGCTAGCAGCAATACTAATACAGTTTACAGGGCTAGCAGCAATACTATTACAGGTTACAGGCTAGCAGCAATACTATTACAGGTTACAGGCTAGCAGCAATACTATTACAGGTTACAGGCTAGCAGCAATACTATTACAGGCTAGCAGCAATACTGTTACAGGTTACAGGCTAGCAGAAATACTATTACAGGTTACAGGCTAGCAGCAATACCATTACAGGTTACAGGCTAGCAGAAATACTATTACAGGTTACAGGCTAGCAGCAATACTATTACAGGTTACAGGCTAGCAGCAATACTATTATTGGTTACAGGCTAGCAGCAATACTATTACAGGTTACAGTCTAGCCGCAATACTATTACAGCTTACAGGCTTGCAGCAATACCATTACAGGTTACAGGCTAGCAGCAATACTATTACAGGTTACAGGCTAGCAGCAATACTATTACAGGCTAGCAGCAATACTATTACAGGCTAGCAGCAATACTATTACAGACTAGCAGCAATACTATTAAAGGCTAGCAGCAATACTATTACAGGCCAGCAGCAATATAATTACAGGTTACAGGCTAGCAGCAATACTATTACAGGTTACAGGCTAGCAGCAATACTATTACAGGTTACGGGCTAGCTGCAATACTATTACAGGTTACAGGCTAGCAGCAATACTATTACAGGTTACAGGTTAGCAGCAATACTATTACAGGTTACAGGCTAGCAGCAATATTATTACAAGCTAGCAGCAATACTAATACAGGTTACAGGCTAGCAGCCATACTATTACAGGTTACAGGCTAGCAGCAATACTATTACAGGTTACAGGCTAGCAGCAATACTATTACAGGCTAGCAGCAATACTATTACAGGTCACAGGCTAACAGCAATACTATTACAGGTTACAGGCTAGCAGCGTTACTATTGCAGGTTACAGGCTAGCAGCAATACTATAAAAGGTTACAGCCTAGCAGCAATACTATTACAGATACAGGATAGCAGCAATACTATTACAGGTTACAGGCTAGCAGCAATACTATTACAGGCTAGCAGCAATACTATTACAGGTTACAGGCTAGCAGCAATACTATTGCAGGTTACAGGCTAGCAGCAATACTATTACAGGTTACAGGCTTGTAGCAAAACTATTACTTGCTAACAGCGATACTTTTACAGGTTGCAGGCTAGCTGCAATACTATTACAGGTTACAGGCTAGCAGCAATACTATTACAGGCTAGCAGCAAAACTATTACAGCTTACAGGCTAGCAGCAATACTATTACAGGTTACAGGCTAGCAGCAAAACTATTACAGGTTACAGGCTAGCAGCAATACTATTACAGGCTAGCAGCAATACTATTACAGGCTTGCAGCAATACTATTACAGGCTAGCAGCAATACTATTACAGGTTACAGGCTAGCAGCAATACTATTACAGGTTACAGGCTAGCAGTAATACTATTACAGGTTACAGGCTAGGAGCAATACTTTTACAGGCTAGCAGCAATACTTTTACAGGTTACAGGCTAGCAGCACTACTAATACAGGCTAGCAGCAATACTGTTACAGGTTACAGGCTAGCAGCAAAACTATTACAGGTTACAGGCTAGCAGCAATACTATTACAGGTTACAGGCTAGCAGCAATACTATTACAGGTTACGGGCTAGCAGCAATACTATTACAGGCTAGCAGCAATACTATTACATGTTACAGGCTAGCAGCAATACTATTACAGGTTACAGGCTAGCAGCAATACTATTACAGGTTACAGGCTAGCAGCAATACTATTACAGGCTAGCAGCAATAGTATTACAGGCTAGCAGCAATACTATTACAGGCTAGCAGCAATACTATTAAAGGCTAGCAGCATTACTATTACAGGCTAGGAGCAATACTATTACAGGTTACAGGCTAGCAGCAATACTATTACAGGTTACAGGCTAGCAGCAATACTATTACAGGTTACAGGCTAGCAGCAATACTATTACAGGTTACAGGCTAGCAGCAATATTATTACAGGTTACAGGCTAGCGCAATATTATTACAGGTTACAGGCTAGCAGCAATACTATTACAGTTTACAGGCTAGCAGCAATACTATTACAGGTTACAGGCTAGCAGCAATACTATTACAGGTTACAGGCTAGCAGCAATACTATTACAGGTTACAGGCTAGCAGCAATACTATTACAGGTTACACGCTAGAAGCAATACTATTACAGGTTTGAGGCTAGCAGCAATAATATTACAGGTTACAGGCTAGCAGCAATATTATTGCAGGCTAGCAGCAATACTATTACAGGTTACAGGCTAGCAGCAACACTGTTACAGGTTACAGGCTAGCAGCAATACTATTACAGGCTAGCAGCAATAAAATTAGAGGTTACAGGCTAGCAACAATACTATTACAGGTTACAGGCGAGCAGCAATACTATTACAGGTTACAGGTTAGCAGCAATATTATTAAAGCCTAGGAGCAATACGATTACAGGTTACAGGCTAGCAGCAATATTATTACAGGTTACAGGCTAGCAGCAATACTATTATAGGTTACAGGCTAGCAGCAATACTATTACAGGTTACAGGCTAGCAGCAATACTATTACAGGATACAGGCTAGCAGCAATATTATTACAGGCCAGCAGCAATACTATTACAGGTGAAAGGCTAGCAGTAATACTTATACAGGTTACAGGCTAGCAGCAATACTATTACTGGTTACAGGCTAGCAGCAATACTAATACAGTTTACAGGCTAGCAGCAATACTATTACAGGTTACAGGCTAGCAGCAATACTATTACAGGTTACAGGCTAGCAGCAATACTATTACAGGTTACAGGCTAGCAGCAATACTATTACAGGCTAGCAGCAATACTGTTACAGGTTACAGGCTAGCAGAAATACTATTACAGGTTACAGGCTAGCAGCAATACCATTACAGGTTACAGGCTAGCAGAAATACTATTACAGGTTACAGGCTAGCAGCAATACTATTACAGGTTACAGGCTAGCAGCAATACTATTTTTGGTTACAGGCTAGCAGCAATACTATTACAGGTTACAGTCTAGCCGCAATACTATTACAGCTTACAGGCTTGCAGCAATACCATTACAGGTTACAGGCTAGCAGCAATACTATTACAGGTTACAGGCTAGCAGCAATACTATTACAGGCTAGCAGCAATACTATTACAGGCTAGCAGCAATACTATTACAGACTAGCAGCAATACTATTAAAGGCGGTGGAACCTAAATCCCGGAAAAGTCGTGTACCGACCAGTGACGTCAGTGGAACTTGTGTGTCCCTATTTTTAGCGGTGCCACCGGATGTTTTGCTTTTGTTCAACGAAAAGCATGTAGGGAAACCACTGACCTGTATGCTAGATACAGGTCAGTGGGGAAACTTTTCATTTCTGCCTGAATTTTTTACCCGTACGAAAGTGAGCGACTCTACCCTAAAAGGATATGTGTCGAGCGAGCAGCGGCTGACTATGGTACTCGAAAAGTACCACTGTCATTTTCTTACGAATTTCATTAGATGGTAAGCTACATCTTGATCAACAGCTAGCTGCTATGCCTATTAAATAATTAATTATAATATAATATAATAATAATTATAATAGACTATACTTATTATTTAATACTATTATTATACTATGTCTATAATCTATACTTCTCAGTGACAATCGTTATAAATTTAATTAAGTAAATTATTAATTAACTGCGAAAAAGCCTTGGGGCTTAGATCCTGGCTATGATCAAGTTCCTACTACTACTAGTAACTACTACTATAATTACACACATGCCATGGCTGTTAATGTTAGAATGTACTGCTGAAATTGAAAGTGAAAGTAGTTATAGTTCTACATTACTGTTTTACATAACTAGTAGTACCGTATGTGAGTAGCTTATAATATGCCAGAATCAATAAATGAAGTCAAACATAATTATGCACAAACACTAACCATATTATTGTGTAATCTTTACTTAAACTGAAACAGTGATTCTTACCAGCCGTGTACAGTTCTGTTACTTTAGACTTAAGAGTCAACTACATATTAAATTCACTGATGCACATTCCTGCTTATAATTTTTTGTTGTTGTTGTTGTTGTTGATAATTCAGCCTGAAGCTATAATTTATATTTAAAATTAATTAAACACGATACCATGTTAATGTAGCTGCTCACAGCAGTTAGATCTATTTTATTTTTAGTATAAACTGGTATGAGGTCTAGGCTACTCTTGATTTCGTGTGTGTTAATCACTTTGTTAGTATAATTTACCTACTTAAATTTTGATACGTTGCTTTATATTGCCATTTAGGTTTGATGGAAAACATAAGAAGACATCAAAGCGTCTGATGTTTCTGAATATATTGCAAGACGATTGACTGATCCCAGGCTATGTGGAGCATCACAAAATTAACATCTGTTCCAGTGGTGGTGGTAGTAAGCAGAAGCCTTTGGCAACAAACACCAAGGTATGATCAATATTGCTAATAACAACATTCAGGCTTACAACATTTTTAATCCTAAATATCCATGACTAATGCTTTTAATTTTGCAGATTGTGAAATGATAATAAATAAAAAGCGTGCTTTATTAATTAAACTTCAATAAATTAAGCTGTGTGTGTGTTTGTTTAGTATGGCTCATTTTCTATGTGTTGCTTAATTTTTATTTTATTCTTTGGTCATTCTCTCTCTCTTTCTGCTATTCGTTGTTTCTTATTATGCAAGTGATTTTGAGCACAGCATTTTATGTACATATGATTAAGGGTTAATTTGTAACGTAAGAGTTTTAAAGCTCAGTGTTAATTATGTATGGTGGGTTAGTTTGTACATTAAAAACTTACACCATTGTATTATGCAGGAGTTTTCGATCACAGTGTTTATTATGGGTGGGTTAGTTTGTACAGTACTACCATCTTATTATGCAGGAATTTTTAAGCTCAGTGTATATTATGCATATGGTGGGTTAGTTTGCATATTAACATCATTTTATTATGCAGGAGTTTTCGAACTCAGTGTTTTGTATGCATATAGCGGCTTAGTTTGTACAGTAACATTTTTTTTATGCAGCAGTTTTCGAGCTCAGTGTCTATTATGCATATAGTGGGTTAGTTTGTACAGTAACACCATTTCATTATGCAGGAGTTTTCAAGTTCAGTGCTTATTATGCATAATTATTGTGAATTAGTTTGTACAGTAACAACATCATATTATTAAGGAGTTTTCGAGCTCAGTGTATATACATATAGTGGATTAGTTTGTACATTAACACCATTTGATTATGCACGAGTTTTTGAGGTCAGTCTTTATTAATATTATGCATATGGTGGTTTAGTATAGGAGTTTTCAAGCTCAGTGTTGTTTATTCATATAGTGGGTTAGTTTGTAGAGTAACACCATTTTATTATGCATATAGTGGGTTAGTTTGTAGAGTAACACCATTTTATTATGCAAGAGTTTTTGAGCTCAGTGTTTATTATGCATATAGTGGGTTAGTTTGTACAGTAACATCATTTTATTATACAAGAGTTTTTGAGCTCCGTGTTTATTATGCATATAGTGGGTTAGTTTGTAGAGTAACACCATTTTATTATGCAAGAGTTTTTGAGCTCAGTGTTTATTATGCATATAGTGGGTTAGTTTGTACAGTAACATCATTTTATTATACAAGAGTTTTTGAGCTCAGTGTTTATTATGCATATAGTGGGTTAGTTTGTAAAGTAACAACATTTTATTTATTCAAGCTCAGTGCATATTATGCATAATTATTGTGGGTTAGCTAGTAGTTGTACAGTAACAACATCATATTTTGAAGGATTTTTCAAGTTCAGTGTTTATTATGCATTTAGTGGGTTAGTTTGTACAGTAACACTATTTTATTATGCACAAGTTTTCAAGTTCTGTGTTTATAAATGTTATGCATTTATTGGGTTAGTTTGTACAGTAACACAATTTTATTAATAGTATGCAGGAGTTTTCGAGCTCAGTGTTTATTATGCTTATGATGGCTTAGTTGGTACATTAACACCATTTTATTATGCAGGAGTTTTCGAGCTCAATGTTTATTATGCATATGGTGGGTTAGTTTGTAAAGTAACACCATTTTATTAAGCAGGAGTTTTGGAGCACAGTGTTTGTTCTGCATATGGTGGGTTAGTTTGTACAGACACAGTAACACCATTTTATTATGCAGGAGTTTTCAAGCACAGTGTTTACTAGGCATATTAATTATGGTGGGTTAGTTTGTACACTAACACTATTTTATTATGCTGGAGTTTTTAGCTGAGTGTTTATTATGAGTGGGTTAGTTTGTACAGTAACATCATTTTCTTATGCAGAAGTTTTTTAGCATAAGTGCTTATTGTACATATGATGGGTCTGTTAAATTTAACAGGAGCGTATTCAGGAGTTTAAAGCAGTGTTTGGTTTATTTGGTTTCGGTTATGTATTATGTGTCGGATAGCGCAGTGGTTGGAGCACTCGCTACTGTGTCGCAAGTTAAGGACCGTCCAGTGCGGTTAGCACTTGGATGGGTGACCGCAAAACGTCAAGCGACAAATAACAATGCTCCCAGTTGACTCAACTGTGACTGAGTACCTACTCTCTTAAGGGTGGGGAAGGTAAAGCAGCGAGGGAGAGAGATGGGCATCACCCTCATTACGCTGGACCAAGATAAGTGTGATCTCCAACATCACGCTCCCCTTAGGCCACAAGGCTATGGGACTACCTTTACCTACCCTTTTTATTATTTTAACATTATGATTATGTAAGAGTTTTGGAGCACATAATGTTATTATGAAGGATGGTTTAGGTACCATTGTTTGAAATTGGATGTCTTTTTTTTTTTTTTAGTATAGTGGTTCAAATTATTTCCAAATTATTGTACAAACTAACAAAATATTTTACAGACACATTGTATTGTTTAACAACTATGTTTATAATTTCAGAAAACAAAGCCAAGGTTTCGAACACAAACTACCAAAAAAGTGGGGTGCACTGCGATGCTCTCCACCAAGAAAGTGACTGTGTACGTATTTTCGCTACCAGTTGCTGCCACTTCAATGTGGCAGCAACAGGTATACAATATGTTTCTCTATGAAAAGGTACTAGACATAATCATTCATTTGCTGTATATTTCTAATTTATCCTTAATGCAGTTAAGTTTGTTGTTTGTATAATTTTGCTAGTTAGAGGCGACTATAGTTGCAATTAGTGTTTTCATACTACAACAATAGTTGAAGCACATATGCATTGCCATTATATCTTGCATATTGGCTGCATGTAAAATCACACAGCTTATGTTTAAATTTTGTAGGTGAAAATGACAGCATTCAGGTGGGTGCTGGCACCATTCAACATCCACAGTCACTGGCTACTTTTAGCAGTGGACATGACCTCTCATGAGGGTTTGTCCTGGACTCTATGGCATTGCCCCACCTGGAGGAAAAATGTTTTCAAGAGTGGAGGTAGGGTTAATGTGTGGTGTGTAGATATATTTGCATGTTGCAGAATATTTCCATTGGTTATAATGAAGTATGTTGTGCTTTTATGAGAATACATAATTTACTTTCAGATCGGAGCTAGATGCATTATTTGCCCCCTAGTTTGAGCCAGCAGACCTGAAGGGTTCAAAGCAAAGTGGATTTTGAGACCTGTCTACGCTTTGAACCTACCTTAAGCAGGATGCAAACATTTTATAAATCAGTTTTTACATTTTGAAAGAATAACATGCATGTTAGAAAACAACTGCTACTGTAGTAGGCTACATGGCATTAGTGCTGGATTTATTTTGATGTATGGATATTTCAGGGCCTTCTATTCATTCAGGTGTCAGTGTCTAGGTCTTCCAGATATTGACTGGCAGAAAGGACTGTTGAGGTCAGGCCAGCAGACTGATGGAGTGTCATGTGGGCCTTTCCTTTTAATGGTGAGTAATTCACAGCACATGCATCACCAGAATACTTTTATTGGAGCTGTTAAAAAATTGCACTTAATCTTTTGGTCATTTCATGGAATTTTCAAATAATTGTACTTGTTTAGCTGGCTCAGTGCCACGTTGAAATTCTTATTTTTTCAATACACATCTTGACTGGAGGACATAGTCACAGCTAAACCTTTAAATTTTAAATAGTAAATAAATTACTTGCAATTAAACTGTAATTAAGTAATATAGTGTCAGTTGAAGTTAACTTTATTGTACTATTTTGTGTGATACATGTATATATTATTTACTTTGCATTCTAGTGTAGGCCTATTGCCAATATTCAAGAAATGGATGACTACACATTTTATATATATATATATATATATATATATATATATATATATATATATATATATATATATATATATATATATATATATAGTTTTGTGTGTGCGGGTGTGTGTGTGTGTGTGTGTACAGAATGATTCACAAAAGACTGTTGTTAATGACATTCTGAATGCATCTAAACAGAATGCATACCTACTGCTGCAAGGCGACAGACAACTTCATCGTTACTGCCAAGATGAAGCGAAGACTTTTCGCACTACAATCCGCAGCATGTTGCAGTCAGCGGCTGGTGGAAACCCAGCATCTCTCCCAAACTGTGATATGCCTGGGTGTGGTGCAATGTCTCCTAACAAGATCTTATGCTGTGTGTGCTGGATATGGGTGCACTGGGAGACATGTGCTGACCCACCTTGTGTAACATGACCAACGGGGATGTTTGTCTGCAGCATTCAGTATGGCACTTAATGCCTTGGATATTGAGGATGCCACTGATGTGGTTTATTTGCTAGTGACTGAAGAATATCTGTTGTATAGGGTGGCTCAAAGCGCAGTTGGTTAAACCGCTGGTTTCCTATGCCGATGGTCACAGGTTCGAGCCCCACAGGGGGCTAGCAATTTGTGACTGAGGTAAACGACTGAATTGGTCACCGAGGGTTCTCTTCGGGTACTCCAGCTTCCTCCCTATCTTTAAATGATACAGAATGCAGCCAAATTTTTAAAAAATCTATTTTCCTTTCAGTTTCCTATTAGTGATTTACCTTTACACAAGATGCATGTCTTATGTGTCATGTAGATTATGTCAGGTGTAAATTATTGCCTTTGTTGAGTATTTATTACTTATGTTTGTTGGACGTGAGCATGTATTTGGCATAGATCGACGAGCTTTGAGTTTATTCGTTTGAAGTAAAGCGCATATCAGCTTCGTATATATGCCAGTACATGAAAAGGGTGACTAGATAATTATTGGGACATTTCCTTGTAGAGTATTGTATACAAGGTGTACACATCAGTGCCTTATTGTTAACAGACTGAAACGGTGGTCTGATGCAAATTATATTATAAATGACGCTTTATAGAAAACAGGGGTACTATTACATGCACTTACTGAAAATCAGATTTATCTGATTCTAGCATGGTATGTGCTACCTTCACAAATTTCAGGTAATGATACAATTTAAAAAAATTGTTTGTGGTTAGTGCTTATGAAGAGTGGAGTACAACTACAAAGAAAAATGTTAATGACCCTCAGAGGCATTTACTTCTCTGTCCACTCATGCGGTTTAGGTAATGGAGGTCTGTAAGAGTACATTCTGAGCCCAGATCTGTTTTCCTTGTTAAATAATTATTTAGCATTGGAAACACTTTCAAAAGCTACACATGACATGAATCAAGGATGACACCGAGGTTCTTGACTGAGTCAATAAGTTTGGGTTTGGTTAAGGGAGGTGTGTTGAGCTAGAAGAGAATAGCAGAGTGGTCGGAGGGAAGAGCAGAGGATATGTCTGAGTTGAGAAAGAGTTTGTCGGATGGGCGAGTTATCACCCAGTCAATGGTGTGGCCAAGTCGGTGGGTAATCTGTGTTCAGAGTTATGCAAAGCTATGGTGGGAGAGTGTCGTGCAGAGGCATTTTGTTTCAGGGTGGTCGGGATTGTCACTATATGAGGTGTATTACAGAACCAGTTAAATGTATTGTCCATGGCTGCAACGAGATGAGGTTGACTATAAATCTAGATAAATAAAAAATTGTTGTTTCTGAAAATAGGATTTTGGGGAAGGAGAGAAAGATGTTTTTTTGGGGGGAGGTCAATTAGAACTTGAAAACAGATATATATATTTTTTCTAAATATTTTTTATAAGACCTAGTTTTGTTGCGGCATGCATGATGCAGCTACCAAAGCGACAAAATTTATAGTACAAATTTTAAGAGCCCTGAGAAAGATAAATTATATGTCTCAAGTCAAGTCAATGTATTTTTTATTCCATTAAAAGGAAAGTTTGTTTTGCCACAACGATACCCACTTGTATAAAACTCAATAAATAAAATAAAATAAAAACATAAACAATTCAAATTGATTATCATTATCCCTATTTTAAAAAAAACTTATCATAAAATGAGATTCTGAGATGGATATTTACATGTGAGGAGACAGGGGAAAAAAAGGCACATGCGCACACACTCACTTGCACATCCACTTACTCACTCACCTCACTCATCTCCACCTATCATAACATACTAAAAATAAAAATGTATACATTAAACTGAAAAGAACTTTAGGACCTTATAGTGTATTTATAATGTATTAATAAATATAAATCTGTTTATGTATAAACAAACCTGTCTTCCCCGTTGGGGTGCCGGGGGTTTCAGTATAAATAGTATCCCCACTTTCTGGAAATTTAGTGCTTTAAATTCCCACTGTCGCTGTCTTTCTCATTTGTTCTTTCTCATTCCTGCTATGTTCTATCAATCTGCTATACTATCGTCTTCTTCGCTAGCCCAGTCTCCTACCTTTTTTCTTGAAAACTCTTCCGGGATAAGACTCCTTATTTGTGTATGAGGTCTGTTGGATCAGCTTGGGAATATTGGACGCTTTCTGCCAGGTGGTCACTAGGGCTTCCTATGATGTTATTATTTAGCAATGTAGGCATTTTATATGTATGTGTTTTGTTGATAATTTATAATGATGTTTGTATTCTATTTTGTTTTTGTAAACGGGGGTTCGATAAGTTGGGGTGAAGCCTCAGCCGTCCCCTGCGTGGGATGTCTTTATTGTAAAGTGACTGGCTGGTGGAGAGCTTTCGGTTTTACCACTAGGGTTGTTTCAGCAGATCTTTTATGCGGATCGGGGGTTGTCCGGTCCTGATTTGGCTCAGAAGAGTCTGCTGGACCTAAAGCAATAATAATGTAATGTAACAAAATTGTTACAAACCTGTCACATATAATATAGTCATCATCACTATTTATTAAAAAAAATTTCATTAGATGGCACTTGTGAGAGGGGAGAGGTGGCAGTGTCAACGTCTGGTGCGCTCGTTGAAGCCAGAGGCAGCATTCAGTCTGTTCACCGCCATTGGAAAAAAACTGTGAGAGTACTTTGCCTTCTTGCACTTGATAGAGCGATACCGCCTGCCCGGGGGAAGCAGTTCAAACTCCGAGTGCAGTGGGTGGGAGCTGTCAGCAAAGACTGCATGTTCTCTTGTCTTTTTCAAACTGTTTCACAAGTTGTACCAACTTTTTGTACGTGGCAGAATTGTGGGGATATAAACAGTATTAAGCTGTGCAAGGAATACATGTGTTTGCCTGTATGAGGTTTTTGCATGTGTAGAATGAAACACCAAATGCTGTTGTGTATGGTGAAGTTGGGCATTATTCCTTACATATATTGCATACTGCTTTTATAAAATGTGTAAAATATTGCTTTACACTGCTTTCCATTTTGCAGCCAGACAATTATTACTCCAAGAAATCTAACAATATGTTGTTGATGTTACTTAATCAAGGTGCTAAATACTTGGTGCTAAATACTTAATACTTGGTGCTAAATAAAAGTATGATTGTTTGGGTTTGGTTACGAGAAGCATTTTGTGTATATATTGAGAGAAAGGTTTAGTTTGCATGTTCATCACTTCATGGCTGGTTTAAACATATTAGTACAAGTGTGCATGTGGGAATGTACAGTAGGTTTGTCTTTTTTTTAAAGAGAAAAATATGTTGTGTGGGTTAAAAGTAAATAATACAGAAGTGAATTGTCACGATTTAAGATGGGAGTTTCAGAAATATATAAACATAGATTCGGGTTTTCAAAATATGAACAAGATAGGAATTGCTTATGTTGCAAACAAAAGATAGAAGACAAAGTTCATTTTGAATTTGAATGTCCTAAATATAATGATTTAATGGACACATTTTTGCCCTTTGTAGACTTAAAAGAAAATGCAAATGAAGCCTTAGTAAAAAATTTAGACTATGAAAAGAAAGTAATTCTTGGAAAAGTGGCAATGTATAGGTTTTTTTCTCAAAGATTAAGATCGATTATATTAAAACTGTACTTTGTTAGGGAGTTCAATGTTTCTTTCAATGTGCATGGTTATATTTAGTTTATGAATGTTGATTTTATGGTAGTATTATGTGTTGTGTCAAATACATCAAGCATTTTAAATCAAATGTATTTCAGAAATTAGTCTGTGTTGTTAAACCATTTAGTATAGGACTGTGGAGTAAGGTTTTGCAATTTTGAGAGAGTTGATGAAGAGAGTGTTGCTTGCGGGCGCTTGCCGCTTATGTAAAAGTGTGTGTGTGTGCTAATTTTTTATTTCATATATTTGGTATTTGTTGTGGCCTTGAGCAATAAATTATCAAAGTCTCTTTCTCTCTTACCAACTCTTTTTATCTCTTGTTGTCTATGCTTTTGTTGCCTCTCAATAAGTACACGGTCCTGCATGCCACAGAGAGCAAATTCCCTGTTCCCTGGCAATATACATGGTCATTCATAATAGCACAGAGAGAATTAAGGTGGTTGCCACACAACCGACTGGTTGACCCGATGTCAGAAGAATGTGACTGATTCTGGTGGAACAATGCACGAGTTGGGCCTGGTCAAGTGATCCCTACGGCAGCACTTGAACATGTCTAAGCAACATGAATTTGTCATGACATGCACTAAAATATTATATGCTAGACATTAAGCATAAAAACAACCCAAATATAATAAATTATATAATACACTACCCCCACTAAGTTATGTATGCATATCTGCTTGTATAAAGAATGTGAGAGACTTTATATTACAAATGTGAGGGTCCTCACATTCTCTGCCTCTGGCATAATGATGTTTTCACAAAACAACAGTAACACAAAAAGATCACAAAACACTGTGCTCGAAAACTCATGCATAATAAGATGATGTTAATGTACAAAGTATCCTGCCATTAGCAAAACAAACGCTGTACTTGAAAATTTTTGCATAATAAGATACTCTTCTTTTACAAACTAACCCGCTATATATGTATCAATAACACTGAGCTCGAAAACTCCTGCATAATAAAATAGTGTTACTTTACAAACTAGCCCACCATATGTATAAACACTGCTTGAAAACTCCTGCATAATAAGACGGTGTTACTGTACAAACTAACCCACTATATGCATAATAAACACTGTGCTTGAAACCTCCTGCATAATAGGACAGCGTTACTGTACAAACTAAACCACTATATGCATAATAAACACTGTGCTCGAAAACTCCTGCATAATAAAGGATGTTGCTGTACAAAGTAACCTAATCCACTAAATTTGCATAATAAACACTGCTCAGAAACTCCTGCATAATAAAATAGTGCTACTTTATAAACTAACCCACCATATTCATAATAAACACTGGGCTAAAACACTCCTGCATGATAAGACGCTGTTACTGTACAAACTAACCCACCATAATGTATAATAAACACTGTGCTCAAAAACTCCTGCATAAGAAAATAGTGTTACTGTACAAACTAACACACTATATGCCTTTATAATAAACACTGTGCTCGAAAACTCCTGCATAATAAAAATAGTGCTACTTTACAAAATAACACCTATATACATAGTAAACACTGTGCTCTAAAACTCCTGCATAATAAAATAGTTGTTACTTTACAAACTAACCCACCATATGCATAATAAACACTGTGCTCGAAAACTCCTGCATAATAAAATAGTTGTTACTTTACAAACTAACCCACCATATGCATAATAAACACTGTGCTCGAAAACTCCTGCATAATAAATGGTGTTACTGTACAAACAAACCCGCTATATGTGCATAATAAACACTGTGCTCGAAAACTCCTACATAATAAAATAGTTGTTACTTTACAAACTAACCCACTATATGCATAATAAACACTGTGCTCGAAAACTCCTGCATAATAAAAAAGTTGTTACTTTACAAACTAACCCACCATATGCATAATAAACACTGTGCTCGAAAACTCCTGCATAATAAATGATGTTACTGTACAAACTAACCCGCTATATGTGCATAATAAACACTGTGCTCGAAAACTCCTGCATAATAAAATAGTTACTTTACAAACTAACCCACTATATGCATAATAAACACTGTGCTCGAAAACTCCTGCATAATAAAATAGTTGTTACTTTACAAACTAACCCACTATATGTGCATAATAAACACTGTGCTCAAAAACTCCTGCATAATAAATGGTGTTACTGTACAAACTAACCCACTATATGTGTATAATAAACACTGTGCTCGAAAACTCCTCCATAATAAAATAGTTGTTATTTTACAAACTAACCCACCATATGTATAGTAAACACTGTGCTCGAAAACTCCTGCATAATAAAGGGTATTACTGTACAAACTAACACACTATATGTGCATAATAAACACTGTGCTCGAAAACTCCTGCATAATAAAATAGTTGTTACTTTATAAACTAACCCACTATATACATAATAAACACTGTGCTCGAAAACTCCTGCATAATAAGAGGGTTACTATACAATCTAACCTACTAAAAGCACTGTGCTTGAAAATTGCTACAAAATAAATGGTGATAAATTACAAACTAACCCACCATACCGCATTATAAACACAGTTATAGTAGTTACTCTATTACTAATAGGCCTAAACTAGCCTAATATTATATAATTTAAAAAATCATGATACTGATACGCGGAATTTCTCAAATTAAGTCTGACTCATGCAGTTTATCAAATTAAAAGCCTACTATAAAAAAAGTAAACAAACACTGACAAACAGTGCGAAACACAACAACCAACACAAAAGCCGTAAATGTGGTTTTTTTGTGATTGTACCGACTTCGAAACGAACAGTGCAGACAAAACGAAACATGGGGCAACCCCCGGCGCGCAAAGGTGATGACGTCACGACAACGCGCTAAAAATAGATGTGCTCGACTTTTCCGGGATTTAGGTTCCACCATTAAAGGCTAGCAGCAATACTATTACAGGCCAGCAGCAATATAATTACAGGTTACAGGCTAGCAGCAATACTATTACAGGTTACAGGCTGGCAGCAATACTATTACAGGTTACGGGCTAGCTGCAATACTATTACAGGTTACAGGCTAGCAGCAATACTATTACAGGTTACAGGTTAGCAGCAATACTATTACAGGTTACAGGCTAGCAGCAATATTATTACAAGCTAGCAGCAATACTAATACAGGTTACAGGCTAGCAGCCATACTATTACAGGTTACAGGCTAGCAGCAATACTATTACAGGTTACAGGCTAGCAGCAATACTATTACAGGCTAGCAGCAATACTATTACAGGTCACAGGCTAACAGCAATACTATTACAGGTTACAGGCTAGCAGCGTTACTATTGCAGGTTACAGGCTAGCAGCAATACTATAACAGGTTACAGCCTAGCAGCAATACTATTACAGGTTACAGGATAGCAGCAATACTATTACAGGTTACAGGCTAGCAGCAATACTATTACAGGCAAGCAGCAATACTATTACAGGTTACAGGCTAGCAGCAATACTATTGCAGGTTACAGGCTAGCAGCAATACTATTACAGGTTACAGGCTTGTAGCAAAACTATTACAGGCTAGCAGCGATAATTTTACAGGTTGCAGGCTAGCTGCAATACTATAACAGGTTACAGGCTAGCAGCAATACTATTACAGGCTAGCAGCAAAACTATTACAGCTTACAGGCTAGCAGCAATACTATTACAGGTTATAGGCTAGCAGCAAAACTATTACAGGTTACAGGCTAGCAGCAATACTATTACAGGCTAGCAGCAATACTATTACAGGCTTGCAGCAATACTATTACAGGCTAGCAGCAATACTATTACAGGTTACAGGCTAGCAGCAATACTATTACAGGTTACAGGCTAGCAGTAATACTATTACAGGTTACAGGCTAGCAGCAATACTTTTACAGGCTAGCAGCAATACTATTACAGGTTACAGGCTAGCAGCACTACTAATACAGGCTAGCAGCAATACTGTTACAGGTTACAGGCTAGCAGCAAAACTATTACAGGTTACAGGCTAGCAGCAATACTATTACAGGTTACAGGCTAGCAGCAATACTATTACAGGTTACGGGCTAGCAGCAATACTATTACAGGCTAGCAGCAATACTATTACAGGTTACAGGCTAGCAGCAATATTATTACAGGTTACAGGCTAGCAGCAATACTATTACAGGCTAGCAGCAATACTATTACAGGTAACAGGTCAGCAGCATGACAATTACAGGTTACAGGCTAGCAGCAATACTATTACAGGTTACAGGCTAGCAGCAATACTATTACAGGTTACAGGCTAGCAGCAATACTATAAAAGGCTAGCAGCAATACTATTACAGGTTACAGGCTAGCAGCAATACTATTACAGGCTAGCAGCAATATTATTACAGGTTACAGGCTAGCAGCAATACTATTATAGGTTCCAGGCTAGCAGCTATTACAGGTTACAGGCTAGCAGCAATACTATCTCAGGATAGCAGCAATACTTTTACAGGCTAGCAGCAAATCTATTACAGGTTACAGGCTAGCAGCAATACTATTACAGGCTAGCAGCAATACTATTACAGTTTACAGGCTAGCAGCAATACTATTACAGGTTACAGGCTAGCAACAATACTATTACAGTTTACAGGCTAGCAGCAATACTATTACAGGTAACAGGCAAGCAGCAATACTATTAAAGGTTACAGCCTAGCGGAAATATTATCACAGGCTAGCAGCAATACTATTTAAGGTTACAGGCTAGCAGCAATACTATTACAGGCTAGCAGCAATACTATTACATTTTACAGGCTAGCAGCAATACTGTTACAGCTTACAGGCTAGCAGCAATACTATTACAGATTACAGGCTAGCAGCATTACTATTACAGGTCACAGGCTAGCAGCAACACTGTTTCGGGTTACAGGCTAGCAGCAATACTATTACAGGTTACAGGCTAGCAGCAATACTATTACAGGTTACAGGCTAGCAGCAATCCTATTACAGGTTAAAGGCTAGCAGCAATACTATTACAGGTTACAGGCTAGCTGCAATACTATTACAGGTTACAGGCTAGAAGCAATACTATTACAGGCTAGCAGCAATACTATTACAGGTTACAGGCTAGCAGCAATACAATTACAGGCTTACAGCAATACTATTACAGGTTACAGGCTAGGAGGAATACTATTACAGGCCAGCAGCAATACTATTACAGGTTACAGGCTAGCTGCAATACGATTACAGGTTACAGGCTAGCAGCAATACTATTACAGGTTACAAGCTAGCAGCAATACAATTACAGGCTAGAAGCAATACAATTACAGGCTAGCAGCAATACTTTTACAGGCTAGCAGCAATACTATTACAGGTTACAGGCTAGCAGCAATACTATTACAGACTAGCAGCAATACTATTACAGGCTAGCAGCAACACTATTACAGGTTACAGGCTAGCAGCAATACTATTACAGGTTACAGGCTAGCAACAAAACTATTACAGGCCAGCAGCAATACTATTACAGGTTACAGGCTAACAGCAATACTATTACAGGTTACAGGCTAGCAGCAATACTATTACAGGTTTCAGGCTAGCAGCAATACTATTACAGGTTACAGGCTAGCAGCAATACTATTACAGGCTACAGGCTAGCAGCAATACTATTACAAGTTACAGGCTAGCTGCAATACTATTTCAGGCTAGCAGCAATACTATTACAGGTTACAGGCTAGCAGCAATACTATTACAGGTTACAGGCTAGCAGCAATACTATTACAGGTTACAGGCTAGCAGATTACTATTACAGGCTTAGCAGCTATACTTTTTCAGGTTACAGGCTACTAGTTACAGGTAGCAGCAATACTATTACAGGTTAACAGGCTTAGCAGCATACTATTACAGGTTACAGGCTGAGCAGCAATACTATTACAGGCTAGCAGCAATTTACTATTACAGGTTACAGGCTTGAGCAGCCAATATACTATTACAGGCTAGCAGCAATACTATTAAGGTTACAGGCTAGCAGCAATACTATTTACAGGTTACAGGCTAGCAGCAATACTTATTACAGGTTACAGGCCTGCTAGCAGCAATACTTTACAGGTTACAGGCTAGCATACCATTACTATTACAGGTTAAAAGGTAGCAGCAATACTATTACAGGTTACAGGCTAGCAGCATTACTCATTAC
>CM072523.1:46834328-46860718 GCA_036898135.1 Oncomelania hupensis | reverse complement strand
TCTTGTATTCAAGTAAACAATGGCCATCATCAACAAATTTCTCCTCTTCTGGATCGCAGGACTGATCTGTACGCTTCGGTGTAAGTGTGTTTTGACTTTAAAAAAAAAATTTTTTTTAAACGATTGCACAAGACAACTGCCTTACAAATATTGTTAAGCTTCAGTTATTGTAACGATACATCAAACATTACTTCAATTATCTCAGCTGATTTTAAAGTTACGCGTTTTTAGATAGGAAGAATCTAGAATTCCTTAATTTCTTTTTTCAACTGTGATATGCTCAAGACAACATGCGTAGTAGGCTGGACACAATCTCTAGAACTGCATAGTTTCTACGTCGAGCACGGTAGGTTAATTCGAAGGGGATGGGAGTATTCTTAGATGCAAACAGGGATTCCGATCGTCATAAGAAAACCATTGTTGAAACAGTGCACAACACATCCCAGTCCACCCACCTAGCTGCAGATGAGTACCTGGCTCTGTTTAGA
The DNA here is from genome assembly GCA_036898135.1 of Oncomelania hupensis. Classification (NCBI taxonomy): domain Eukaryota; kingdom Metazoa; phylum Mollusca; class Gastropoda; order Littorinimorpha; family Pomatiopsidae; genus Oncomelania; species Oncomelania hupensis. The sequence continues at coordinate 46,860,230 of CM072523.1, read as the reverse complement.
ACCGGGAAAGGTAAGACAGCGAGGGAGAGATAGGCTTGGTGTCGCTATTGGGCTGTATACTAAGCTTATAGAAGCAGTCGACACCCTCCCCTCTTTCCGCCCACCCCCTTCACCCCACCCGCGATAAAAAAAACAACAACTGACCTCACACTGCGTTTCAGAGGTTGTTGAGGGCCTATACCTGCACACTATGCTTGATAGATCTTCGACACTCAGCTAGCGTAATGTTACCTGTTTAGTAGAAGCTATCCAATTAGGCCCCCAAGCCACAAAGTTCGCCCTGAGAGAAAGGAAAGTCTAACGTTTCGCTTATTTCAGTCGCAGAAGCGTCGGACTCAAGGTGCACCTCCCAGTCTGGGACGTGCCAATACATCTCGGACACAGCGTGCCGTGGTTACTACGAGACCGGCCTCTGTGACGGCCCTTGGAACAGGAAATGCTGCTTGCCAAAACCATGCAAGTCAAAGATCTTTCTGCCATTATTATTCATTAATTACTATGAACAATATATTATAGATTTTTTTTAAATCCGGATAATATTATCATAGATTTTTTTTTTAAAATAGTCAGGAATCATAACCATCCAAATGTCTGTCTGTCGTCCGTCTGTCCGTTGATAGCCCTATTTCAAAAACCGTGTTGTTTATTAATCCGTTTTTTTTTTGTTTTTTTTTGGGTTTGTTTTAAAATATTTTTTGTGTTATTATTGTTGTTTTTAATATTTTTTAAAAAACAGTTGTGACCTTAAAATCTTCAGCATTACGAATTTGCAAAGGGTTCAGCCACAGGGACACTAAGCAAATAGAATGGACCCGCGATAGCAAAAAGAAAGTAGATCCTACCCCTTCTTATTTTTAATACAAACGGCTGTGTGTTATCTACAGCGGCCTATAGCGGTCTCTTGTTGAAGTCCTTAGGCCTGTTGAGGGTCTTCGTCTTCAGACTCCTGTGTATTCGGCTGTTCGTCAGAACGCTTGTTATTAACTGTTGGTTTAATAGGGAAGTCAGTTCAGCATAATTGATAGTCTGTCAGATGCCTATCACAGTCTGTCAGATGCCTTTAATGGAATTTAGTGATGGGGCTTCAACAACTGTCTGTGGCAGGCTATTCCACACATCAACCGCCATCAGGTTGAAGAAATGCTGTCTGATTTCAAAGCATGCTGAATGTTTCTTTAGCTTGTAATTGTGACCTCTTGTTTTGTCATCTCTATTGGGAAGCAGATAGTCCTCAATGTTTACTTAGTAGATTCCATGGGTCAGTTTGTAGACCACGATGAGATCTCCCCAAAGAGCTTATTACGGAAAGAGGGGGAACTTCCATTATGTCCTATACAAAAATGCGAGACGCTCTCACGGATTATTTCCCTTTGCTCGGGCTGGCTATATTTCATCATCTGCTATATGAATGATCTATCCGTGGTAACTTATTGAGCCTATGCCATTGCAAAAGAACATTTTAATGGCAACGTTTGCAAAAACCAAACTTTTAACCATCATTATTATTAACATTACGCTACTGCTGTCTTTTTGTTTTTTTGTGTTTGTTTTGTTTATGTTTACTTATTGACATTTATTAGGTGCTTTTATGCTGCTTATGTGTGTATGTCATAGGTTCGTTTTCTGCCCTGGAATTTATTATTTTTTAAATCAACGACAGATATTTTAAAATTAAAATATGCATGACAGACTGTTTCATTTATCCGAAACTGTGTAAATCCGTAATCGTGAGAGAGAGAGAGAGAGAGAGAGAGAGAGAGAGAGGGGTTGGGGGAAGAGAGAGCTCTGTCATTCAATCAATTAATCACAATAAAGCACAATAAAAAAATGTTTCACTAATAGTGTGAATTTAATTTATATCAGGTGTCCCCCTACCCCCCAACCCTCTCACCTCCCACATCACTGGCTTAATAACATCAGTCACTTCATGGAAAATAATAATTAATCAGACAGAACAATCAGAACCTAGACTACAACATTCCACCCAATATAGATCTAATGCGCAGAAATTCACAGATCAGAACAAGGACTGAGTTTCTACATTACCTTTTTTTTTTCCCGTTTACACTGAAACGAAAAGGGATTACAACAGATCAAGGACCATTTTTGTGCCTAGGTAAGGGGTTATCTTGCACAGATATTTCCCCCTTGTTTATTCCAGTCTTAGACAGGAAAACAAGTCTAGCAGACTTTGATTTAGATTTATGTACCGTCGTGGCAAAAATCTTAATTGATACACCAGTAGCTAGATTTGTTTAACTGTCTTCCCCCCCCCCCCTTTTTTTTATTTATTGTTTTTTTGTGTGTGTTTTTTGTTTTTTGTCTTATCATCTTTGGTGAACAAGACATTAATAAACCAACCAACCAACCATCTTGCACAGTATTTGATCACGAGGAGAAAACAGACTTAATCTAATTTAAATTGTTAACATAAGCAGTTTGACGAAGCCAAACTGCCAACCTGACAACATCTACTTTTGAAGTGTAAGCACAAATATAATAGTCAACCAACCTAGAAACAACGTAAACAGTGAGCGACCTGTTGAACGTAAACTGTCAGCAAGCAAACAGTTTTTGTTTTAGCACATAGAATAGATATAACATGAATCACTGAAGCCTCTCCCCGATTGTTTTAACAACACTGCAGCGGTCTTGGTTTAGGCCTATATAAACACACAAAAAATAAGTTTTTCGATTGCAATTTACCTTTCTTTGTCTCTTGGAAACTTGAAAAAGAACTTGCCATCACAACTTTTCTTGTATCTGGCATTACGGCAATTGATGGCTGTGCAAAAGTCACCGCCCTGTTTTTACTCGGTCGCCTTTTGTCTTTCTGCCACGAGCCATTTTTAGCATGTCGACAAGGGAGCGTAACTCGTATCTTCCGTCTCGCGGTTCTGAACCAAGTTCCCCCTCTTTCTATAATACGCTCTTTGATCTCCCATAGCCTTCTGTACATTAGTCTTGGAAACGTTTTGCTATAGCGGTTCCATCCTACTTGGAAAATGCCCCTGTCGTTCAGCCAAACGTGTCGGCATAATGTCAAAAGGTCCAGTCCATGATGTTGAACAACCCCAGTTTGCTGGATTGAGGCCCTCAGCAAAATTGCAATTAACATTCAGGTACATCCAAATCCGACAAATCAAACTACTCGACGTCAAACAGGAGTGACAGATAATGTTATATCTCCTTTTATTATTCCCTAAATATGTTTTGCAGTAATGCATCTATTAAAGAATATATCCCTTAATTATGTTGTTACTTCTGCAGTCAGTCCTGGTGGGTAAAGCGAGATTACTCACTTCTGTGGAATTTTTGCCTAACTGTTTTTTAACACTCCACTTGAAGAGAGTAAACACAGCAAAGTGCACTAGACGGAAGTTCGACCTGGACAAACTGCAAGACCCGGAGGTGGCAGAACTATTTCAGGCCACAATTGGAGGGAAATTTGCACCAGTGCTCATTTTGGGAGCTGGTGAAGTAGATGTCAACACCATGACCACCACCTTCAACTCAGCTGTGACAGATGCCGCCACGGAAATCCTTGGAAAGCACCGGCCAAAGAAGAAGCTGTGGATCACACCCGAACTTTTGGACCTGTGTGATAAACGAAGAGAGATGAAAAAGAAAAAAGAACACCTCACAGGGAGCTGATGCTTACCGAAAAATCAACAATGACATCCGAAAAGGCATGAGCACAGCAAAGGAGAACTGGATAGATCAATGCCAGGAAATAGAGAACAGTCTGAACAAGAACAACAGCAAGAAGGCCTGCCAGACTGTGAAGCGGCTGACAAGTGTTAAACAGCACAAGGTCTCCATAGCAAAGCAAGTCTGCGATCCTAGTGTAATCACCCTGTGACTAATCTCATTTAATGCTATTACCCACTCGCAATGTAGGCAAAATCATTGCACCTTTGTGTTAGGATTTTACGATGCAAAGTGTAATAGCTTCACACACACTACCTCTACTATATATAACATACACTTAACAGTAAAATCCTATCCCGATTGGGCGGCAGAGGTAAACAAGTGGAGCAACGCGTCATCTGGTGCAGAAGAGGTAAGGAAAAAGTTGTCTAGCCTCTCCCCAACTCCCGCTCTGCAAAAACGTCCAAATCACCTATAAAACAAAGACGTATCATCTACAAACAGCAACAGCCCTCCGCACCTCCTCTATCTGTCTCTCGTCAAACGTACTGTAACACAAAAAATACCTCAAAACCAAAATATCACACAAAATAAAACAATAAACAAAACCAAATAGACACTTTTAATCCAAAAAAGCTCAATAAGCAGTAAAATGCAAACATAAATGGCCTCCCAGTTCTCACAAAGTACCGCACAGTTTCTATGGCAGTGCAGTGCAAATGGTCACTAAACTGCAAAATGGTTCTCCCCCCTTTAGCACCCTCACTCACTCCACAAACCAGGCACAATTTTAAAATAAAAAACACTCCCAAATCCCTCCCCAAATAACAAGGAATAAAAAGAAAAGCCACATTAAACAAAAAAAAAACACCCTCTCAAAAACCAAAAGTGAGACACATATATTTCAATATATATATCTAAATACAAAATAAATATATAATACATAAGAGAGAAAGAGAGGGTATGAGGGTCATAGAGTGAGAGGAGAGGTGTCTGACTACCCATGCAGTCATTTGACTGCAAGAGTGTAGTCTATCATTCAGGGCAAACCTCCTCTTGCAGATCTGAGGCACAGTCAGCTCAGGAGAACCAGGCTTTAGAAATTCTCCGTTTAGCTCATTAAGAAGCACACTGGATGCTGGAGAGAAAGGATACATTAAAACAGCTCCCTTGGCTTGTTTTTATTCCTTGTTCCTTAATGGTTGCTGTACGGTGCTAGATTTGGAGAGAATTTATATTAAATTTACAGAAACCAAAAGTAATTCTGAACAGTATTTTCATAGTGAAACAAACCCAACATCAACATAGTACATCAAAAAGAAAAAATCGAAAAATGAGAACAAATAAACAAAATTAACAGCTCATTGAAAGCACAACTGAAAAAAACTTGATATAACATATATATATAAATAAATAAAAACCCCAAAACAAGAAAAAAAAAAAAAAACAAACAAAGAAAAAACCCCAACGACGAGTCGTAAAAATAAACAAAAACAAACAATCACCTACATTAGAAAGAGTCCCAAAACCACAATAATAATAATCAAAAAAAAAAAAAAAAAAAGTAATAGATAGCGAGTAGTTAAAGCAAGTCTGGCATATGCCTTTGTGACGGTGGGTCTATTGTTACTGGCTCTGCACAGTGGAATGCTATTACCCACTCGTCTTTGTCTGCGGGATCGGCTAGTGTAATCACCCTGTGACTAATCTTAATACATTTTTTAAGTTTAGCTCGGTCTGTGTTAGGATGGGGTTACAGAGATAGGGAGAAAAGTGTAATAGCTTCACTTACACACTACCTCTCGCACAGCTATGAAACATAGTAGTTCAGCCACTTGTTAACAGTAATTATTGCTCCTATGCCGATTGGTCGGCATAGGGCTACATATGAGAGAGCATCGCGCGCTATTGCATGCATCGTCCACATTCGTCCCCCATACGCTTATGTGTCCGGGGACGTTAATCTATAAAACTAAACTAAACTAAAACTAGCTATTGCATCAGTCGTAGAGGCGTATGCAACAGGAGTTGGACAGAGACACTATTCTGTGTCTCTGTTGAGTGTAACCTACCGCCTGTACGAATCGGTATACAAGACTAACAAGTGGTTAGGACCTAAATATCACACATTTATTTCCTCTACTCTATACATAATTCTCTAAACACTCTATTATATAGTATTAACTTAAATGTCCAAATTCACTTCGAATAGTTCGTTTCTTGATGGGTCTATGCTGCTACTGTTCTTGATATTTGCTAATGTCTCATCATTGGGCTATTTGTTCTGTCTGGCCTAATGTTGGTTTCATGAGAGTGGACTACCGCACAGTCCTTCTATGTCAGTGTGGGTGCACGCTTTCGGTGTCACTTAACTGCATTGAGGTGTGGTGATGGTGTCTCCTCCTTGGTTGTAGACTATAGGGCTATCGTAGCTCAGTGCTAAATGCTCCACTGCAGGTCTAATGACAGGGGTGACGGTTAGTGGTCGTCCTACTGCCTCGGGCCATCGATGCCTGCTCGTCTGCAAAATATGAGACGAATTTCTGCAACACCGTGTTTACTAAGAGCGTCACACTGATTGCAGAAACAGCCCTCAGTGATTGCTCCACTTATATATATATATATATATATATATATATATATATATATATATATATATATAATATATATATATATATATATATATATATATAATATAATATCAATAATAAAAATAAATATATATATATATATATATATATATATATATATATATATAAATATAGTATATATAATCAGGCTGCAGAACAGCCAAGAAAAAATCTCTGAAATCGGCCGGGGTCCAGTGGCCCGCCAAACCCTAAAAGAATGCTTTTCGTGAGAGATAAACTTGAATTTTTGTTGTTGTTGAGAATATTCATAGATTGGCAATATTATTATTAATATCCTCACAAACACAAAACTTACTTGAAAACTGGCAGAAAAGCACTCTTCATATCAAACAGCAAAACAAAATTACTGGCGTACTGGAGTCTCAAAAGCATTGTGAAGCACGAGTTCATAGAAGTTACATTACAACTCAGTATAAAGCATTAGTTTATTAAATTTTCAAATCAGAAGCAGGCAAAGTGTCAAGGTTAGTGTCAGCAATTCTACTTCTTGAAAAAAGAAGAAATTTATGTCTGTTTTCTTTTGGTACTTCTAGGAGGTACAGGGGTAGTATTCTGTTCACAGACATCGTCTTCCTCAACAAGAAAATCTGAAAGTTTTATATAATAAAATGTTGATGTTGACTATTATTGTATTACATTTTGTTTGGCAATCAAATAAGGTTAGCACTGAGATTATAAATTAATTAATAATAATAATAATAATAATATTATTAAGGGTTAAGATGTGAATATACTCTGATTTTGTTAAATGAATGCCTTTAGAATTATACTACGTTTATTAATTTATGTGCCACTTAATTTCATTTTGCAGGTTTATAAAAGAATATCAATAAATAATTAATAATAATAATAATAATAATAATAATAATAATAATAATAATAATAATAATAATAATAATAATAATAATAATAATAATAATAATAGGTTTACCGACTAGGCCTACGTGGGCTAGTTAAGCCTATTGAAAAAAGGATGCAAGAAGAAAGTCATATTAATGATATTTTAACTCACCAGGTAATCTGCTTTGATTGCTGCCTGTTGCTATTGAAGCTTTTATGTGCGTTTTGGACTGCATATGCTCATACAGAGCGGTAATGCCACGATTGGCATAGCTGACTTCTCTGTCACACAAAAGGCAACGCACCATTCCAACACAGTCGACTTTTCGTAAAAAGGCAGAAAGCCGCTGGTCACATTCTCCTACTTTTATAGACTTCTCCATCCACTCCCACTTCCCGCGAAAACTAGACTACAAGTGGCGCCTCTGGCTGGTGTCTTTGGCCCTAGGTCAGATGAATGAGGTCACTGCCTAACTGAGTCAGCGTTAGCGTACACATGCTTAGCACACAACTGACTTGCGTCGTCTGCTAGGCATCGACTTTAATTTACAAAGGCTACAGCAGGCTGAACTGTTTAAGGCGAGAAGTCTTAGTACAGGGTCTAAATAGCCTTCTGTGACAGCTTTACAGAAGAACAAGAAGTCTTGGACAGATGGACAGAATACTGCTCTGACCTTTACAACCACACACGGAACGGAGACCCATCAGTTCTAGCATGTCCTGAGAACATAGAAGAAGAAGAAATCCTCCCAATTCTCCGGGAAGAAGTTGAGGCAGCAGTGCAATCGCTGAAGAAGGGGAAGTCAGCGGGAGTGGACAACATACCCGCGGAACTGCTTCATGCAGGAGAAGAAGCGATGATTGATGCACTCACCATTATCTGTAACAAAATCTGGCAGAGTGGGGAGTGGCCTACACCATGGACCCAGTCGCTTGTCGTCACTCTTCCCAAAAAAGGTATCCTTCAGGAAAGTGAAAATTACAAAACCATCAGCCTCATCAGCAAGGTCCTCCTGAAAATAATACTCAACAGGTTGAAACCCCAAGCTGAACAAATCATAGCTGAAGAACAAGCAGGATTCAGGGCAGGACGAAGTACCACCGAACAGATTTTTAACCTCAGAATAATCTGCGAGAAATACCTACAGCACCAACAGCATCTATATCATGTGTTCGTAGACTTCATAAAGGCGTTTGACCGAGTCTGATCTGGCATGCAGCTCTGTGGGCAACCATGAGAGTGTACAACATCAGCCCTAAAATTATTGAAGTCATCAAAAGCCTGTATGACAAGGCTACCAGTGCAGTCATCCACAACAGCGCCATTGGAAACTGGTTCAGAACAACAATCGGTGTGCGTCTCTCTCCATACACCAACTCAACCAAAGCTTTTTAGTTTTGAGGTTAGGTCAGCCAGGCTAGCTATAAATAGCTTCGGCGATACTTCCTTTCCTTTAACTGGAAGGGAGGGTGCAGGCAAGATATAAATAGCCTGCAGAAAGCAAAATGTGGAGGCACTAAACAGTGCTGCTCACATAGGCATTGAGCTGGTGTGTTCAACACTCTTCAACATCTTCCTAGAGCGCATCATGTCAGAAGCCCTTGCAGATCACGAGGGCACAATCAGCATAGGGGGAAGAGCAATTTCCAACCTTCGTTTTGCGGATGACGTTGATGGATTGGCTGGAGAGGAACAAGAATTTGAACAGCTGGTACAGAGGCTTGAAACCACCTCCAGAGCTTATGGAATGAAAATAAGTGCAAAGAAGACCAAAATGACGACCAACAACACCAATGGCATCAACACGGACATCAAATTCCAAGGCCAATCCCTTAACACAGTGCATAGCTTTAAATATTTAGGAGCCATTGTATCAGAAAATGGGTCCCGACAGGAAGTCCTCTCCAGGATCGCACAAACAACTGCTGCCCTGGCGAGGATGAAGCCAATTTGGAAAGACAGGACCACCAGTCTACATTTTAAGGTAAGGCTGCTGCGCTCCCTTGTCATCTCCATCTTCCTATGTGCTTGCGAAACGTGGACCCTCACAGCAGATCTCCAACGAAGAATACAAAGCATGGAGATGAGGTGATACAGAAGACTTCTGGCATTTCCTATACCCAACACATAACCAACGACGAAGTCCGAAAGACCATCACACAAGCCATTGGACAACACGATGACCTGCTCACCGTGGTGAAAAAACGGAAACTCCGATGGTATGGCCACGTCACCATATCATCAGGTCTTGCAAAGACCATCCTGCAAGGAGGTACTAGGTAGAAGAAGAGGGAAACCGAAAAAGAGGTGGGAGGACAACATTTGAATATGGTCTGGTTTGACACTGAGCGAAACAATCAGGGTTGCTGAGGACAGGGAAAGATAGAGTATGCTGGTTAAACGATCATCTGTGGTGCCCCTACGACCTCTGAGTTACGGGATAGGATAGGACAGGATAGTTTGTTTGTTTGTTTTTTTTTGGTTTTTTTTAAATATTTTTTTAATCTCCCTTGCTTTCAGCATCCTACTATGACGCAGCCTGCAAAGGAACTTGTCAAGAGGATTCTAGCCCTTGCCACGGTTACTATATTACAGGATATTGTGGAGGCTCCGCAAGCAGGCGCTGCTGTAAACATGTTAGTTACCCATAGATCCTCGCCATTTCTTTCGGATGTGACGTCGCGCGATGCCTTTAACTGTAGCTTCAGTGCGACGGTAGCCTGGTGCATTACCTCATCATAATGATGTTCATGATGATGATCATGTAGTTACTGCTACTGCTGCTGTTGCTGCTAACGACTTCGGCGATAATAACAACGACGACGAAGTCGTTGCTTCTTCAACTGCTGCGGCAGGATATTTACTGTCACGCACTTGCCCAATCATCAGTAAAATTACCAATTCTGCTGTAATAAATAGCATAAAATCTTACCTCTTCGCCTGTTCATACCACATGCTTAAAGGGCTGTGGGTGTGTGTCTGTGTGTGCGTGTCTGTGTGTGTGCGCGCGCGTGCGTGTGTTATGTCTTTGTGACGACACGAAGTTATTACACCCTAAATTTATGCTGTGTCAGGATGTATATAGTTTACAGTTTCATATCTATGAGAGTGCTGTGCGAAAAGTATTGAGTCAGCGTAGTGTATATAGGTTTTGAAAGTTTCTCGTGTTTTACGTGAGCTCGATAGCTACTAGAAGCCTGAACAGAGTTCGGTGCCTTGAATTGTGGACTGGGAGAAGTGGTGTAAGGCGACAGAGTTAAGTTGGTGCTGATTGTGATCGGACGATGACTGGATATTTGTGACTGCCACTACTATAGGATAGCTGTAGAGTCCGTTTATAAGGGTTGTGTTTTGTGTTTAGAACCACCCGATGTCTTGTTCCTTAAGAAGGGCAAGAATGACCAGTGTGCTGTTGGAATTGCTATAGAGAAGTACTTTTATAGCAGTATAGGAGAGGCATCACTGCCACAAGTGCTGTGTGATCTTTGTGTAGAGTGAGCTTCTAAGGGTGTGTGCTCTTCTATTAGGGACCGCCCAAGGCCTAGTATATCATTGATACTAGGATGTCCTATGATCATAAGAGAGTGCAACAGTAATGAACCATCGACTCTTGTACAGAATGTGTGTTGTGGTGTGTTATTCACAGGCCCAGGACTGAAGGTGAGTGCTGCCCAGTATGCTAATTCTTACTGTGGCTATACACTCTGAGCGTGCGTACGAGGATGACTGATGATGAATGAGGGGGAAAGGGGTATTTTGATAAATATTATTTTCATATGATTTTCTTGTTGGAAATGTATAATGGAATGTTGTTGAGGTTGTTGTAAGAACGAGGTCAAGGGTGATGATGTATGATAAGTATGGTAGAGGGGTGATGAATATGAGTGAGAGGATGAATCAAGATTTTGATTAGAAATGGAATTATAATGCATTTGTATAATAATCATCGTTCATGCGAAGGTATATAAATTATAGAAGAATTATGAATTATTTGTAATGCATAAATAAACAAGTCAAGATGGCGAACGGCGGAAGGAGTTATTTCCTTGTTAATTTTACATTGCATTTGGATAGCCCAGTAAGATGAATTATTATGTTGACCAGATTGGGCCTGCTTACCTGTTTGCCTGCTCGGCTGTTGCCTGCGTGTTGTTTGCAGTTGCTTCCATGCTGGTGTTGTATATAGTGCCGTGCGTTGGGTCAACGATGTCCTGAACCGGTCCGAGAAGCTATGACGTTGCGTGACCTTGGCCACCTTGGTGCTGCATGACCCCTACCACATTGATGCTGCACTGCAGAACTCAGGGCCGCGCACACTCACCAACATACAACATTACACGGACTTAAACCCATACTGCACACTTAGTGAACATTTAATACAGTGATTTTCACAGAATTTGTGGAAGGTCATGAGCAAAACTTGTTGAGCTTTATAGTCTGAGTTAGTTGTGAAAAAAAACAGTGCAAGGGTGGTTATTTTTCTGGAATTCTGTAATGGGAAAAACAAAGACCTGTGTTGCTGATTCCAGATTATATTAGTTAAGCTTTGTATTGAATAACGAACAATTGTGCTGATTTATGTAAAGGGTTTTGATATTAATATTGATATTTCTGTCAAAACTTATTGGTTGTATACATAAGCCATCTGTTGTAATACCTCATCTTTATTTTTATATTGTCATATCTTGGTTGTGTTGGCACCTTGTGTCCAGTGTCGAAGGGGTTACGGATTAGTCAAGGGAGATAATTGTTTGTTAATTGTTGGGGTTGTGGGACCGGTTAAAGGTTGAGGTAGGGTTAGATTTCCCATATTCCTGTGTGTATATGGTTGGTTGGTTGTTTTATTAACGTCTTTTTTCATCAAGATGATAAAGACCATACATACAGATTCACGCATTTAGACAGACACATAATTATAAACACATACATACACACAGGGACTATTAATATCTATCTAACAGAACAATAACAATTTCAGTTAAATAAAACGAGCGACTGGAGAATTGATTAAAGCTTTTGCCAATCCCACACTTAATTCATTACTAATGTTTTTAACTGATGTTATAGTATTTACTTCAAGGGGCAAAAGAGGATGAATCTGAATACAATCAAATAATATATGTTTTAGAGTTAGAGGTTCATCACAAATGCACTTTACATTTTTACAATATTTGGTTTTAATTGAATTTAATAATATTCTGTTTGCCGTAGATGAAACTGATCTGGGAAATCCACGAAGATTTGTATAGTTTGTATAGAACTGAAGTTTCTTTACAAGATCATTTTCAATATTGTTTTGAATTTCTTTGGAAGACAGATTTAATTTAATTGATAAGGAATTAATATTTAATGCACCTAATTTTGCAGCATGATCAGCCCAATCATTATATAAAAATCCACAATGTGATGGAATCCAACAAAAGGTCACTTCAGTACCACTAATTATCAATCCATGAATAATGTTCTTAATCTCAAAAATAATTAATTTTCGTTCACAGTTAATATTAGCTTTTAGAACATCTAAAACAGATAGAGAATCTACGCATAGAACTATACTAAATATATTCAGACATAAACTATAAATTTTATTTAGAGCCATTAATATAGCAATTAATTCCGCAGTAAAAATAGAATAACCTTTTCCTATATAAAACGATTCTGATATTTTCAAATCTGGGATAACAAAAGCAGCTCCTGTTTCCCCTGTTTCTAAAACAGATTGTCAGTGTATACTTTTAAAGTTCCTGAATATTTCTCACATAAATGATTCCGAACTTCAACTGCAAGAAGGTTCTGATTTTGACTCTTTTTTTCATTACAATAATGTATATCATAATGTGCTGTTTCAAGTTCCCATGGAGGAACTGGTGATATTATATCCTTACGTAAATTATCAATATGTGTTATATCTAAATAGATAAGATCTTTAGTATATGTTGCTATTGTTTGAAAAGAGTGCACCTTTTGGGCATGTTTTGGAAAATCTACATGCTTGAAATCCTGATAGGTGTAACTTAGATTCGTTTATCCACGCAGCCTGCTCACTCAGCAACAAGGCAAAGTCTTCGTATGAAGTTTTCCACTTTTATTCAGCACACATCAACAACTGCATACGATCGCTCAATCGCTTTTCCACTCTCAACTTTTTACTTTCCAACTCACTATCAACTACTCTATCAACACACTATCAACTACTTTTTTTGAAACAGTGCGGCACTTATATAGTCTCTTTATACTCCAGAACAATTTAGAACACGGCAGAATGACGCACTATGTAACGAAAGGGGTTATTTCAAGAAACTGCGTGTATGCGTGCGTGCGTGAATATTCTGCGTGTTCTCCCGTCTCACACTCCCTGACTCTCAAGAATTCTTTTGTTGTCACTCCCCCTTTCTATTACTAGAAAATAAACAAGAATCAACAAAGTTCACAAAAGTACATACAACTCAATCAATAATATGGAAAAAAACCCAACAAATATATATATATATATAGTTTTGTACTCACGTACTTTGAAGAAATAATCCGTGAAATTATAACCACTCACAAAACACACACATAAGTCTCAGTCAGATAATCCAAATATCACCAGTCACAATAAACACCAATATCGATCTGGTCACCGTCGACAGAGAGAGAGATTTCCCCAATAGTCTCATGGAGGTTAGAATTCACTGTGTCTTTCTTTGTCTCTAATATCTGTCTCTGTCTTTATGCTATCCTCCTTCTCCTTATCCTTGTCCTTCTCTCTATCTATCCTGGGTTTTCTCCTCTATCTATCGTCCTCTTCGCCTTCCCGATAATCCTCCACTGCTACTGCTATAGCTGCTGCCGCTGTTGCTGCTGCTGCTGCTGCTGAGGTGGCAGTGGTTGCTGATGCGGTAGCGGTTGCTACTGCTGCCGATGTGGTAGCGGTTGCTACTACTGCTGATGTGGTAGCGGCTGCTACCGGTGTGGCAGTGGTTGCCGCTGCTGCTCGTCTTTCTTCCTCGTCTTCTTCTTTGGCCTCTTCTCTGGCCCCTTCTTCTTCTCCTTCTTCTTCTCCCTCTCCTTCGCCTTCTCGTCTTCTTCTTTGGCTCTTCTCTTGTGATATCCTCCTCTTCTTTCTTCGTGAGCTTCTTTCTCTTCTCTCGGAGTTTCTTCTTCTTCTTCTTTCTTCTTCTTCTTCTTCTTCTTCTTCTTCTTCTTCTTCTTCTTCTTCTTCTTCACCTTCTTCTTTACTTCTTCTTTCTTCTTCTTCTTCGTCTTCACCTTCTCCTTCTTCTTTCTTCTCCTTCCGCTCGAGGCCCCAGCCGGAAACTTCTGAAAACATACAAGTTTTCCCCACTAAATATCTTGATACATAGACTTTTCTGTATTACCACATATACCTTCCTCTCTCTCTGTGACAGGACCAGACCAGCAACATATAATTCAAAACTCATATGTGTAGAACACAGTTCACACATACGCAAAAATTGTAAAACTAATTATAACAACTAATTATTACATTCTTGCCGCTAATTACTTTCATTCACAAAAATAAATATAGTGCTATACATTGCAAGTTGAGGTTTCAACTACAAATCAATTACTAATCCAGCTTCAGTTCATTAATCAAAAATATACAACGATCCACTATCTCCATCACCTCCCTAAACCATCCTTCATACTAATAACAAAAATTATTTATTACCAATTCTTATTCCACAATAAGTAGAATATAATCAGGGTTAAATATTATTATGTTTATAATACAATATTTCAATGATAAACAATATATATACCTGCAGTCAACAGCTGCCAGAAGTACAAACACAACCACCCACTCCGTGGTACAAAAGAAGACTGACTCCAAGTTTGAATGTGATTGGCGAATCGTCACATGACCAGCTCAACCAATCAGCATTCAGTTATCAATAAAAAATATTAACATCTGTGTCTTCACACAGGAAGATACTACAACACACAAAAAAGTCATCGGACCGAAATAGTATAAAACCGGTCCGTGACAATACCCCCTTCCTGCAAAAAGAAAACGCCCGAGTTTTCTGAATTTTATCAGAAAGAAAAAATTACTACAATTATGTCCATCTCAACTGTACAAACAAGCGAAAAAAACAACGGCTGGTAATTAGCACTTATCTTAAACATAACATATTGTATTAAGCAATCACCCAAAGCATAATAGACATACAAGATTTATATGTAGTTTAAGTCCCAGCATGTCACCTTGATACAGATAAATCAAAAATCAATAAGGTACAAAAACAGAACATTTTACAGTATTCCCATAGAATTCCAGTATCAAACATACAATAGCAGAAATATACACAAAGCATGATCATTTACTACAGATTTTATGGAATACACTGATGATAGTGTCTGGTTTTTGCTACAACTGTTTCAATGCATTCTTGTGCCAGTTTGCAAGATTCTAGGATCTTGTTTTTGATGTGTCTAAGCGGAATAGTGTCAGGGTAACGTGTTACCATATCAATGATGCTGAGTATGCATCTGTGACCTTCCTCAGACGGCGGAGAAATCGGTTCTACTAAATCAACTGTAACCCGTTTGAATGTTTCTGAAATAGTCGGCATCTTTTCTAAAGGAACCTGTGGAATGCAATGTCTCTCGTCTTGAGCACTAGTAGATCTAGTAACATAACGAGTATGACCTTGATCTTTGATGAGTGTGGAAGCACCCGAAAAAGGGTCGGACACACCTGGTAAATTCCCTACTATCAAATCGGCCACTGGTTGATCAATGACACAACACAACACAGTGCCAGAGAAAAACGGAGTGTCAACAGGCACTTTGGCCAACGGAAATTCCTCTATATTTCCACCGAATGACCAACATTTACACTCTTTGCCAGTATACTGGTCGTGCGAAACCAGTCTCTTGCGAACGCCACAGATAGTAGCCCCTGTGTCTCTGAGCACACTTGCTTTGAGGCCATTTACGGTACCTGACACTAGCTTGGGCTGACCACAGTTTTCATCACCAACTGAGCAAATGACTTCCGCGACTAAGGCAGACTGAGTGTTAACTGGAGGATCCTGGTATGTCTGAGAACCACTTTCCGTATCTTGAGTCTCTGGGTATACATTGCCACTAGCAGAAGGACACCATGCAGCTATGTGACCTACACCCCCACAGCAATAGCAAACTATGTCCTGTCTATTCTGTCTTTTGTTGAGAGGAGGACTACCTGAGAAACGAGAACCAGGTCTCGAATACGTATTGCCACGTCCACGAGGAGCCTGATTGTTCTGAGCGCCCTGTTGAGTATTCATGTTCTGATTTGCAAAACCCCTATTTGGAATAGGACCTGCGGGTTGGTAGTTTCCACGCGGAGAGCCACGAAATCCCGATCCCCTGAAATTATTCCATCTCTGACCAGTCCCACGAAATTGATTCTGAGTGGGCACATTCTGAGAAATAGACGCGGATGCAAAAATCGAGTCATCTGACTTCCGTGCCAGTTTCTTTTCCGGGTGAGCCATGCGAAATGCTTCAGCACTGTCTATCAAAGCCGCGAATTTTGTCAAATTTCTTTCTTTCAAAAACACGGCGAGATCTCTCGAAACAGAAGCAATAAACTGCTCACACAAAATCAGATTCCATAGTCCATCAAAAGTCTTTTCACAATCTGATAGTTGGATCCACCTTTCCAACAAGTGAGAAAATCGCTTTGAAAAAGTTACAAAACTTTCTCCCACTTCAGGCCTAACTGATCTGAAATTTTCCCTGAATCCATCTGCAGTGCACTGAAATTTCTTAAGAAGTTCTTGCTTAAGATCATCATATGAAACTGCACCAGCAGCAGACAAGGAATGATAAACAGCTAAAGCCGGGCCTTGTAGCAATGCAGTTAAGTAAACAACCCATTTACTGCTATCGTAATTGAGAGCTTTAGCATGAGCCTCAAACCGGTACAAAAAAGAATCGATGTCATCCCTATCTTCTTTGAAAACAGGTAGTTGGGGTAACTTCGGAAATGAAGGGTTAGGACCTCGGGGGGTCCTAGGTGTAGTGGTCTCGCTCTGCAATTCAGCCTGTTTCAACTGAAGCTCAATTTCTTTTCCCTTTAGCTTAAGGCTTTCTCTATCAAGTTCCATCTGGTAATCCATCTTCAATTTCCTTTCCTCTCTTTCCAGTTCTTCTCTTTTAGCTTCTCTTTCCTGCTTAACCTTTTCCTGTTCTAACTGAAATCGTTTTTCCTCTCTATCCTGTTCTAACTCTCTTTCCTGTTTTTTAGCATCCTGTTCTAACTGCAATCTTTTAGCATCCTGTTCTAACTGCAATCTTTTAGCATCCTGTTCTAACTGAAATCGCTTTTCCTCTCTTTCCTGTTCCTGTTTAACCTTTTCCCGTTCCAGTTCCTGTTTAACCTTTTCCTGTTCCCTTTCCTTAGCCCTATCATGTCTCTGAAAACACTGCTCAATGTACTGCTGTAGCTTTTCGTCAGAAAAACCTAACTTCTGGGCTTGAGTCAAAAATGAATTAAACAGAGTATCATATTCCTCAGCAGAAGCCATGATCAGTTGAATTCAAAAGAAAATAACTAAACGTAAGACCAAGCGAGTGACAAGTCAACGACTAACTTTAAGTTTGATACAAGTTTAACAATTTTTTTTAAGTTTCACAAGGCCAGAAATATTACAAAAATCAAAGCAAATTCAAGTTTGACAAAAGAAAATTATTCAAAATCGAAGCAAGCGAAGTTTGTCAGATGAAAAGTATTTCGAAATCAAAGCAAGTTTAAGTTAACACAAGGAAATTATCTCGAAATCAATGCAAGTACAAGTGTGACCAAAGAAGATTATTTCGAAGTGAAACAGTTCAAGTCCAACAAAACAGCATACCATAAAAGAAAAGAGAAACAATGTTTAGATTATATTCAGTCTAAGTACAAGCAAGCATCAGAAAACCATACTAAATGCAACAATTTATAACTGTATTAGCTAACAATATTTAACTTCAAATTATCAACAAGTGAGATTTTATAAGTAATTTGTTTTGAAATGAAAACAAAACAAAGCAAAACAAATAATAATAATGAAACACTATACTAAATAAACAAACAACGACAACAACATCACAACACAACAAAGAGAGAACTAAAATTCTAAACTAATATCGGTACAATAGAATACAAGAAATCAATAGAAAAAACAACTAAGTTCCCCTTCGGCTAAAAAACACCGGAAGTTCCGTTAAAATGCCAAAAATAAATCCTAAACACCTACAACAACTAAAATAGGGATGTGACAACTATAACTATACAAGACAGGATCCTAATAAGTATAGAAAGAAAAACAAAACAATACTGAATAGCTGAACTAGAATTAGCAATATATATATACAACAGGAAGAAAAATGAATCTAAGCCCTTTCTGATCCCAGAACTATACAAGAATCAGACCCGTAAGGAAAGAATCGGAGACGGGGTATAATCTATATAAACACCAACATACTACCCAAAAAGAAATGAAACAACAATTTAACAAGTCAGTTACACAGTACACACTTACTCTTAGCACACCAAAGTCAAACGTCCAAAATTTATACAAAACCCTTCTACTGTTCAACTTATTCTTATACTTATTCAATTAACTCCCACAATATAAACTCCCAAATAAGATAGATGACAAATAAATAATCTAACTCCCACTAACTAACTACGGGTTTCAGGGTCACCACTGTAACGAAAGGGGTTATATCAAGAATTGCGTGTATGCGTGCGTGAATATTCTGCGTGTTCTCCCGTCTCACACTCCCTAACTCTCAAGAATTCTTTTGTCGTCACACCCCCCTTTCTATTACTAGAAAATAAACAATAATCAACAAAGTTCACAAAAGTACATACAACTCAATCAATAATATGGAAAATATATATATATATATATATATATAGTTTTGTACTCACGTACTTTGAAGAAATAATCCGTGAAATTATAACCATTCACAAAACACACACATAAGTCTCAGTCAGATAATCCAAATATCACCAGTCACAATAAACACCAATATCGATCTGGTCACCGTCGACAGAGAGAGAGATTTCCCCAATAGTCTCATGGAGGTTAGAATTCACTGTGTCTTTCTTTGTCTCTAATATCTGTCTCTGTCTTTATGCTATCCTCCTTCTCCTTATCCTTGTCCTTCTATCTATCTATCCTGGGTTTTCTCTCCTCTATCTATCGTCCTCTTCGCCTTCCCGATAATCCTCCACTGCTACTGCTATAGCTGCTGCCGCTGTTGCTGCTGCTGCTGCTGAGGTGGCAGTGGTTGCTGATGCGGTAGCGGTTGCTACTGCTGCCGATGTGGTAGCGGTTGCTACTACTGCTGATGTGGTAGCGGCTGCTACCGTGTGGCAGTGGTTGCCGCTGCTGCTCGTCTTTCTTCTCGTCTTCTTCTTTGGCCTCTTCTCTGGCCACTTCTTCTTCTCCTTCTTCTTCTCCCTCTTCTTCGCTTTCTCTTGGCTCTTCTCTTCTTCTTCTTCTTCTTCTTCTTCTTCTTTTCTTCTTCTTCTCTTCTTCTTCTCTCCTTCTTCTTCTCCTTCTTCTTCTTCTCTTCTCTTCTTCTTCTTCTCTCTTCTTCTTCTTCTTCTTCTTCTTCTTCTTCTTCTTCTTCTTCTTCTTCTTCTTCTTCTTCTTCTTCTTCTTCTTCTTCTTCTTCTTCTTCTTCTTCTTCTTCTTCTTCTTCTTCTTCTTCTTCTTCTTCTTCTCTCTCTTTGCCTCGAGGCCCCTCAGCCGGAGACTTCTGAAAACATACAAGTTTTCCCCACTAAATATCTTGATACATAGACTTTTTCTGTATTACCACATATACCTTTTCTCTCTCTGTGACAGGACCAGACCAGCAACATATAATTCAAAACTCATATGTGTAGAACACAGTTCACACATACGCAAAAATTGTAAAACTAATTATAACAACTAATTATTACATTCTTGCCGCTAATTACTTTCATTCACAAAAATAAATATAGTGCTATACATTGCAAGTTGAGGTTTCAACTACAAATCAAATACTAATCCAGCTTCAGTTCATTAATCAAAAATATACAACGATCCACTATCTCCATCACCTCCCTAATCCATCCTTCATACTAATAACAAAAATTATTATTACCAATTCTTATTCCACAATAAGTAGAATATAATCATGGTTAAATATTATTATGTTTTATAATACAATATTTCAATGATAAACAATATATACCTGCAGTCAACAGCTGCCAGAAGTACAAACACAACCACCCACTCCGTGGTACAAAAGAAGACTGACTCCAAGTTTGAATGTGATTGGCGAATCGTCACATGACTAGCTCAACCAATCAGCATTCAGTTATCAATAAAAAAATATTAACATTGTGTCTTCACACAGGAAGATACTACAACACACAAAAAAGTCATCGGACCGAAATAGTATAAAACCGGTCCGTGACACACTACAACCAATCAAATAAAACTTCGTCATCACTGACTTACGTCATACAACATTCTTTCTGTCCAAGAATGTTCTCAAATATCCCGAAACTTCGATCGATAGTAAACAAGCAGATCTAGAGAATTCTCCAATAATATCGACTAACGAAAATTATCAACGTTATACAAAGCTTCTTCTAACAACTATGCAAACTCAAATCAAAGGTAAATACACTCTATTATTGCATGCTTTGCAAAATAAAACGAACAGATCTATCGCGCGCGCTTCACACATAATATCGTGCGCATTTCACACGCACCATCATGCGCGTTTCAACGTAACAGATCTAATAAAAAGCTCTTCATCTGTACTACATGGGTGCCACCTTTCCGCCTACAGTCGGAAAATCAGATTTTTGCTGAAGCCTACAATCGGAAATCCGATTTTTCGAAAAAAAAATCGTAAAAAAAAATTATATAAAAGTAAACGAAACAAGATTTGTATCAGATTTGTGTAAAGATGCACAGCTGAAAGGGGCATAACCCGCGTATCCGGTTGATGACTTCCGGCCGGTATGAGACTGAAGCATGGATATTGTGACTTTGTGTTCCAATCATGCCGTTTTTAGAGGAAAATACCGATACTGGAAAGAAAAAAGCGTGAGAGGTAGATAAGGGAATGAAGAATAAGTGGAGGTGGGAATGGATGTCAGATAAGTTTGATCCTGATGGCGATGAATGCCGGTTGTGGCTGAGAAAATTGGATCAGCCTGGTTTGAAAAAAAACCAAAACAATGCTTTTTGTTCTTGTGCAGGGGCGGATCTTGTTCTTGTGCCACTTGTGCACGTGCACACCCCACCTGGCGGTCCAAAAAAAAAAAAAGAAAGAAAAAGAAAAGGAGGGAGAAAAGGAGAAGAAAGAAGAGAAAAAAATAATTCTCACTCACCACACAGTTTCATGTACCTCCAAATTAGTTTTGTGTGTGTTGTGTGTGTGTGTGTGTGTGTGTGTGTGTGTGTGTGACCAAACTTGTACATGTATGCATCAGGTCAGTTTTGAATAAAACTGATGTGAGTGGCTATTTCTTGTTTTATTTGCAGTAACTTTATCTGTCTTTGTATAAGCCTTTATGCAAGATGTTCTGCTATTGTAAATTTTATCATCAGAGTTTGCAGAGGGGGTTTGTGTTTGTGTGGGAGGGGGGGGGTGGACTAAACTTAAAGAGGACTTTTAGCACAAAACAATACTATTTTCAGTCCTTAAAATAATGCCCAAAATGCACCAGATTGCACAGATTTTAACCATTATTTTCAAATTTTTTCGGGGGGGCATGCCCCCGGACCCCCCTAGTACACTCGCCTGCTTCGCAGGCTCGCGCTTGTGGCTACGCCACTTCGCATTAGTGCACTGTGCACACCCCCTCAACAATGGAAAGATCCGCCCCTGATTGTGTATATTTGTGTGTGTTTGCTTTTCTTTCTCTCACCTCTTATACACATTCACAAAATGTTTAAACAATCTTAACTATGCTTCTGATTGTTCATATGTGTTTCCCATTTGCATTAGTCACCTTTGCCAATGTTAGGCCCTGGTCTTTTTATGTAGTTTTTTTCTTGTTCTATGTGAGTGTCTTGTATGTATTGTGGTAAATCATTCTTCACCTTTCACGAGAGGCCTCTAAATTGGCTTTGAATATTGTAAAAATTTTCTATCGGGGGGCGTTGCCCCCCTAACCTCCTACCAGGGCGTTACGCTGGGACCCCATCGGGGCCTGGGCGGCCCCGGACCCCTGCTTTCAGATTTTGGAAAATTTCTTGATGGCACCCATGTGTACTATTGTTTACAGCTTTTCCTCTGATTATATATTTCGCACAAGATAATCTCCTATAAACATCTAAGTTCATAATTCCTGCAAGTTTATATGCTTCTGTTGTTTTTGTATGAATAGGCACTCCTAAAGCTAATTTTATTGCCTTACTGTCTACGCTTTGTAACTTTTTGAGGTAACAATTTGGAGAAGAAAAATATGCTTCCTGTCCATATGTTAACTTTGATATCACTAGGGCAATAGCTAAATGAACTAATGTTTTTTCATCTTGTCCCCAAGATTGTTTGCTTATAATTTTCAATACGTTATAACTTCTAACAGCCTTTTGTATTACATACTCTGTGTGTCTTTTCCAATGTAACGTGCTTGTTAAATATACTCCTAAAAATTCAACCTCTTTAACATATTTTAATTTTTCATTGTCAATTACTAATTTTGGAAGTTGTCTTGGTTCCTGACCATTACTAAAAAGTACCAAATTTGTTTTTTTCTTTTGATAGTTCGAGACCATTCTGATTCATAAACTGAGTGATGTTGTTTATTTCTTTTTTATGTAATTTTTCAATCTGTTTTATTTCATACAAAGAGGTTTTCTTTTTTAAATTGACATTCATCCAGATAGCTAGATCATCTGCATATTGAGCAAGCGTTAATCTATTACCTAAAACTGTTGGCAAGTCACTAATTAATATATTAAATAAAATTGGAGATATTATAGAACCTTGTGGAATTCCCATATCAGTAGCAAAACCAGAAGAATATGAGTTCCCCACCTTAACCTTTATATTTCTATTTGTCAAAAAAGTACTAATATAATTATATATACGACCAGACAACCCAATTTGTTTTTAATTTATATGTGTGTATATGTGTTGAATAAAAGAGCATAACTGTTCATCTGGTATTTGTGTTCGTACTTTAGTTTGAGTTTGAATCCCTTCACTCGCTGTTAGAGCTGACGTCACTGAGCCCATTCGGGTGACGTGACAGTCTTATTTACCCTATTTCAATAGTATTAACAACCGCATCAAGGTTTTGTATATACAGACAAATACAATTATGTTGTTTACTGTTTATTCGTGGTCGCGTAACAGGCTGCAACAAAAGCTTATTTGATTTAGGACTATTTGTTCGATACCATAACACCATGCATGTTGCTTCGTCAGTCCAATAAAAGTGCTAAATTATGTTCGTCGTATTCAAGGTCTGTTACCTTGTGTAAATAAGGAGCGAACCAGGACTTTAAACGCCTTTTGTCATTGCTGCTGTTGTCGTTGCTCCGTATTTACTCGTTCTAATATGGCGCATTTTTACTGTGCCAGGTCTACTGAACAACGGCCATGTTGGCCGGAAATCCTTGTGTGTGTGGGTGTGTGTGTGTGTGTGTATGTGTGTGGAAGGTGGGGAATGGGAGGGGGAGTATGTGTGTTAATGTGTGTGTGTGTGTTTGAGTGTTTGTGTGTGTGCGTACATTCGTGCATGTATGTCATAATTACTCAATTTGAAAAGTATTAATAACCGCATCAAGATTTAGTAGGTCTATCTACCGTAAAAAAACAAAAACAAAAAAACACCAACACATTTGTTTACATGTATGTAGCGGAACATACTGCAACAACAGCTGATCTGGTTTTTATTCAGCCTTTTCCAGTATACAACACCACGCCTGCTGCCTCATCAGTCCAATAGCAGTTTGTAATTATGTTCCTCGTATTCAAGGTCAGTTGCCTAGTATAAATGCGGACCGAACCCGGACTTTAAAACGTCTACCCAGTACTTACCTTTCTTTGCGGCTGCTGTGGTCGTTTGCTCATATGCTCTAAGGTAAGTGTAATCAAAGTAAGTGTAAACTATAAAATAATTAATATTCATTTTCTAGTTCCTATATAATGCTTTTTTTCAGTCCAAGAGCTGCTCAAGACACGTGGCTGATACAGGGTCTAACTTGGTCGGTCGTTCTGTCTACCGGCCGGTCGGTCGTTCTGTCTATCGGCCGGTCGGTCGTTGCATTGGACGTTTTCTCAAGAACCATTAGACTCAATATGTGCAAAATTCGTAGGAACATTGCCAGAGTTAGTGGTCAGCCCCGAGTTGCCTAGAATAAAAATGCCACTACTTTACTTATTTGCACTTTCTCAAAGATAAAGGTCGCTGAAGTCCATCATTTACAACAACAACAAAATCCAAAATTAGCTGAACAGATTTTGGATATATATTTTTAGTTGACTGATACTTCGAACGGTGTCTTTTGATTCTTTAGAATAAAACCCGAGACAGAACAGCTGCAGCTGCGCTACAAATGTTAACGCTATTGAAGTGTAAGTGTTGAGTAATACATTTAAATGACTTCCCATCTTGTTGGTTGTCGAGAAGCTGTGTTCGATAGACCAGGGCTATCACCGACAGCTCAAACAGCCAATCAACACTCGCTAGCCGGATACAGGCATTGGTTTGACACCCTTTGATTTGGTAGGCCTGTTCAAGAGTCAAGAAACACATTACAATCAGGACATCAAAGGCAGACATTAGCAAAGTTTATAGGGTCCCACGTTGAAGACTGGGTTTATTTCTGGCGAAACCGGGGATACCATACAAGTGGCATTGTTATGACATGAAATAATGATGTGGGCGTTTGTTGCTCCAACCCACCGCTAACAAGTTTGAAGTTTCGGTACTGACTGAGAGTGATTTCCCTTGATACACCACTCCTATCCACGATCTACTAGACAAAACTACGGAATTCATTGTTTTATAAGTAACTATACTTTCGGAAGAGTTTTTTTTTTTTTTTTTTTTTTTTTTTTTTGGGGGGGGGGGTTTCCACCATACGTTGTTGTTGTTGTTTTTTGAGAGGGGCAACATTCACAATGAATTGTAAACAGATCTGTCGATGGGGCGTGGTCTAAATTAGTCTCTTTAAATATGCATGTTAGTGCTGGTAGTTCAAGGAGGTCTACTCAAATGCACTATAACTGTTGTAAGAGAGACAGTAGCGAGTGAAATTTTGCCGTGTGCGTCTTGTTTTCAGGTAAAAGATGGCCGTCATCAACCAATTTCAGCTCTTCTGGATCGCAGGACTGATCTGTTTGCTTCGGTGTAAGTGCGTTAATTTTGATGTTAATTAATATCAGAGCGATGTTTATTTGTGTGTGTAAAAGTTTGAATAGTATCTATGAACAGACCACTGCGTTCCAAACTAGTCTTAGACATAGTCAGTTTAGATGAAACCCCAAACATTCCAAGTAACTAAACTGCATTATTAGTGTCTCGGATTTATAGGAAGCATTTAGAATTCCATATATGTTCACTGTTATATATGCTTAAGACAATATGCGTACAGTAGGTGGGACACACTCACTAGAATTGCATAGTTACAACGTCGAGCGCGGTTAGCGAATTGGATGGGAATGGCCGTAGTTGATACCTGGATGCAATCGCAGATTCCCAACGTCAAAAAACAAAAAGAAAAAAGAAATTGAAGCAGTGCACAACGCACCTTAGTCCCACCAGCT
>CM072523.1:46681828-46831828 GCA_036898135.1 Oncomelania hupensis | reverse complement strand
GAGAGAGAGACAGACAGACAGACAGAGAGACAGAGAGAGACAGAGAGAGACAGAGACTGCTAAAAGCTAGGAACAATGATTCCAACCCATCCTCTATTTGAAACATAAGATTGATACCGCTGAGCCATCGACGATCCACTACCGCTTCGCTAACAAGGATCGAATCTACGGCTAATGTCCCTGTGGTAAAAGTAGGACACATCCCCTCTCAGTCTATGCGGACCTTTACATACAAACGAATGGAGTGATTTCAAGAGGGGAAAAGATTAGTACTAGTTTAGTTAATGCTTATTGACGACATTATCATGCTATCGTGTGTTCACTGTGATTCATTGTAAGCTGTCACGTTTCATCATGTGGGAGATGCTTTTATCCACCACCATCCCTCCCATCCACTCCCTTTCCCTCCCCCGTTGGGGTGCCGGGGTTTTGTGAATAAATAGTATCCCCACTGTGTGGAAATTTAGTGCTTTTAATTACCACTGTTTCTGTCATTCTCATTTGTTCTTTCTGCTCTATCAATCTACTATCTTCTTCCCTAGACCAGTCACCTACCTTTTTTTTTTTTTTTTTTTTTTTTTTTGGAAAACTCTCCCAAAACTACTCCATTTATTTATGGAGTCTGTTGGGTCAGCTTGGGGATATTAGACGTTTTCTGCCAAATGGTCACTAGTGCTTTCTATTGTATTATTATTTATCATTTTTTATATGTATGTGTTTTGTGAATATTTTATCAAGATGTTTATATGCTATTTTGTTTTTTTAAACGGGGGGTCAATAAATCAGAGTACAACCTCAGTGACCCCTGTATGGGATGCCTTTATTGTAAAGTGACCGGCTGGTGGAATGCCTTCAGTGTTATACCGTTAGAGTTGTTTCAGCAGATCTATTATACCGATCGGGGTTGAGTCCTCTTTCAATCAAGTTGTGGTCCTGATTCTGCTCTTTGCAGTCCCTATAAAAATAACTAACTAAACCTTTTATCTAATGAAGACGAAAATGTTTAGAAACTTTCATACCATTAGTTTGGCTTTATATTTTTTCTTTGTTCTGTTCGTGTATTCTTAGTCCGATACCAAATCTTTGTTTGTTTGTTTGTTTGTTTGCAGGTCAAAATGTGAATTGTTTGGCTCAAGGAGGACGGTGCTTTTCTAACACCCTGTATTGTCCGGGGCATTTTAAATCGGGCCTGTGTAGCGGCGGGTCCAACATCCAGTGTTGCGTCAGTGAGTAGAGGACACCATTTTGTATTGAGACTCATGTAATGATGATGATGATGACGATGATGACGATGATGACGACGACGACGACGATGACGACGACGACGACGATGATGATGATGATGATGATGATGATGATGATGATGATGATGATGATGATGATAATGATACAAAATACAGAGTTTATTCAGGCAGATGAATGAATGAACATTGAGGTTTAACGTCTACACCCACCATTGGCGATATGGCAGACGGGGATAACCATCCCAGGGAACAAGGGGTAGGGACCTGAATCAACACTGAACCACCAGAGCAATCATACTGCTAAAATGGACAGTGAAAATGGCCCCATTTTATATCGCCCACCACGGGATTCGAACCTGGGTCATCGGTGTGCCAGGCGAACGCTCTACCACTTGAGCTACGGCGGTGGGACAAAGCCAGATGACAACATACATTGCATGAGGACAGTCGCACACTCATCCACATCACGCCTTTTAAGACTTCAAGTAAAAGATCTTGCAGACACGGTTGCAACATTAAAGGTGCGGTCTAACGGGAAGTGAAACAGAAGGAAAACAGCCAGTAAAACACGAAACATCGTAGTTTTGACTATGTTTATCGTGTGACTAGACCTAAAGTATAACAGCAACTAAGCGCCGAAGTGAAGCAAAGCCGATGCTTTCAGTTTAGAGCGTGCTCTAAACTTTTGGGTTGTTTCGCTGAAGCATTCGAATGCCAGCCAATCAGAAGACCCGACGTACGAAAACGAGGTTGTTATCATTTCAGCGATCATGACGGCATCAAAAGCTACTGGGCCATTAGCAAATCTGAAACAAGACGATACGTTTATTCTCCTCGATCTAATTCAAAGCCACGAGGCATTATGGAATGTTAGAAGTCAAAATTACAGAAGCCAAACCCTGAAAAAGGTCTCATGGACTTCTTCTGTGAGGGTCAATCTGACGGAAAGGGAGGTAACTGATTTACAACTTATTGCGCATTGCTTCCACGATGCAAAACTTCTCATCGTGTGACCGCTTCACAAAGCAAAGCATTATAAACGCACTTGCTTCTAGCAGCAGATGAGTGGGGCCGGGTAGCTCAGTTGGTAAGAGCGTCTTGCTAGTAACCGAAAGGTCGCTGGTTCGAATCCCGGATTGGTCAACGTGTGATCATATTATTTTCCCCTTTACCAACAACTGGCCCGCTGGTGTCAGTATAAATCGGTCCAGTAGTCACCTATATGCGAAAGTGTCGTGTGACTATAATCTACAAACAACAACAACAGCAGCAGATGCTTTGCTTTGTTTACCGCTTTGTGTCTGTTTCACTTCACGTCAGACCGCACCTTAAGCGCAATCGCACTGGAAATGTAAACAACGTAGATGTGTATATAGCTTACAATATCACAGACAAGCTATAATCACCAAATGCTAATGGTGTCGGCTTGACTTAGATCCTGTATCGGGTGCGCCTTGAGCTGCTTTTGAGCTGGAAAAGCTGGCAGGTGTATTTATGTAGCCGGCACTCATCCGTCTAGGACATGAGTGTCAGGATCTTTACGGTCTGTGCGATTGAATTCTTTAGTGCACAGACTAGCCCTCAGACCAAGGTTGTAAACCCCAAAACAGGTAGTTTTTTAATAATTTAAAATACGCTGAAAGGCTTAACACAAGAACAACACATTGCCATATATACGACAAAGAACAATTTCTCCGCAATATCACATTCAAATGACAGTACGCGAACGAACACAAACAAATGGTGACTGTAAACCTATTTTCCCTACAGGCGGCAGCTGCAGTGCGGAGCAGCAAAGTCTGGCATGTCAGGTTCTAAACTCCGCCAGAATCACCGCCGGCAAAAGGCACGAGTCAGGCATCTCCGACAACGCCTTTGCCTACAACAACCTCAACGACATGTGCAACGGGAGAATGGCTTCCAGATCAAGGTGAAAAGACTAAAGTTAATCCGAGTCAAACAGTGCTTCAGATTGTTGGCGCGCCCGCGCCATTGGCGCATATTTTATCAGAATGGCGCGTAACAGTCAACGTGAATGCGCCAGCCTGGCGCGTCATAAAAATCAAGAAGGACTAGGTGAACATACGATACGAATACCTTCGATTGTCAATGACCCATCTTTTTCAAAATTGACCCATCATTTTGCATGGCCATGGGTCATTGGGCCCATGAAGTCTGAAAACAATCTGAAGCACTGGTCAAATACCACACACAACAACTCATTATAAAATATTTAATTAACGCTTGGAGATAGTGAAATGTGCTTGTATATTTATGCTCTTTTTATTTTTTATTATATGTATGATATGAGGGCCCTGTGGGTTCGGGCACTGAATAGAGTAGACTCAGCGTTTCCCGGAGTGTCGTAAGAGGCGACTAACAGGGGTGATGTCAGCACGGCATCACAGGGCGAAAGTCTTCTACACTGAAGTCACCGGCCAGGACGGAGGAACCTCATGTTACTACAGGTTCAACGACCACGTGCTCGGGCTCAAGGCGAGCCACACTGTGTTCGTGGATATCGGCTGTGGCCAACAGCCTGGAGAGGATTGGGCCCTGCCAGGTCTTTCTTGCCCAAGATACACTGCATGATGAATAAAACCACTAACTCCATAACGGATCCGTCGTCGCCCGCGTCACCAAGGACCGCGCCTTCCGTTGGCCACTAGGACGGAGGTGATAAGTGTGCTACTGATGGACATCTTAGCAAGATCCGCATGAGAAACAACATTGTCATAGGAACCTGGAATGTTAGGACGCTAACTGCGGAGGGAAAATTAGAAGGACTAGCCCACGAGCTAGACCACTATCGATGGAACGTTTTAGGTATCAGTGAACTGCGCTGGGAAGGCATAGAGGAAACAACGACCGACAAAGGCCACAAGCTTTATTTCGGCGGTAAAGATGACAGGCACGAACACGGCGTTGGATTCTTGGTCCACAAGAACATTCTAGCCACTGTCATTGGTTGCCGCCCAGTCTCCAGTAGACTCATTGCCATCCGTTTGAGAGCAGCCCCTTTCAACATCACTATCATCCAGGCCTATGCCCCAACATCAGACTATGACGACAGCGAAGTGGAGGATTTCTATGAAAATCTACAGGATGTCCTTGACCAAGTGCCGAAGAAGGACATAGTCATAGTGCAAGGCGACTGGAATGCCAAGGTTGGCCAAGATATGCACCACAACTGGGGAGACACATGTGGACCCCACTGCAACAACGAGACAAATGACAGGTGTCTGAGACTCTTGGAGTTTGCCAGATACAACAATCTGATACTGGTAAACACGCTTGGTCTCCACACAAAATCCAGACGATGGACATGGCACAGTCCCGGTGGGGAGCATCACAACCAGATCGACTACATCATGGTCAAGAAACGCTTCAGATCAAGCATCAACGTTGGTAGGACACGCACTTTCCCAGAAGCAGACATCGGAAGTGACCACGATCTTGTGATGATGTCTTACCGGCTCCACCTAAAGAGAGTAAACACAGCAAAGTGCACTAGACTGAAGTTCGACCGGGACAAACTGCAAGACCCGGAGGTGGCAGAAATATTTCAGGCCACAATTGGAGGGAAATTTGCACCACTGCTCATTTTGGGAGCTGGTGAAGTAAATGTCAACACCATGACCACCACCTTCATCTCAGCTGTGACAGAGGCCGCCACGGAGATACTTGGAAAGCACTGGCCAAAGAAGACGTTGTGGATTACACCTGAACTTTGGACCTGTGTGATAAACGAAGAGAGATGAAAAAGAAAAAGAACCCCTCACAGGGAGCTGATGCCTACCAAAAAAACAACAATGACATCCGAAAAGGCATGCGTACAGCAAAGTAGAACTGAAAAGAAGATCAATGCCAGGAAATAGAGAACAATCTGAACAAGAACACCAGACTGTGAAGCGGCTGACAAGTGTTAAACAGCCCAAGGTCTACACGATCCAAAGCAAGTCTGGCATATGCCTTACAGAAGAACAAGAAGTCTTGGACTGATGGACAGAGTACTGCTCTGACCTTTACAACCACACACCACACGGAGATCATCAGTTCTAGCATGTCCTGAGAACAGAGAAGAAGAAGAAATCTTCCAAATTCTCCGAGAAGAAGTTGAGGCAGCAGTGAAATCTCTGAAGAAAGGGAAGTCAGCGGTAGTGGACAACATACCCGCGGAACTGCTTCAAGCAGGAGAAGCGGTGATTGATGCCCTCACCATTATTTGTAACAAGATCTGGCAGAGTGGGGTGTGGCCTACACCCTGGACCCAGTCGCTTATCATCACTCTTCCCGAAAAAGGTAACCTTCAGGACTGTGAAAATTACCGCACCATCAGCCATCCCAGCAAGGTCCTCCTGAAAATAATACTCAACAGGTTGAAAACCCAAGCTGAACAAATCATAGCTGAAGAACAAGCAGGACTCAGGGCAGGACGGAGTGCCACTGAACAGATTTTCAACCTCAGAATAATCTGCGAGAAATACCTACAGCACCAACAACATCTATATCATGTGTTCGTAGACTTCAAAAAGGCGTTTGACCGAGTCTGGCATGCAGCTCTGTGGGCAACCACTACCTCAGCCCTAAAATTATTAAAGTCATCAAAAGCCTGTATGAAAAGGCTACCAGTGCAGTCCTCCGCAACAGCGCAATCGGAAACTGATTCAGAACAACAAACGGTGTGCGTCAGGGATGCCTACTCTCTCCAACACTCTTCAGCATCTTCCTAGAGCGCATCATGCCAGATGCCCTTGCAGATCATGAAGGCACAGTCAGCATAGAGGGTAAAACAATCTCTAACCTTCGTTTTGCGGATGACATTGATGGATTGGCTGGAGAGGAACAAGAACTTGAACAGCTGGTACAGAGGCTTGACACCATCTCCAGAGCCTATGGAATGGAAATAAGTGCAGAGAAGTCCAAATATGATGACCAACAACACCAATGGTATTAACATGGACATCACAGTCCAAGGCCAATCCCTCAACACAGTGCATAGCTTCAAGTATTTAGGAGCCATTGTATCAGACAATGGTTCCCGACAGGATGTCATCTCCAGGATCGCACAAACAACTTCTGCCCTGGCGAGTTTGAAGCCAATTTGGAAAGACAGGACCATCAGCCTACATTCCAAGGTAAGACTCATGCGATCCCTTGTCATCTCCATCTTCTTATTTGCTTGCGAAACATGGACCCTCTCCGCAGATCTACAACGAAGAATACAAAGCATGGAGATGAGGTGACAGAAGACTTCTGGGCATTTCCTATACCCAGCACATCACCAAAAACGAAGCCAGACAGACCATCACACAAGCCATTGGACAACACGATGACTTGCTCACAGTGGTGAAGAAACGGAAACTCCGACAGTATGGCCACGTCACCAGATCATCAGGTCTTGCAAAGACCATCCTGCAAGGCACAGTGCAAGGGGGTAGAAGAAGAGGGAGACCGAAAAAGAGGTGGGAGGACAACAATCGAGAATGGACTGGCTTGACACTGAGCGAAACCATCAGGGTTGCTGAGGACAGGGAAAGATGGAGTACACTGGTTAAACGATCATCTGTGGTGCCCCTACGACCTCCGAGTTATGGGATAGGATAGGATAGGATAGGATAGGATAGGATAGGATAGGATAGGATATGATATGATATCTAGTTGTTCTCCTTTCACATTTAAAAAAACCAACAACAACATTCGACCGCATTTTTTGTCTGATATTTTCGCTATTTCATTCTAAGCGTCGTATCCGAGCTTCCTCAAAGAGGGTCTGCTTAGAACGACTCGCATAACAAGCGCTTTGAGCTCGAATGAAAGAAAAGGGCGATACATAATGATAAATTATTATTATTATTATTATTATTATTATTATTATTATTATTATTATTATTATTATTATTATTATTATTATTAATCCTTACCTCCCATGATAAACGAACATTAGAAAATAATTATTCTATTGGGATAAATTAATACAATACAATACAATTCAACAATCCAACACAACGTTATTACCCCAACAGGAATTACAGCAGGCGCAGAATCACATTTTAAATTAATATGCATTAAGTAAGAATGCACAATATTCCGCTTTCATCCACATAACACTCATCATAAACATTATTCGAACTGTCTCCCCAAACACACACATCACCGCTGTGCGAGCCAATCTGTTGCATGCCTTGTTATCACAGAGTATCAAAAAGCAGAAGTAACGGGATTATATTAATGCATGATTATTTTTTAATTAATATTTCTCTAAATATTTCCTCTGTAGCATGACATTTATGAAAGCGATCTGTCAGCTCAAAGAGCTGCGTAAGGCGCTGTTTGAGAGCAGGATCTCACTCAACACAAGGAGGCGACAGCTCGCTGCTTCAATGCGCCGCACACCATCATGATCTAACGCCCCTCGACGACTGAACGACCCTTCACGGGCGAGGGGAAAAGAGGACTTATAAGTGGTTGCTGGGTGTTTTATGAACCTGACGCTCACCGAATCTTTTAGTCTAAGGTCTAAGGTCAAATTAGAATCTTCGTGTGACGACACGAGTTTTCAGATGGTGGGGAGAGATACACTTTTTACGAAGTTACACTTCTCCGTATATCTGCTGTACATAGAATAGCGTGACCGATTTACTTTTGCGTATGAAAGTGCAGTTTCGTAGAGTCCGTGCGATTCGTAGAAGGCAGGGGGTCGGCCAATTTCGAATAGGGGTACGCGTAATAAAGAACGTGCATACTGACGAGAGCTCGACTATTTTGCTTGTGGCCGGCGCAGATTTTGAAGGGCAGAGTGGTTTGAGATGCTATTGCGTGAGGAAGGAATTCTAACGAGGCAGCAACCCTGTGACAGAGGTCATCGTAGTGTAGGGTACTGTTGGAAGGGTGTGTGTATTGTTTTATAGCCACCCAAGGTCTTATGCCCTCGTCGGGATAAGGATGTTTAGAATTCGAAGGAAGATGGTAACTGCCATTCGCCTGTGAGTGTAGAGTTCCATACTTAAGGTGCGTGTGGTTCTCGATTGAACACCCACCAAGACTTAGTGTCTGTAGCAGAGCTAAGGTGTCCTCATCCTCAGAATAAATGTTATTTGGACAGTGAAATAACGTGCAAGAGCAAGAGAAAGAGACTCTCAAAAGACTAATCCATTGTGTTGTGCCAATGTTGTGACAGTGTTGTGTCGTGTTGTGGTGTTGGGGTAAAGGGCGTAACGAGCCGAGGCCTGTAAGGTAAGCAAACCCTGTTGCTCAATTCTCTAGTGGCGCGCTCCGAGAACTGCGTACGTGTGTGAGTGGTAACGAGTGTGGGGAAGGGGATGTATTTTAGGATGTGTAATGAATTTTGTTGATTTTATATGATTTTCTTATGGTATATGTGATGGGGAAATGTCGTTGCTGTTGTTGTTATGGAAGTGGGTCAAAGGCGACGATGGGGAATATAGAGAGGGAGAGAGAGAGAGTGAGGGTGTATGTATGGATAGAGCGATGAAATGTAGTATACTAAAGAAAGCTGAAGTGATGATTATGAAGGAAGCATGTTTACAGTATGGATGAAGGGAGGTAATCGTGATGTGCTATAATTGTTGGGGGTGACGGTGGTGATGAAGGGGGGCGGAATGAATCAGGACTGTGAGATGGTAGTGTGGTTGCTATAATTATGTATATTTATACAAACATTGGGTGTAAAGCGATGTGAATTATTAAGCATCAGGGTTGGTTTATATTATTGAAATGTGTGTATAGTATCTTGTGTTATTATTATGATATTCATAACTATACAGGTCAAGATGGCGGACGGAGGACGGCGTGTTATATTATATTATATAGTGTTTATTGTTCGGTGGGCATATTGTTAAGACTATGTATATGTCAACAGGTGTGGGCTGATGGTGATGATGATGATTATTACATCTACGTGTTTATTTCTACGCATTATTTTCCACGCTGTTGCCTTTGATGTGCCTGTTGTGCTGTACTGATGTTGATGTTGTTGCCGCTGACTGGGTCCTAGCCAGCCTGGGATGTACCTTTGCTTCTACAACAGAGTAGTGCTGTGGTGATTTCTTACACTGCTGCAGGTTTTGCCTATGTATCGAGGCAACACATTTCCAGGAGGTTTTCATACCTAATTCATGCACACACAGACTCACATTACACGCACCTAAAAACATATCCATTTAGTTAGAAGAATCATCCACTCTGAGAAGGAGACTGTTAGCTCTCTGAGCTACTTAACAAGAACACTGAGACATTACTTCTGTGCCACAGCTTTGCCTAGCTAGTAGTTTACGTTTCAACGCCAGTGCTTATTATTTGAAGACTTGCATTTTGAATTGATTTGTTGATTTTGATTTTCCTGTATACACTTTGTAAAGAAACTGTTGTTGTTTAGTTCTATTTGGGGTTTGTTGCAAGGGGAGGTAATTGTTAGTTAGTATTGGGACGGGGGTCTGTTAGGGGTTGAGGGGAGGTTAGTTCCCATTTGTCCTGTGTTTGCTTGTTGATTGTTGAATAAAAGAGTGTGTGTTTGTACTCTGGCATTTTGTGTTAGTTTATTTTGTTTGAGTTTTATTCTTTCACTCGCTTGATGAGCTGACGTCACTGAACCCGCTCGGGGGACGTGACATTTTTGGTGTCAGAAGTGGGATAAACTCATTTTTTTTTTGTTAGGGTATTGCCAGAGGTGTATGCTGTGTGTTTGAGTTGTTGTGTGAAAGGGTACGCGGCGGGCGGTTGGCGGGAGTGTGGGTGTATTGCACTAGGGAACACACTCGGAGTGCAGCATTAACGGGGAATTGAGTTGCAGGGTTCACTTGCTCGCCTTCAGGGGTACGACGGTGAACGATTCCTCGGCTCCTGTGACTGTTGTGTTGCGTATTCATTCTGTTAGGTGTTTGTATCAGTTAGGTGTTATTTGTTTGTGTGTACTAACATCTGTTCTTCCCTTCTTTTCTGACATGGCTACGCGGGAGGCTCGAGCCGCGATGCGCCGCGACGCTAGGACTCGTAAGGAGGAGGCCGAGCAGGAGGAGCAGGACTTCGATGATGACGGCTCAGTGACAGGGTTGTTGGAGGAACCTTACGCAGTGAGTACTCAGACCACTATGCCTAAGATGTATGCCAAGTCGCCCGGTGCACAGAGCAAGGTCGAGGTCGCGCTCAGCGATAGTGAGAGATTTAGACAGATTGGGGAAAGTCTGGGTTTCCGAGACGGAGCGCTAGCACACTATGTAGTTAGCGAGATGAGAAGGGGGGACGAGCGGAGAGAGAAAGAGGAGAGGCGGAGGGAGAAGGAAGAAGAACGGAGAGAGAGGG
This sequence comes from Oncomelania hupensis, assembly GCA_036898135.1. NCBI lineage: Eukaryota > Metazoa > Mollusca > Gastropoda > Littorinimorpha > Pomatiopsidae > Oncomelania > Oncomelania hupensis. The sequence goes on along the minus strand of CM072523.1, from coordinate 46,821,263 downwards.
AGGAAGAGAAGAGGGAAAGAATGAGGAGGGAAGCAGCAGAGAGGTTAGTTAGGGAGGAAGAAAAGAAAGAAAGAGAAGATGAGCGTCGACGTCTAGAAGCTAGATTGGAAGCTAGATTAGAGGCTGAGAGGGAAGACCGACGTCGGTTGGAGCAGAGGATAGAAAATGAGAAGCGAGAAGAGAGAGAGGCTAAGGAAGAGGAAAGGAGGATGTTTGAGATGAGGCTAGAGGAGGATCGTAGAGCCAGAGATGAAGACCGAGCTGATCAGAGGGAGAATAGGGCTAGAGATAGAGGGGCAGCATACTCAGTCAAACTGAAACCCTTGGAGGAGAGGGAAGATGTGGAGGCCTACCTCCAGATGTTCGAACGGGTGGCAGAGATTCAGGGTTGGAGGAGGGAGGTATGGGCGGTTAGGCTAGCGCCTTTGTTACAAGGGGAAGCCCGGGACACCTACCTTCGTCTGACGCCTGAGCAAGCCCAGGATTTCGACATTGTGAGGAACGCGCTGTTGAAACGCTTCAGGAAGGACGCCGACTACTATCGTAGGCAGTTTCGAGAGGCCAAGAAGGAAGCTGCAGAGACGTTTCCTCAGCTAGTAGTAAGGCTAGGGTCGTTAGTGAAGAAGTGGTTTTCGCTCGCCGGCAAAGACATCACCGACGTAGGACAGGTACTAGACACTTTCATTGGTGAGCAACTTTTCTCCATCATGACTACCGAGCTAGAGATCTACGTGAGGGAGAATCTACCTGAGACTAGCCATGCCGCAGCAGAGTTGGCGCAGCGTGTGGTAGATGCCAAGCGGGCAGCATCAGCACCGGCACCCGTACTACCCAGTCAGAGACGCAGTTTTCCCAGACGACCGGAGACTCCTCAGCAACCTAGCAACCGGGGAAGTCAGGGTCAGAAGGTAGGGAGGACAGAAGGGGGTAGTGGGGTACGTCGTTGCTACCGATGTGGGTCGGAGAAGCATGTGGTCAGGGACTGCAAGGTCAAACCTCAGACAGTAGGCCAGGTTACAGTGGGAAGGACTATTTCCACGGAGACCGCACCTCGGGCTAGCGTGTGTGCAATCAAACCTTATGATCCATGGGGCCAAGGTAGGGCGAACGGGCAGGACGTTCGGGTATTGAGAGATACGGGGGCGGAGATAGGGGCAGTCGCGAGCAGGTTAGTCAAACCAGCTGATTTGACGGGTCGGACTGTCGAGATTTGCTTGGCGAATCGGTCGAACGTGGGTCTGCTACCTACAGCGTGGGTGGAGTTGGATTGTGCGCTGGTCAGGGGGAGAGTAGAGCTGGTGGTTTTCGAGGACGGGCCCGATATCATCCTGGGTAACTGGGTAACGTTTGATAGCGGGGAAAAGAGCCCTGTTTCCTTGTTCGGAGGTGAGTGCGCGATGGCTGCAGCAGTGCAGACTCGGGCGCAGGTGAAGGCCGAGAAGAAAAGGGAGGTACCCTTAGCAGTGGTCGAACCATCCCAGATCTCTGTTAGCACCCCAGAGTTAATCAGGATGCAAGAGACCGACGAGTCGCTCGCGAAGGCGAGAACGTTGGCACAGAGTGGTGGGGCGATAGCGTCAGGTAGGGCGTCAGCTGAGTTTCGCAAGAAGAAGGGGGTGTTGTACCGGGTACACACGAAGAGAGGTAGCCAGGTCACGCAACTGGTAGTCCCGAAACAGTTGAGGGGGGGGATCCTCCAGTTGGCTCATGATCCACCCATGGCTGGGCATTTGGGAGGGAAACGTACCAGGGAGCGGATCTGGGGGACATTCTATTGGCCGGGAATGTGTGCCGAAGTACGGAGGTATTGCGCCAGTTGTCCTGAATGTCAGAAGGTAGTACCGAGGGGACGGGTGAGGAAGGTACCACTACAGCAACTTCCGCTGGTGGACGAGCCATTTCAGAGGGTGGCGGTAGACATTGTGGGACCCATCAAACCCAAGTCAGATCGGGGTAACATGTACATCCTAGTGGTAGTAGATTACGCCACACGCTATCCCGAGGCCGTACCGCTCAAGGGCATAGAGGCAGAGAGGGTGGCAGAAGCGCTGTGGGAGATTTGGTCGAGGGTGGGCGTTCCTAGGGAAATTTTGACAGATCAAGGGACGCAATTCATGTCTGAAGTCATGCGGGAGATGAACAGACTACTGTCGATCCATGGGAAAGCCACCACACCGTATCATCCACAGTGCAACGGACTGGTTGAGCGTTTCAACGGGACGCTAGTGTCCATGCTCAAGAAGTTAGCCACAGAGCAACCTACAGCGTGGGACCGCTACATTCCAGCGCTACTATTTGCATACCGAGAAGTAGCACAGGAGTCTACAGGGTTCTCTCCCTTCGAGCTCCTATATGGAAAGACCGTGCGGGGACCGATGGCTGTATTGCGAGACCTCTGGACCAAGGAGATACAAGAGGAGGAGGTGAAATTGAGTAGCCAGTACGTGGTGGATTTGCGTAACCGCATCGAGGAAACATGTAAGTTGGCACAAGGAAACCTCAGAACCGCGTCAGCCAAGCAGAAGCGGCACTTCGATAAGAAGGCGAAACGGCGTTTGTTCAACGCGGGGGATCAAGTGTTGCTGCTGTTACCAGAGAAACACAACAAGCTGCAGCTAGCATGGCGAGGACCGTATGAAGTGATCGAACGTGTGGGAGAGTGCGACTACCGGATCAGGATGCGTGGGAAAAGTAAACTATACCACGCCAATCTCCTGAAGAAATTCCATACCAGAGCGACGGTGGCCACGATCGTCGTAGACGACGAAGGGGTAGAGGAGGAGGAAACTATGCCGGTGTTTGGGGATATTCCCGTAATCACCTTGACAGCATCAGAGACGCCCCGCGACGTGAAGATGGACGACAACTGCCCAGAGATACGGGAAGAATTGCAGGAGCTGGTGTGGCAGTTTGAGGATGTCCTAACCGACTTGCCGTTACGCACTACACTGGACGTGTGCGAAATACGTGTGGACAGCGACATTCCAGTGAGGACGCGGCAGTACCCACTTCCCCATTCACATCACGAGACCATCAAGAAGGAAGTGGAAGCGATGCTAGCGATGGGCGTCATTGAGAGGGCCAGTTCGCCATACAGCTCGCCCATCGTATTAGTAAAGAAGAAGGAGGGCACGATGCGTTTCTGCGTTGATTTCCGGAAGTTAAACAAGCACGTCGTATTCGATGCGGAACCATTGCCGAACATCGACTACTTGTTTTCCAAACTGTCAGGGGCCAAGTATCTCACCAAGATCGACTTGACCAAAGGTTACTGGCAAGTGCCTATGAACAAGGGAGATAAAGCGAAGACGGCATTTACAACGCCAGAGGGACAATTTCAGTGGACCGTAATGCCATTTGGGCTGAAGACGGCGGGAGCAGTCTTTTCTCGCATGATGCGGAAGTTATTAGCACCCCTGGGAATGTCGGAGATCGACAATTTCGTCGACGACTTGTTGGTAGCCACCATTACCAAGCAGAGACACCTGGAATGCTTGGCACGTCTTTTCCTTAGGTTGCGTGAGGTGCAGCTATCCGCCAAACCATCGAAGTGTTACCTGGGTTTCCGAAGAGTAGAGTATCTTGGGCACGTGGTTGGACAGGGAGAAATTCGTCCTGAGGTGTCAAAGATGGAGAGAATCCGAGATGCACCACGACCAACGACCAAGCGGCAAGTGCGCTCATTTTTGGGTTTAGCCGGATACTACAGGCGGTTCGTACCCAACTTTTCAGCGATTGCTTCACCACTACACGATCTGACCAAGGGAGGCAAGCCAGGGGCGGTACAATGGAACGAAGCATGCGAAGCTGCATTTTGCACACTGAAGGAGAAGCTGTGTTCTGACCCTGTGTGCTGTCTGCCGGACTTCACCCTACCGTTTGTGCTACAGACAGACGCGTCGGAGGATGGAGTAGGGGCCATTTTGAGCCAGGACAGGGGACAAGGATTACAGCCTATTGCATGTGCAAGCAAGAAACTGTCGAAACCCGAGAGAAACTATTCGACCATTGAGAGGGAGTGTCTAGCGTTGGTGTGGGGTGTGCAGAAGTTCAGTCAATACCTGTACGGACGTACTTTCGTAGTGCAGACTGACCATATGCCACTGCAGTACCTACAGCAAGTGAAGAACACCAACAGCCGACTGATGAGATGGGCACTTCAGCTGCAACCTTTCTCAATGTCTGTGGAGCACATTTCTGGGAAGGACAACGTTCCAGCAGATTTCCTCAGCAGAAACGCGCAGTAGGTAGCATAGGGGATAGTGAGAAATTCGCGTCGTAGTTAAGGTTCTTCAAGGTGTTAAGAACTGGGGGGGGGGTTGTGTGACGACACGAGTTTTCAGATGGTGGGGAGAGATACACTTTTTACGAAGTTACACTTCTCCGTATATCTGCTGTACATAGAATAGCGTGACCGATTTACTTTTGCGTATGAAAGTGCAGTTTCGTAGAGTCCGTGCGATTCGTAGAAGGCAGGGGGTCGGCCAATTTCGAATAGGGGTACGCGTAATAAAGAACGTGCATACTGACGAGAGCTCGACTATTTTGCTTGTGGCCGGCGCAGATTTTGAAGGGCAGAGTGGTTTGAGATGCTATTGCGTGAGGAAGGAATTCTAACGAGGCAGCAACCCTGTGACAGAGGTCATCGTAGTGTAGGGTACTGTTGGAAGGGTGTGTGTATTGTTTTATAGCCACCCAAGGTCTTATGCCCTCGTCGGGATAAGGATGTTTAGAATTCGAAGGAAGATGGTAACTGCCATTCGCCTGTGAGTGTAGAGTTCCATACTTAAGGTGCGTGTGGTTCTCGATTGAACACCCACCAAGACTTAGTGTCTGTAGCAGAGCTAAGGTGTCCTCATCCTCAGAATAAATGTTATTTGGACAGTGAAATAACGTGCAAGAGCAAGAGAAAGAGACTCTCAAAAGACTAATCCATTGTGTTGTGCCAATGTTGTGACAGTGTTGTGTCGTGTTGTGGTGTTGGGGTAAAGGGCGTCACGAGCCGAGGCCTGTAAGGTAAGCAAACCCTGTTGCTCAATTCTCTAGTGGCGCGCTCCGAGAACTGCGTACGTGTGTGAGTGGTAACGAGTGTGGGGAAGGGGATGTATTTTAGGATGTGTAATGAATTTTGTTGATTTTATATGATTTTCTTATGGTATATGTGATGGGGAAATGTCGTTGCTGTTGTTGTTATGGAAGTGGGTCAAAGGCGACGATGGGGAATATAGAGAGGGAGAGAGAGAGAGTGAGGGTGTATGTATGGATAGAGCGATGAAATGTAGTATACTAAAGAAAGCTGAAGTGATGATTATGAAGGAAGCATGTTTACAGTATGGATGAAGGGAGGTAATCGTGATGTGCTATAATTGTTGGGGGTGACGGTGGTGATGAAGGGGGGCGGAATGAATCAGGACTGTGAGATGGTAGTGTGGTTGCTATAATTATGTATATTTATACAAACATTGGGTGTAAAGTGATGTGAATTATTAAGCATCAGGGTTGGTTTATATTATTGAAATGTGTGTATAGTATCTTGTGTTATTATTATGATATTCATAACTATACAGGTCAAGATGGCGGACGGAGGACGGCGTGTTATATTATATTATATAGTGTTTATTGTTCGGTGGGCATATTGTTAAGACTATGTATATGTCAACAGGTGTGGGCTGATGGTGATGATGATGATTATTACATCTACGTGTTTATTTCTACGCATTATTTTCCACGCTGTTGCCTTTGATGTGCCTGTTGTGCTGTACTGATGTTGATGTTGTTGCCGCTGACTGGGTCCTAGCCAGCCTGGGATGTACCTTTGCTTCTACAACAGAGTAGTGCTGTGGTGATTTCTTACACTGCTGCAGGTTTTGCCTATGTATCGAGGCAACACATTTCCAGGAGGTTTTCATACCTAATTCATGCACACACAGACTCACATTACACGCACCTAAAAACATATCCATTTAGTTAGAAGAATCATCCACTCTGAGAAGGAGACTGTTAGCTCTCTGAGCTACTTAACAAGAACACTGAGACATTACTTCTGTGCCACAGCTTTGCCTAGCTAGTAGTTTACGTTTCAACGCCAGTGCTTATTATTTGAAGACTTGCATTTTGAATTGATTTGTTGATTTTGATTTTCCTGTATACACTTTGTAAAGAAACTGTTGTTGTTTAGTTCTATTTGGGGTTTGTTGCAAGGGGAGGTAATTGTTAGTTAGTATTGGGACGGGGGTCTGTTAGGGGTTGAGGGGAGGTTAGTTCCCATTTGTCCTGTGTTTGCTTGTTGATTGTTGAATAAAAGAGTGTGTGTTTGTACTCTGGCATTTTGTGTTAGTTTATTTTGTTTGAGTTTTATTCTTTCACTCGCTTGATGAGCTGACGTCACTGAACCCGCTCGGGGGACGTGACACTTCGTGTTTCGGTTCGAGAGCCAGTCACCAATGACAGACATATTAATCTATATGCATTTTATCCTGTTCTTTTCAAACATGCCATGGCCTCTTTACTAACGACTCAGACTATATTTCTGACTAAGTGGAAATAATTCCACTCCATTTGAGCTTTCACAGATTTTGGGATATAATATCTTCATAAATGAATTGCTTTACTGTAGGCTTAAACGTTTGATCGTAGGTGAAATGTATGACTGGCGGAACAGAACAGAACAGAACAGAACAGAAAGCGCATCACAGAACAGCACAAAGCACAACAGAACGGAACAGAACAGAACGTGTATTGCCATTTCAACCTGTGGGCTTTATAGCGTAATAATAATTGTTGAAACCACAGTAGCTTGACGGATGTCTGCAGTAGTTAAGACATAAGGTGTGGAATTATAATTGTTGTTCCGACAGCTACAAATCCACCTGTGATTGTCACGCGCCAGGTGGGTTTACCTGCCTTAGTATCAAGACGCTCGCTTACGTCAAAGACCTGGCAACCAGAGGATCTATCACGGTGAGTGGACGAGGAGGAGAAAGAGGAAGGGGATGGAGGGGGTGGAGGGGGTGGGGGAAGGAGAACAAAGAGGAGAAAGAAGAGGAAGAAATGTATACAAATGATAGTAGTGAGGATGAGAAGAAGAAACAAAAAGGGGGAGAAAAATTAATACAAACGATTGTAGCGATTATTACGAAATAAAAGAGTAGGGGAGGATGCAGATTATGATGACGACGACGACGACGACGATGATGATGATGATGATGATGATGATGATGATGATGATGATGATGATGATGATGATGATGATGGTGGTGGTGGTGGTGGTGTGATGATGATGATGATGACGACAATGACGATGACGGCGACTACGACGAAAGCTACGAGCAAGACCACAAAGACTAGACGATGGGGAGGAGAGAGAGACTTTTAAGCGAGTCTGAGGTAGTAGATCTACTCTATTTATTTATTTATTTATTTATTTTTTAGATTAACGAGCTGGCGGGTGCCTGTCACGGATGCAATTCCCGCCATTACTCCGGGCTAGCGGTGGACCTCGGCCGAAACACTGCCAGAACTGCTGACTTCAAAGCCACTTGCTTTGGAATGGGAGGCTGGGCGCTTGATGAGAATGACCATGTCCACTGCAATTTCTCCGATGGCCCTCACAAGAACTGGTAGTCTGCAGATCTAAAATGCTGGTTGAGAATTATCACAGGCAGCCCCGTATATCTCGATGTGAGAAGATGGAAACACACCTTTTAAGTACTAATTGACTCACCTAAAGCATGTTTGAATTATGTGTTAATTTAGGCAAAGCGTTCATTATATCTCCGGTTGGACAGTTTCTTTGAAAAAGTGTGATTGTACGGGGCACCTGCAATAAGAACTGAACATTCAATTCAATTCAAATTTTTATTTTAACTTCACATGCAATTTTAGACCATGAATAAGAAGAGGCATGGTAAATAATTTTCCGATTTCTGGCAGAAGAAACGCGTCACTAATTTAATTTTAATAATATTTAGAAATCATTAGTTGTAACTTCTACTACTACCCCTCTAGTTTTCACTTACAAAGTTGTCAGAATTCGTCTTTTGGCGGCTCTTTAATGGCAATCATCGTTTCGCTTATGCTGATATGATCATCATCCACATACATAAATAACTTAAATTATTATCAAAATGGAAATACATTTTTTTGTGCAGTAATGACTCGATTTGTGTCCGAGCTTGCTTAGCTGAAACTGAACATTTCTTCTTCTTCTTCTTCTTTCTTCATCATCGTCATTTTTTTTCGTTCTTCTCTTTCTTTCTTCTTCTTCTTTTTCTTTTTCTACTCCCACATCATCACATTCATCATCATCATCATCATCATCATCATCATCATCATCATCATCATCATCATCATCATCATCATCATTGTCGTCGTCGTCAACCCTGCAGAAAAGGCGACCAATAATACTGAGGTAAAGTTTCCTGAGAAATCAGAGAGAGAGAGAGAGAGAGAGAGAGAGACAGAGACAGAGAGAGAGAGAGACAGAGAGAGAGAGACAGAGAGAGAGACAGAGACAGACAGACACAGACAGACAGACAGACAGAGAGAGAGAGACAGAGAGAGAGAGACAGGGAGAGAGAGAGACAGAGAGAGAGACAGAGACAGACAGACAGAGACAGACAGACAGAGAGAGAGAGACAGAGAGAGAGACAGAGAGAGAGAATCATTACTCAAAACAAAATGAAATCAGTCATAATGGTTTTTTTTTAAATATAATTCTCTTTCGATTTTTATTTTACTTTTTTTTATATTTCCAGGAAAAAAAGATTCTTGTCTTTTCATTAAAAGCTTTATTTTTTTAAAAACAGTTTTCCCCATTTCATTTCTTTTTTTTTTTCATTTTATTTAGTTTTGTTTATCTTCTTCCCTCACCCCCCCATCCCACCCCTCAACATTTTACTCTCCCTCTACCTCTCTCCCTCTCACTCCTTGGATATTTTAAATATTTTCTTGCCCCGTTCCCTCCTTTGATCCCTCCCCTTTTGTTCTTTTTGTTGTTTCTGTAATTTTTTTTTCAACGGCTTTATTTCCTGTAATTCGTCCCTTCTTTCTTTTTTCTTCTTTCTCCCATTGTTTTCCTGTTCTTTTCTTTTTTTCTTGTTTCCTTCTTTGCTGCCTTTCTTTTGCTTTCTTCCTTCTAATTATTTTTCTTGTTTAAATTAACTTGCCTCCCTTGGCTTGTTTTTATTCCTTGTTCCTTAATGGTTGCTGTATGGTGCTAGCCATTTGGAGATAATTTATATTAAATTTTACAATTATTTGAAAATCATTTTCAAAGTAATTCTCTCGGTCGGCCCTGGTAACTGGGGTATTTTCATAGTGAGACTGACTTCTTCCTAATGTGAACTTCTTTACGGGTGTCTTTGTGACTACCCAGGCAGTACATTTGGACTGCACTTAGTGTAGTCTATCCGTTGGATCTCATTTTTGATATGATGATGATGGTCATTGTTGTCAGGGTGGCGACGTGGTGATCGTCCTTAACGCTCATGCAATAGGACGTTAAGCATCGTTTTTTCGTTCGTTCGTTCTATGCATTCAGGGCCAAACCTCCTCTGATGAGATCTTTGGTAAAGATCGAAACGCGTCAGGAGAACCAGGCTTTATGAATGCAATTCTACTGCTTATTGAGCTCTGGTAGCTCATTAAGAAGCACATGGAATTGAAAGTCACTATGTCTCACTTTTGTCCACCTTTGAGAGCAGGATAATTATTTTTCTTGTTTAAATTAACTTGCCTACCTTGGCTTGTTTTTATTCCTTGTTCCTTAATGGTTGCTGTATGGTGCTAGCCATTTGGAGAGAATTTATTTTAAATTTTATATATATATATATATATATATATATATATATATATATATATATATATATATATATATATATATATATATATATATATATACATATTTATACATACATATACATACACACACGTGCAACACATAAATTGTGATAGGTCAGTAGACGTTGTTCAAGCCGATCAGCGCTAGTGAAATCAAGGTAGCTACTACTGGGAAAACAAATGGGTTTTGAGGGCAATTTTGAAAGAAGGTACAGACGGCTTCTGGCGGAGTGAAAGAGGTAGTGAATTCCAGTTGACGGGAGCTTGGTAGGAGAAAGAGCGCCGCTGACCGGCGGACATGAGTCTGGTTCGAGGCACTTTGAGTCTGAGGCGGTCGTCAGCAGAGCGGAGATTTCTTGATGGGCAGTACAGAGTGATTAGGTCAGACAGATAAACAGGAGCTATTCCGTGAATGCATTTGTATGTAAGGAGGTTGATCTTGTACTTAATGCGGTCTGCAACAGGAAGCCAATGTAGTTGTTTTAAGAGTGGAGTGATGTGGTCTCGTCTTTTTTTCCGAAGAACAAGGCGAGCTGAACTGTTCTGAATGCGTTGCAGTTTAGAGATGGATGTAGAGGGAAGACCAGCAAGGAGTGAGTTGCAGTAGTCAATACGAGAGAGTATGGTTGAGGTTACGAGTTTGGCGGTTGCATCTGTTGTAAGGTAGTTTCTAATATTAAAATACATATCATTGAAATACATATAACAAATTTACTGTATCAGTTAAAAAGAATAATATTAGTTTAATAAATAATTGCTTTGGTGCGTGCAATACAAATGTCACGGTTTTTTGAGACCATTATAAACTTGCTTTGCCTTGTGCTGAAGGGACATCAACGTATCCATAGCGCTTTGAAGTTTTGTCATGGCTTTATTGTTGATATAGATGTGAAATCGTTGTAGGTGTGCATTATGTGTTATGTATTACTTTTTCTCTTTATTACTAATTGTGTCAGTATATTAATCATCATACATGTAAAATAATAATACTACTAACTGCTTCGAAATGAGAATCTCGACTTGACTTAGAGCTTGAAGCTGTGCAGATCGAAATAGAATTAGATCTAGAAGCAACAGCGGCTATTTTTATGCACGGATATTTAACCACAGGCTCTGAAGTCTTTTCTTTCGTCTTTATAAACTCGTGGGCCTCCTACATACGTACGTAGTATAGTATGTAATTGAGGCCTACGAAAGACGAGACTTCCCAGCCTGTATCGGATAGCTTCTCTCGACTCGGAGAGCTTCGTTCGACTTCGGTAATTGCTTTTTTCGGCGAATGACTGGAACTAGGTTGGAAAAAATAAGTTCGCGCCCCGGCAGCCAGTCCCAATCCTAGTCTTGGTCTCTGATAAACAGAACGATTGAAGATAAAAGTGAAAACAACACACTAAGATATAGACGTCAGCGTTAGCATGGACTGCGTCATTTAATCCCCTACGGCTTTATTATTAATGACAGAAACAATGTTTGACTCCGCAATGTTGATGACGGGTGGTGCAGCCAGCTGGAGCGTGTCTACGTTCTCACAGCTCTATTCTATGTTTCCACTGCTATACGAGGGAAAACATAATTGTGGGGGGACAGACAACTGTGGCCTAGTGGGGGTGGGGGAAATAGGGAGGGGATGTGAATGTGGGTGAGTGGGTGGGGGGCTAGGAGGAAATGGGGTGGGGGAAGGCGGGTAGGGGAGCAGAAGGAGGGATGAGCGCAAAAATAATTGCTTGATCTCGCCTCTTTTTCGCGGTTCGCTTTTTAACTTCCTGTACAAATGTGATTTTGTTGTCACCACACCTATAAATAATATTTACTGAACTTTCGGATGTTTCTTTTTTATTAAAAAAAAATATATTTTTAATTTTAAAAAAATGCTATGTTTTTTTTTAAATAAATTAAACTATGCAGTCGACGTTATTTTAGAGAGCACTTCAATTCCAAGTTGATTATATATTTTATTATATAAGTTGATAATATATTTTATTATATATAAGTTCATAATATATTTTATTATCAAATCGTTTTTGTATAGTGCATTTATACAGCTCAAGATCTTCTCAAAGCGCTGGCCCATACATAGGCCTACATTTAACGGAAGCCACCCGAGCAACCCACTTGAAAATCGTCTGTCTAGAACATTGTATGTTTAGGGCAGGTTTTACACGCTATACGAACTTAGGAACGTTGTCCTTTTATTTTATAATATCAGCGTTTAAGAGGTTGATCACCGTTGATTCTCCGTACTGATGCTGATTTCTGTGTTTAGATGCTTTGAGAGGTCACTGTCGTCTTCAGGTCTTCGCAATAGCAATGAAATGATTGTGTTGGTGTAGGCTTGTTCGCGTCAGAGAACAATAAGCGCTGTCCTTGTTCATGGATGATTGTGGCTTTAGCATTATTCAGGAGTAATGTTAAGGCACACCAAAATGTTGACAGTGATTGAACGATGTTTTCGCCACAACATAAAAATAAAATCCTTGTTATAATGTGCTTCAATATATAAAACTAAATTCATTTTGGAATATAGGGTTGAATTTTAAAAGAAGTTGACACTCTTGAACAGTTTAGCTGTCAGACACGATCAGCGCCTTAAATTAATCATTACACTTAGCAAGAATGCAAAACATAGAGAAACAACAATAACACACGCACACCACAATGCATTCGCACGTACACATACATTCACACGCACACACGCACGAATCCACACACACACATTATTGTAAACAGTAGCCTAATTTAATTCTGTTATCTCTTTAATATGTTTAAGACACCAAATTTTGAAACTTTGGATCCCCCCACAACAACCCCCCACCCACCCTCTCTCTTTTTTTTCTCTCTCTCTTCCTCTCTTTCTTTCTATTTATCTCTCACTTTTTCTGTTTCTCTCTCTCTCTCACTATCTATCTGTCTCTCTCTCTCTCTCCCTCCCTCCCTCTCTCTATCTCCCTACCTCTCTCTCTCTCTCCCTCTCTCTCTCTCTCTCTCTCTCTCTCTCTCTCTCTCTCTCTCCCCCCCCCCCCCCTAACAGCCAATCTGTCTGACTAGATACGTTTTCTGTCAGTCCATTGTCGTCAATTTATAAGAAGAGGAAAAAAAACTTTCGTGAACTCCACATTATGCTATGTTGTTGCAACAGGAACTGCTGGTAATTAGATTATGTGTGTGTGTATGAATGGGGGAGCGGATCATTGGTGTGTGTGTGTGTGTGTGTGTGTGTGTGTGGGTGTGGGTGTGTGTGTGTGCGAGTGTGGGTGCGTATGCGAGTGTGTGTGTGAGTGCGCGGGCGCGCGTACTTACGTACGTAGGCTACGTGCGTGGGTGTGTTGTGTTCTAATGATTATACTTCAAAGCTATTAATAACAAAACTCATCAAGTAATAACATCTGCACAAAATTACCATGATATCGCTTACTGTGGCAGCGTAACAGACAACTATTCTTATTTATTGCTCTTTTAATAGGATACAACATTTTGCTTACTGCGTTGTCAGTCCAATTACAGCTCGTATCTATTTTTTCCCCCATGTGCAAGGTCGGATCCTTGTAGTATAAATACGAGTGGAACCGGACTAAACGCCGTTAACGTCTTGTTTTCAAGTAAACAATGGCCATCATCAACAAATTTCTCCTCTTCTGGATCGCAGGACTGATCTGTACGCTTCGGTGTAAGTGTGTTTTGACTTTAAAAAAAATTTTTTTTTGAAACGATTGCACAAGACAACTGCCTTACAAATATTGTTAAGCTTCAGTTATTGTAACGATACATCAAACATTACTTCAATTATCTCAGCTGATTTTAAAGTTACGCGTTTTTAGATAGGAAGAATCTAGAATTCCTTAATTTCTTTTTTCAACTGTGATATGCTCAAGACAACATGCGTAGTAGGCTGGACACAATCTCTAGAACTGCATAGTTTCTACGTCGAGCACGGTAGGTTAATTCGAAGGGGATGGGAGTATTCTTAGATGCAAACAGGGATTCCAATCGTCATAAGAAAACCATTGTTGAACAGTGCACAACACATCCCAGTCCACCCACCTAGCTGCAGATGAGTACCTGGCTATGTTTGGAACCGGGAAAGGTAAGACAGCGAAGGAGATGAGATAGGCTTGGTGTCGCTATTGGGCTGTATACTAAGCTTATAGAAGCAGTCGACAGCCTCCCCTCTTTCCGCCCACCCCCTTCACCCCACCCGCGATAAAAAAAACAACAACTGACCTCACACTGCGTTTCAGAGGTTGTTGAGGGCCTATACCTGCACACTATGCTTGATAGATCTTCGACACTCAGCTAGCGTAATGTTACCTGTTTAGTAGAAGCTATCCAATTAGGCCCCCAAGCCACAAAGTTCGCCCTGAGAGAAAGGAAAGTCTAAAGTTTCGCTTATTTCAGTCGCAGAAGCGTCGGACTCAAGGTGCACCTCCCAGTCTGGGACGTGCCAATACATCTCGGACACAGCGTGCCGTGGTTACTACGAGACCGGCCTCTGTGACGGCCCTTGGAACAGGAAATGCTGCAAGCCAAAACCATGCAAGTTAACGATCTTTCTGCCATTATTATTCATTAATTACTATGAACAATATATTACGATTTTTTTTAAAAACCGGATAATATTATTATAGAACTTTTTTGAAATAGTCAGGAATCAGAACCATCCAAATGTATGTCTGTCGTCCGTCTCTCCGTTGATAGCCCTATTTCAAGAACCGTGTTGTTTATTAATCCGTTATTTTTTCTTCTTTGTTTTTTTGTTTTGTTTGTTTTAAAATATTTTTGCGTGTTATTATTGTTGTTTTTAATATTTTTTAAAAACAGTTGTGACCTTAAAATCTTCAGCATTACGAATTTGCAAAGAGTTCAGCCACAGGGACACTAACCAAATAGAATGGACCCGCGATAGCAAACAGAAAGTAGATCCTACCCCTTCTTATTTTTAATACAAACGGATGTGTGTTATCTACAGCGGCCTACATACACATATAGGTATACATAGGTGGTCTCTTGTTGAAGTCCTTAGGCCTGTTGAGGGTCTTCGTCTTCAGACTCCTGTGTATCCGGCTGTTCATCAGAACGCTTGTTATTAACTGTTGGTTTAATAGGGAAGTCAGTTCAACATAATTGATAGTCTGTCAGATGCCTATCAGAGTGTGTCAGATGCCTTTAATGGAATTTAGTGATGGGGCTTCAACAACTGTCTGTGGCAGGCTATTCCACACATCAACCGCCATCAGGTTGAAGAAATGCTGTCTGATTTCAAAGCATGCTGAATGTTTCTTTAGTTGTAATTGTGACCTCTTGTTTTGTCATCTCTATTGGGAAGCAGATAGTCCTCAATGTTTACTTAGTAGATTCCATGGGTCAGTTTGTAGACCACGATGAGATCTCCCCAAAGAGCTTATTACGGAAAGAGGGGGAACTTCCATTATGTCCTATACAAAAATGCGAGAGGCTCTCACGGATTATTTCCCTTTGCTCGGGCTGGCTATATTTCATCATCTGCTATATGAATGATCTATGCACAGTTGAATGCTATTACCCACTCGTCTTTGTCTGCGGGATCGGCTAGTGTAATCACCCTGTGACTAATTTTAATACATTTATAAGTTTAGCTCGGTCTGTGTTAGGATGGGGTTACAGAGATAGGGAGAAAAGTGTAATAGCTTCAATTACACACTACCTCTCGCACAGCTATGAAACATAGTTAGTCCAGCCACTTGTTAACAGTAATTATTGCTCCTATGCCGATTGGTCGGCAGAGGGCTACATATGAGAGAGCATCGCGCGCTATTGCATGCATCGTCCACATTCGTCCCCTATATATACGCTTATGTGTCCGGGGACGTTAATCTATAAAACTAAACTAAACTAAAACTAGCTATTGCATCAGTCGTAGACGCGTATGCAACAGGAGTTGGACAGAGACGCTATTCTGTGTCTCTGTTGAGTGTAACCTACCGCCTGTACGAATCGGTATACAAGACTAACAAGTGGTTAGGACCTAAATATCACACATTTATTTCCTCTACTCTATACATAATTCTCTAAACACTCTATTGTATAGTATTAACTTAAATGTCCAAATTCACTTCGAATAGTTCGTTTCTTGATGGGTCTATGCTGCTACTGTTCTTGATATTTGCTAATGTCTTATCATTGGGCTATTTGTTCTGTCTGGCCTAATGTTGGTTTCATGAGAGTGGACTACCGCACAGTCCTTCTATGTCAGTGTGGGTGCACGCTTTCGGTGTCACTTAACTGCATTGAGGTGTGGTGATGGTGTCTCCTCCTTGGTTGTAGACTATAGGGCTATCGTAGCTCAGTGCTAGATGCTCCACTGCAGGTCTAATGACAGGGGTGATGGTTAGTGGTCGTCCTACCGCCTCGGGCCAACGATGCCTGCTCGTCTGCAAAATATGAGACGAATTTCTGCAACACCGTGTTTACTAAGAGCGTCACACTGATTGCAGAAACAGCCCTCAGTGATAGCTCCACTTATATATATATTCAGGGCCAAACCTACTCTGATGAGATCTTTGGTAAAGATCGAAACGCGTCAGGAGAACCAGGCTTTTTGAATGCAATTCTACTGCTTATTGAGCTCTTTTAGCTCATTAAGAAGCACATGGAATTGAACGTCATTATGTCTCACTTTTGTCCACCTTTGAGAGCAGGATAATTATTTTTCTTGTATATATATTTATCAGGCTGCAGAACAGTCCAAGGAAAAAATCTCTGAAATCCGGCCGGGGTCCAGGTGCCGCTGAAACCCTAAAAGAATGCTTTTCGTGAGAGATAAACTTGAATTTTTGTTGTTGTTGAGAATATTCAATAGATTGGCAATATTATTATTAATATCCTCACAAACACAAAAGCAAAACTTACTTGAAAACTGGCAGAAAAGCACTCTTCATATCAAACAGCAAAACAAAATTACTGGCGTACTGGAGTCTCAAAAGCATTGTGAAGCACGAGTTCATAGAAGTTACAACTCAGTATAAAGCATTAGTTTATTAAATTTTCAAATCAGAAGCAGGCAAAGTGTCAAGGTTAGTGTCAGCAATTCTACTTCTTGAAAAAAGAAGAAATTTATGTCTGTTTTCTTTTGGTACTTCTAGGAAGTACAGGGGTAGTATTCTGTTCACAGACATCGTCTTCCACAACAAGAAAATCTGAAAGTTTTATATAATAAAATGTTGATGTTGACTATTATTGTATTACATTTTGTTTGGCAATCAAATAAGGTTAGCACTGAGATTATAAATTAATTAATAATAATAATAATATTATTAAGGGTTAAGATGTGAATATACTCTGATTTTGTTAAATGAATGTCTTTAGAATTATACTACGTTTATTAATTTATGTGCCACTTAATTTCATTTTGCAGGTTTATAAAAGAATATCAATAAATAATTAATAATAATAATAATAATAATAATAATAATAATAATAATAATAATAATAATAATAATAATAATAATAATAATAGGTTTACCGACTAGGCCTACGTGGGCTAGTTAAGCCTATTGAAAAAAGGATGCAAGAAGAAAGTCATATTAATGATATTTTAACTCACCAGGTAATCTGCTTTGATTGCTGCCTGTTGCTATTGAAGCTTTTATGTGCGTTTTGGACTGCATATGCTCATACAGAGCGGTAATGCCACGATTGGCATAGCTGACTTCTCTGTCACACAAAAGGCAACGCACCATTCCAACACAGTCGACTTTTCGTAAAAAGGCAGAAAGCCGCTGGTCACATTCTCCTACTTTTATAGACTTCTCCATCCACTCCCACTTCCCGCGAAAACTAGACTACAAGTGGCGCCTCTGGCTGGTGTCTCTGGCCCTAGGTCAGATGAATGAGGTCACTGCCTAACTGAGTCAGCGTTAGCGTACACATGCTTAGCACACAACTGACTTGCGTCGTCTGCTAGGCATCGACTTTAATTTACAAAGGCTACAGCAGGCTGAACTGTTTAAGGCGAGAAGTCTTAGTACAGGGTCTAAATAGCCTTCTGTGACAGCTTTACAGAAGAACAAGAAGTCTTGGACAGATGGACAGAATACTGCTCTGACCTTTACAACCACACACGGAACGGAGACCCATCAGTTCTAGCATGTCCTGAGAACATAGAAGAAGAAGAAATCCTCCCAATTCTCCGGGAAGAAGTTGAGGCAGCAGTGCAATCGCTGAAGAAGGGGAAGTCAGCGGGAGTGGACAACATACCCGCGGAACTGCTTCATGCAGGAGAAGAAGCGATGATTGATGCACTCACCATTATCTGTAACAAAATCTGGCAGAGTGGGGAGTGGCCTACACCATGGACCCAGTCGCTTGTCGTCACTCTTCCCAAAAAAGGTATCCTTCAGGAAAGTGAAAATTACAAAACCATCAGCCTCATCAGCAAGGTCCTCCTGAAAATAATACTCAACAGGTTGAAACCCCAAGCTGAACAAATCATAGCTGAAGAACAAGCAGGATTCAGGGCAGGACGAAGTACCACCGAACAGATTTTTAACCTCAGAATAATCTGCGAGAAATACCTACAGCACCAACAGCACCTATATCATGTGTTCGTAGACTTCATAAAGGCGTTTGACCGAGTCTGATCTGGCATGCAGCTCTGTGGGCAACCATGAGAGTGTACAACATCAGCCCTAAAATTATTGAAGTCATCAAAAGCCTGTATGACGAGGCTACCAGTGCAGTCATCCACAACAGCGCCATTGGAAACTGGTTCAGAACAACAATCGGTGTGCGTCTCTCTCCATACACCAACTCAACCAAAGCTTTTTAGTTTTGAGGTTAGGTCAGCCAGGCTAGCTATAAATAGCTTCGGCGATACTTCCTTTCCTTTAACTGGAAGGGAGGGTGCAGGCAAGATATAAATAGCCTGCAGAAAGCAAAATGTGGAGGCACTAAACAGTGCTGCTCACATAGGCATTGAGCTGGTGTGTTCAACACTCTTCAACATCTTCCTAGAGCGCATCATGTCAGAAGCCCTTGCAGATCACGAGGGCACAATCAGCATAGGGGGAAGAGCAATTTCCAACCTTCGTTTTGCGGATGACGTTGATGGATTGGCTGGAGAGGAACAAGAATTTGAACAGCTGGTACAGAGGCTTGAAACCACCTCCAGGGCTTATGGAATGAAAATAAGTGCAAAGAAGACCAAAATGACGACCAACAACACCAATGGCATCAACACGGACATCAAATTCCAAGGCCAATCCCATAACACAGTGCATAGCTTTAAATATTTAGGAGCCATTGTATCAGAAAATGGGTCCCGACAGGAAGTCCTCTCCAGGATCGCACAAACAACTGCTGCCCTGGCGAGGATGAAGCCAATTTGGAAAGACAGGACCACCAGTCTACATTTTAAGGTAAGGCTGCTGCGCTCCCTTGTCATCTCCATCTTCCTATGTGCTTGCGAAACGTGGACCCTCACAGCAGATCTCCAACGAAGAATACAAAGCATGGAGATGAGGTGATACAGAAGACTTCTGGCATTTCCTATACCCAACACATAACCAACGACGAAGTCCGAAAGACCATCACACAAGCCATTGGACAACACGATGACCTGCTCACCGTGGTGAAAAAACGGAAACTCCGAAGGTATGGCCACGTCACCATATCATCAGGTCTTGCCAAGACCATCCTGCAAGGAGGTACTAGGTAGAAGAAGAGGGAAACCGAAAAAGAGGTGGGAGGACAACATTTGAATATGGTCTGGTTTGACACTGAGCGAAACAATCAGGGTTGCTGAGGACAGGGAAAGATAGAGTATGCTGGTTAAACGATCATCTGTGGTGCCCCTACGACCTCTGAGTTACGGGATAGGATAGGACAGGATAGTTTGTTTGTTTGGTTTTTTTTTTGTTTTTTTTTAAATATATTTTTTTAATCTCCCTTGCTTTCAGCATCCTACTATGACGCAGCCTGCAAAGGAACTTGTCAAGAGGATTCTAGCCCTTGCCACGGTTACTATATTACAGGATATTGTGGAGGCTCCGCAAACAGGCGCTGCTGTAAACATGTTAGTTACCCATAGATCCTCGCCATTTCTTTCGGATGTGACGTCGCGCGGTGCCTTTAACTGTAGCTTCAGTGCAACGGTAGCCTGGTGCATTACCTCATCATAACGATGTTCATGATGATGATCATGTAGTTACTGCTACTGCTGCTGTTGCTGCTAACGACTTCGGCGATAATAACAACGATGACGAAGTCGTTGCTTCTTCAACTGCTGCGGCAGGATATTTACTGTCACGCACTTGCCCAATCATCACTAAAATTACCAATTCTGCTGTAATAAATAGCATAAAATCTTTCCTCTTCGCCTGTTCATACCACATTCTTAAAGGGCCGCTGTTACTGCTACTGCTGCTGCTGCTGATGATGTGGATGTTGTTGATGACGACGACGACAACCATGACGATGATGACAACAATTTATTTTTGTTTGGTAGCCAACCACCATCTCAAATAGTGTTTAAAAACATTATAGGTGGTGAGATAATGACTAAAAGCAGGCGTACACCAAATATTAAAAGAACAACAGAACTATATATATATATATATATATATATATATATATATATATATATATATATATATATATATATATATATATATATATATATATATATATATATATATATATATATATATATATATATATATATATCTATATATATAAATTGCTTAGCCGGAAGTCCTTCTTCGCCACTACTATAAAGTTTGTCCGGTATGGACGCTGATCTGGGCAGGTGCTGGCCGCTGGGAATCGGCCTGTTGTGTGCTCAAAACCAGCGAAATCGTTATAGCCGACATTTCCTTACCGAACGTTTAACCGTTTCTGAGATAAATAAATAAACAAAATGTCCACAAACTGCAATAGCCTCATTCCGCGCGCTTCCATTAAAAATCAAATTGAGGTTTCAGCATGTTTTCCCATATAGACCAAAAAATTTATTGGTTTTGCACGAAGCAATGATAGCTCAGTTGGTAACACCTTCGCCGAACGTTTAGGGCGACCCAAGTTCGAATCCGTCGCGGGCCATATATTTTTTTAGTGTTTTTTTTCCCACTACAATATGGATATTTTTCTTTTTAATTTAGGCTTTTTACCTTTATTATTATTATTACTATTATTATTATTATTATTATTATTATTATTATTATTATTATTATTTATAATATTATAACTTATATCAAATTTTCTTTTAAAACCTTGGTGTTTATGATTTCTATTTGTATTATTCTATATTCAATATTATTATTATTATTATTATTATTATTATTATTATTATTATTATTATTATTATTATTATTATTATTATTGTTATTTTTATTATTATTATTTATAAACTAATAATAATAATTATTATTATTATAATTATAATATCTTATATCAAATTTTATTTTAAAACCTTGGCGTTTTTTATGATTTCTATTTGTATTATTCAATATTATTATTATTATTATTATTATTATTATTATTATTATTATTATTATTATTATTATTATTATTATTATTATTATTTTTATTATTATTATTATTATTATCAAGGATCGGGATGAGGTGGTACGTGTAGGTAAAAGGGGGCTACGGGTAGGTTTAAAGGGGCATGGGTAGGCATAACGGGGATACGGGTATATATAAGGGGGTATGGTGATGGTCGATTCCTTTCATCCATACCTGCGAAACGATCAACGGGGAAGTATCAAGGAGGGTACAGGTAGGTTACAAGGGGGGTACGAAAGGTATCAAGGGGTTATGGGGAGGTATCAAGTGGGTTCGGGGAGGTATCAAGGGGGTATGATGAGGCATCATGGGGGGGGGGGGGACGGGGAGATATCAGAGGGGGGGGGTATGGTGAGGTATCAAGGGGGATATGGGGAGGTATCATCGTCCAAATGAAACTCGCAGACAACAGTTGTCTCTCTGTCTACATTTTAAACAGCAACCTGTGTACCCTGGCTTGCCAGGGTACAAAAACCACTAGTATATATATATATATATATATATATATATATATATATATATATATATATATATATATATATATATATATATATATATATATATATATATATATATATATATATATATATGAGTGTGTGTGTGTGGGTGTGTGTCCGTGTGTGTGTGTCTGTGTGAGTGCGCGCGCGTGCGTGTGTTATGTCTTTGTGACGACACGAAGTTATTACATCCTAAATTTATGCTGTGTCAGGATGTATATAGTTTACAGTTTCATATCTATGAGAGTGCTGCGCGAAAAGTATTGAGTCAGCGTAGTGTATATAGGTTTTGAAAGTTTCTCGTGTTTTACGTGAGCTCGATAGCTACTAGAAGCCTGAACAGAGTTCGGTGCCTTGAATTGTGGACTGGGAGAAGTGGTGTAAGGCGACAGAGTTAAGTTGGTGCTGATTGTGATCGGACGATGACTGGATATTTGTGACTGCCACTACTATAGGATAGCTGTAGAGTCCGTTTATAAGGGTTGTGTTTTGTGTTTAGAACCACCCGAAGTCTTGTTCCTTAAGAAGGGCAAGAATGACCAGTGTGCTGTTGGAATTGCTATAGAGAAGTACTTTTATAGCAGTATAGGAGAGGCATCACTGCCACAACTAACGTGCAATGGCAAAACAAAGTATGTTGCGAAAAGCAAGTTTTGAGAAAATCGACTTTTTCTGTTTCCGCAGTATTTTGAGCTATAACCCGCACATTTTTTTACATAGATCTGCGGAAAATCACAAAAAAATGTTCCATGCAAAATATTACATACATCACATTTGCAGTTTGAAAGATATTTCGTCTTTTTCTGAAGTTACTTCAATTTCATTTTATTTTGAACACGGGAGGCTTGTTAAAAAAATGGCAAAACGAAGTATAAAATACTCTGTTTTGTCTTTGTATTTCTGACTTGGAACGCTTGCTTAAAAATCGGTAAAAGCGAGTGAGTTATACTCTCTTTTACCAAATTATTTGACTTTCCTCAGCTTAATTTTAAAAAAGGCAAATGTGGGTGAGTTCTTTCGAACACAACATTATTGTAAAAATTTATTGCTGGTTACCACAGGCGCCTGACAGCTCTCGTTTTTCTTTTAATAAAAAACTGTACTTGTTAAATTTTAGTTCTAAAACGTAAAACAAATCTTGTTATATTTCATAAATATTGTTATTTATTTTTTATTATTATTATTTAATCGTTCTTATATAGCGCTTTTCCAGCTCAAGAGCTGCTCAAGGCGCTGGCCGATACAGGATGTAACTCAAGCCGCCCGTTGCGCCAACTTGCAGTCTTCGGGCGCATCGTAATAACGCCCCAGACAACTGAAGACAATCCTGGGCAGCCCGGGATGGGGGAGAAGGACCTAGGTGCATGCTGGGTGTGTTCTTGTCACCGGCACTCACCCGTCTAGGACATGAGCGTCAGGATCTATAAAGTCCGTTATGATGGAATGTATGCAACACAGACTAGACCTCGGTGTATACTCTCATCCGAATACATAATTTGGGCTAATATTTCACCGATTTGTAAAAATGTTTACTAATTTAGTCTATTTGACTGTAATAATTATCTTTTTTCACTAACAGTCAAACTCGCAGTTTACATGATTGTGTATAGTCCTATTCATGCAGGCCTGTGCATGTGTAATAAAACAAATGCAGTTTTTTTTTAAAATATAGATTAGACGACTTAATTGATCTAATTATTATCTCCACAGAAAAGCGATTTTTCTGTTCTTTCTTTCTAAAACAACATACGCTTTTTTTTTTCGCAAATCAGTTTCGATATTTAGATTTAAACTTTAATGGAAACCTTCTGTCAATTAGTTTTTTTTTCTTTTGTTTATGTCTGAATTTTATTAGAGAAGGAAGTTGCACATAAACTCAGAATGCAATGATTTTTTAAAGATATTATAATCATAACTGAAGAATTCTGATTTGGGTTCTTTTAATCAGCCTGCTGTTGTGCTCTGCAGTTTTAGTTTGTTTTCCTAATTAGTATTGTTTCTGTTTCTCTAATCTATAAGCCTACGTTCTTGCACATTATGTTTCTCTTTGACAAGTTAAGAAATTAAAGTTTTTAATTTTGGTAAATATATATTCTAAACTGGAGGTCTATTATAATAATTAATAATAATAATAATAATAATAATAATAATAATAATAATAATAATAATAATAATAATAATAATAATAGCAACAATTTGGCTGTTGTTGTTGTTGATGGTGCTGGTGGTTGTAGTAAAATATTAGCAGTAGTAGTAGTAGTAGAAGAAGTATACCAATATGGCTGTTGATGTTGTTAGATATATATACACATACATACATACATACATACATACATACATACATACATACATACATACATACATACATACACACAAACAATCATATATTCTGAGAAAGAAAGACAGAGATGGAGAATTTGTTTTTAATACATGTATATTACTGAACACAAAAATTAGTTTGAATAAATATTTTATTAAATGAAAACCAAGACACAAGTTTGTTTGTTTCATTTTTTTTCAACTTACTCTCTTCTGCACACTAACGTGCATCTATGTTGGTGTTCCACTTAAAAAAAAAAGAGAAAGGGTGAAAGAAATGCCAGGTTTATGGTATATCTTGAAACAAAATGTTTTGTGTTCAAAGCTGATTTTGCCTTTTTTTAGATTAATTACTAACGCTTATATTGAATGCAATTTACCAATCTGCCCATTATTAAGACAGTTCACATAGGAGGTTTCAAAGCTGTAAAAACTTTATTTTGTTCTCAATAAAATTATTTTGTAAATAAAGTTAACAACGACATTAAAACAAAAGTTTACCTTCCTAATATTTTGGACCTGCATAAATACAATATGAAAAATTAATATCATAAGAAAAAAAACCTGTATCGATAGATTTACAATACTGCTTTTTGTCCCTTTACTTCATTTCTTGTTCTTGTGGGAATATTCTTCAATAAAGCAATAACAAAAAACTGTATTTATTTATTTATGTATAATATGTATCTGAATATCACAACCATGAATCCTTTCTTATCAAGAGAACAGATATGCAGATTACTTTTACAAAGCAACATAGTCTATAACAACAACAAAGAGCAATCTATTGTCACGATTTACAGCCAGCATCGAGAAGAGAGTCAAGTTCTTGTTCTGGCTTGAACAATTGTCTACCCAGATGTTAATTGTATCAGCTGATTCAGAGTACCACTTGATAGCTTGCTCGTACGCACTCGCCACATCAGCAGCCGTTCGAACTTCTATATGATTTGCAAATTGTTGTTATGAAGGTAAGGTGGCAATAAAAAAAAATTTGCACAACTTAATTATTTGTCCATTTGACACCAGTGAAAAAGATATACTTTCTGTTTCTCGCTTTGGAGATCTGCTACGAGTTGGCGATCTTCGCTCAATGCACTGCTGCACAAACCTTTTTCTATCGTTGTAATCAATCTGCCAGTACTCGCCATGAATTGTTGATCTTGATTCTTCTCTAAAAGTCATCACATTTCTTTCTGCATTTGTAGGATTTATGGATGGGATGTTTATCTGCATCTCTTTTCTTTCTCTCAACTTTTGATCTTATTTTCTTTTGTTAGCTTTCAGGAACTATAGCATTGATCTCTGAATCTGATTCAAGGCAAAGAAGAACTTCATCTCTGGAATAACTTTCAGAAGAACTTTCTGAGTAGATGGTTGGACTCCTGTTGGTGGACCTGGTATATGTGAAGAAGCATCTCTTGCATCTCGGATGATATTGCTGAAACAAATTTTAAATGTATCAGAAGACAAGCTAGAGAGAGAGGTAGGGAGGAGGGAGGGAGGGAGAGAGAGAGAGAGAGAGAGAGAGAGAGAGAGAGAGAGAGAGAGAGAGAGAATGCACTTGCTACATTACAAATGCCCTGAATCAGATCTTACACGGGAATACAGGAATTCAGATGTTATTCAACCAAGTGCCAATGTTAATGCACAAGGAAATTAATTGCCCTGAGGTTTGTTGAACAGTCATACAATGAACCAAATATCTGTCACTCTACTACTACTACTACAACTACTACTTCTACTACTATATAAAATACTACTATAAAATATTTTGCACAGTGGATTAAAACAGTTTCAAAAAATTGCACCTCTTTTAAAAATGTATTCTAGGCAACCAGACAATGCCATTTTTGTCAAAAGCTGTCGCAGTGGATTTAGCCTGTTTGCAAGTGGACTCCTCAAGTAGTAAAACTGTCTATTTACATCTAGAAGCTCTAGAAGGGGTACATTTCTCATTAGCGTGTTTCCTAAGTGCAGGAAACAGGTAGATTTTCCTTACATTCGAAGAAAGTGAGTTTCATAGCGCAGCGTTATCAAAGCGCACGCTGCGTGCATCTCATTAACTGAAATGCATTATACATGTAGGCTACAGCCAGAAGCGACTGCACTAATTTTACGAAGTAAATAAAGTAAGGAACAACTACCTTTTTCTAACGTTAGAAAATATGTCCCTGGGCTTAACTGGAATTTGTAATAATAATAATAATAATAATAATAATAATAATAATAATAATAATAATAATATCTGGGCAGACCAACCTATAAACCAGATTGCCAAAAATAGATCTAGGCCTAATATTAATGCCACTCATTGCCGCAATAAGCCACTAGGCCTATATTAGTAAACAACTAAATAGAACGATGAACAGTCTTAAAAAGCCTTCAACATCGCCCCTATCAAGTATCAATTAAGCTGCATCTTTCTAAAACCATTACCAGGCACACGTTTCATAAGCTAGATCTAGACGAGGAAAACGAGGAAACTGGGAAGTTAATGTTTTTAGCTACTAAGATTTTGAAGGTAACTAAGGTAAATTCCTAGCTTTTCCTAGCTTTCATCGCCTGTAATCGCAATACAAAATAATACATTGAGCAATTATTTAGGGGCCTAAAGTATAGGCATATTATATTGACAATTGACACTTGGCTTTACGTTGACATTGCTGTGCTAGACACTAATAGTCTACAAACATCAATATTCAAAAAGATGTTAAAAATATCTAGAATCGAAAATAATTCATACAAACACGGTAGAGTTGTTTACACACTGATGCATTTTTTTTATGCAAAAACAGTATATCTAAAGCAATGTCAATGGAAATCTAAACATCAGTTCTTTTAATTATACCCGCTTTATCTGAACACTATATACAAGAATATTATAAATCAATGACAAAAAAAAAAAGAATAAACTGCGGCTTACCTTTGTTTCAAGTTATTGAAAACACTTGCAGCACTTGAAAAGTGCGGCTGCTTCTCGCCGTCACTATTCATCGTTTATCGCATCTCATTAAAAGTCAGGACTGTCTGACAAGCCCAGGTAGTAACGGTCTTTTTAATTGGTCAACCAAAAACAAAGCTGGCGCGTGATTGGTAAAAGACATACGTTGTTTTGCCGTTTTGTTCACGCTAGTGAAGAAAACAGTTACTTGAGAGAGTACTATTGAATCAGTTCTATTTATAGCGTTGCTCACTTACTTCGTTTTGCCATTTTATTCTGGTACTTAAAAAATATTTAACAAGCACAACATACTAAAATAAAAACTGCAATATCTTCGTCAAAATTTGACATTTTTATTCGGGATTTTTTTTTAAAGATGCGCCTCCTCCTCATCTATACGGCAGTATCAATAACTCATTTTCGCCCAAAACTGCAGATACTTTGTTTTGCCATTGCACGTTAGACAAGTGCTGTGTGATCTTTGTGTAGAGTGAGCTTCTAAGGGTGTGTGCTCTTCTATTAGGGACCGCCCAAGGCCTGGTATATCATTGATACTAGGATGTCCTATGATCATAAGAGAGTGCAACAGTAATGAACCATCGACTCTTGTACAGAATGTGTGTTGTGGTGTGTTATTCACAGGCCCAGGACTGAAGGTGAGTGCTGCCCATTATGCTAATTCTTACTGTGGCTATACACTCTGAGCGTGCGTACGAGGATGACTGATGATGAATGAGGGGGAAAAGTGTATTTTGATAAATATTATTTTCATATGATTTTCTTGTTGGACATGTATAATGAAATGTTGTTGAGGTTGTTGTAAGAATGAGGTCAAGGGTTATGATGTATGATAAGTATGGTAGAGGGGTGATGAATATGAGTGAGAGGATGAATCAAGATTTTGATTAGAAATGGAATTATAATGCATTTGTATAATAATCATCATTCATGCGAAGGTATATAAATTATAGAAGAATTATGAATTATTTGTAATGCATAAATAAACAGGTCAAGATGGCGAACGGCGGAAGGAGTTATTTCCTTGTTAATTTTACATTGCATTTGGATAGCCCAGTAAGATGAATTATTATGTTGACCAGATTGGGCCTGCTTACCTGTTTGCCTGCTCGGCTGTTGCCTGCGTGTTGTTTGCAGTTGCTTCCATGCTGGTGTTGTATATGGTGCTGTGCGTTGGGTCAACGATGTCCTGAATCGGTCCGAGAAGCTAGGACGTTGCGTGACCTTGGCCACCTTGGTGCTGCATGACCCTTACCACATTGATGCTGCACTGCGGAACTCAGGGCCGCGCACACTCACCAACATACAACATTACACAGACATAAACCCATACTACACACTTAGTGAACATTTAATACAGTTATTTTCACAGAATTTGTGGAAGGTCGTGAGCAAAACTTGTTGAGCTTTATAGTCTGTGTTAGTTGTGAAAAAAACACTGCAAGGGTGGTTATTTTTCTGGAATTCTGTAATGGGAAAAACAAAGACCTGTGTTTCTGATTCCAGATTATATTAGTTAAGCTTTGTATTGAATAACGAACAATTGTGCTGATTTATGTAAAGGGTTTTGATATTAATATTGATATTTCTGTCAAAACTTATTGGTTGTATACACAAGCCATCTGTTGTAATACCTCATATTTATTTTTATATTGTCATATCTTGGTTGTGTTGGCACCTTGTGTCCAGTGTCGAAGGGGTTACGGATTAGTCAAGGGAGATAATTGTTTGTTAATTGTTGGAGTTGTGGGGACCGGTTAAAGGTTGAGGTAGGGTTAGATTTCCCATATTCCTGTGTGTATATGGTTGGTTGGTTGTTTTATTAACGTCTTTTTTCATCAAGATGATAAAAACCATATATACAGATTCACGCATTTAAACAGACACATAATTATAAACACATACATACACACAGGGACTATTAATATCTATCTAACAGAACAATAACAATTTCAGTTAAATAAAACGAGCGACTGGAGAATTGATTAAAGCTTTTGCCAATCCCACACTTAATTCATTACTAATGTTTTTAACTGATGTTATAGTATTTACTTCAAGGGGCAAAAGAGGATGAATCTGAATACAATCAAATAATATATGTTTTAGAGTTAGAGGTTCATCACAAATGCACTTTACATTTTTACAATATTTGGTTTTAATTGAATTTAATAATATTCTGTTTGCTGTAGATGAAACTGATCTGGGAAATCCACGAAGATTTGTATAATTTGTATAGATTTGAAGTTTCTTTACAAGATCATTTTCAATATTGTTTTGAATTTCTTTGGAAGACAGATTTAATTTAATTGATAAGGAATTAATATTTAATGCACCTAATTTTGCAGCATGATCAGCCCAATCATTATATAAAAATCCACAATGTGATGGAATCCAACAAAAGGTCACTTCAGTACCACTAATTATCAATCCATGAATAATGTTCTTAATCTCAAAAATAATTAATTTTCGTTCACAGTTAATATTAGCTTTTAGAACATCTAAAACAGATAGAGAATCTACGCATAGAACTATACTAAATATATTCAGACATAAACTATAAATTTTATTTAGAGCCATTAATATAGCAATTAATTCCGCAGTAAAAATAGAATAACCTTTTCCTATATAAAACGATTCTGATATTTTCAAATATGGGATAACAAAAGCAGCTCCTGTTTCCCCTGTTTCTAAAACAGATACGTCAGTGCATACTTTTAAAGTTCCTGAATATTTCTCACATAAATGATTCCGAACTTCAACTGCAAGAAGGTTCTGATTTTGACTCTTTTTTCATTACAATAATGTATATCATAATGTGCTGTTTCAAGTTCCCATGGAGGAACTGGTGATATTATATCCTTACGTAAATTATCAATATGTGTTATATCTAACTGGATAAGATCTTTAGTATATGTTGCTATTGTTTGAAAAGAGTGCACGTTTTGGGCATGTTTTGTAAAATCTACATCCGATCTAATAAAAAGCTCTTCATCTGTACTATTGTTTACAGCTTTTGCTCTGATTATATATTTCGCACAAGATAATCTCCTATAAACATCTAAGTTCATAATTCCTGCAAGTTTATATGCTTCTGTTGTTTTTGTATGAATAGGCACTCCTAAAGCTAATTTTATTGCCTTACTGTCTACGCTTTGTAACTTTTTGAGGTAACAATTTGGAGAAGAAAAATATGCTTCCTGTCCATATGTTAACTTTGATCTCACTAGGGCAATAGCTAAATGAACTAATGTTTTTTCATCTTGTCCCCAAGATTGTTTGCTTATAATTTTCAATAGGTTATAACTTCTAACAGCCTTTTGTATTACATACTCTATGTGTCTTTTCCAATGTAACTTGCTTGTTAAAAATACTCCTAAAAATTCAACCTCTTTAACATATTTTAATTTTTCATTGTCAATTACTAATTTTGGAAGTTGTCTTGGTTCCTGACCATTACTAAAAAGTACCAAATTTGCTTTTTCTTTCGATAGTTCGAGACCATTCTGATTCATAAGCTGAGTGATGTTGTTTATTTCTTTTTGATATAATTTTTCAATCTGTTTTATTTCATACAAAGAGGTTTTCTTTTTTAAATTGACATTCATCCATATAGCTAGATCATCTGCATATTGAGCAAGCGTTAATCTATTACCTAAAACTGTTGGCAAGTCACTAATTAATATATTAAATAAAATTGGATGTATTATAGAACCTTGTGGAATTCCCATATCAGTAGCAAAACCAGAAGAATATGAGTTCCTCACCTTAACCTTTATATTTCTATTTGTCAAAAAAGTACTAATATAATTATATATATGACCAGACAACCCAATTTGTTTTAATTTATATGTGTGTATATGTGTTGAATAAAAGAGTATAACTATTCATCTGGTATTTGTGTTCGTACTTTAGTTTGAGTTTGAATCCCTTCACTCGCTGTTAGAGCTGAAGTCACTGTGCCCATTCGGGTGACGTGACAGTCTTATTTACCCTATTTCAATAGTATTAACAACTGCATAAGGTTGTTTTTTTATATACAGACAAATACAATTATGTTGTTTACTGTTTATTCGTGGTCGCGTAACAGGCTGCAACAAAAGCTTATTTGATTTAGGACTATTTGTTCGATACCATAACACCATGCATGTTGCTTCGTCAGTCCAATAAAAGTGCTAAATTATGTTGGTCGTATTCAAGGTCTGTTACCTTCTATATATATAAATTGCTTAGCCGGAAGTCCTTCTTCGCCACTACTATAAAGTTTGTCTCCTATGGACGCTGATCTGGGCAGGTGCTGGAGGCCGCCGATCGGCCTGCTGTGTGCTCAAAACCCACCAAATCGTTATAGCCGACATTTCCTTACCGAACATGTAACCGTTTTTGAGATAAATAAATAAACAAAATGTCCACAAACTGCAATAGCCTCATTCCGCGCGCTTCCATTAAAAATCAAATTGCCCAGCTAACCACAATTTCGGGGCCCGATGGGGCCCGCATCGGGCAGCCCGATGGGGCCCGGATCGGGCTACCGATCGGGGCCCGATCGGGCAAATGGAAATTGGAACCGACTCGGGCCCGATTCGGGCAAAGATCGGGCGATCGTCGGGCTACCCGAAACTTACCCGATCGTAACCCCACGTTCGCCAAACAGTAGCCCGACTTTCGATAAAGATTGGGCGATCGTCGGGGTACCCAAAACTTACCCGACCGTAACCCAACCTTTGCCGAACGGTAACCCGATTCCGGCAAAGATCGGGCATACGTCAGGATACCCAACACCAACCCTATTGTAACCCAACTTAAACCAGAAACAACCCCGATAATGCCCCATCCCTGGCCAATGCTGATTTACCCTAAAATCATATCCCACATATTGTTTATGATATGTGATTGCATGAAGAAAGAATTGAGATGTCTGGTGTTAATAGGGACTGTCGGCACAGGCGTTTTTGTTTTCGGAAGTCCTTGGTGTGTCCCCACTTAAGTATTTACACACCATTTCGATAACGATATAGCCTATATTAACGTGATCTTCGTCGCTATCGAAATCGTGTGTAAATACATAAACGAAAGGCAAAGCACCCAAAAAACAACCACAGTGAAAATAGAAATAGGTTTTCGCAGGCAAACACAATATCCGAGCACATGCAACTGTAGAACTTAGAAGAAAACTGTAGAAAATTGGCGGTTAAGTACAACCGGAAAAGACCAGCAGTAATGGGCACGGAAATTTACCCTTGACTTATAATGTATAAATAAATACAATAGTTAAAAGAAACACTGTAACAATATTTTACATATTGTATGATAAAAATTAAGAATTATAAGCACAATTAAATAATTATATCTTGCTGAATTGATTTTGTATAAATATTTTTCACATACATACGCCGCAGCATATGTGAAGCAGACGAAACATTCCAGACAGTTTAGCCAATTAGAAGCGAGAGTAGGCCTATGTTAGCGTGTGCGCAGTGTGGCTTTGTGGTGGGGCAGAATCGGGCTGCAGACGGGAGGGCGAATCGTTACATTTCTAGACTCCGCTACGCATCGGGTTTTTGTAGGGCTATGTGGGTCCCTACTAAAACCCGACAAAAGTCGGGATGCCCTATGCGGCCCCAGTGGGGCCCCGATCGGGCTGGTTTGCTGGGTGAGGTTTCAGCATGTTTTCGCATATAGACCAAAAAATTTATTGGTTTTGTACAAAGCATTGATAGCTCAGTAGGTAACACTTTCGCCTACCGTTTAGGGCGACCCAAGTTCGAATCTGATGCGGGCCATATTTTTTTTTATGTTTTTTTTCCCACTACAATATGGATATTTTTCTTTTTAATTTAGGCTTATTATTATTATTATTATTATTATTATTATTATTACTATTATTATTATTACTATTATTATTATTACTATTATTATTATTATTATTATTATTATTATTATTATTATTATTATTATTATTTATATTATATCTTATATCAAATTTTCTTTTAAAACCTTAGTGTTTATGATTTCTATTTGTATTATTCTATATTCAATATTATTATTATTATTATTATTATTATTATTATTATTATTATTATTATTATTATTATTATTATTATTACCAAGGATCGGGATGGGGTGGTACGTTATTATTTTTATTATTTTTATTATTATTATTATTATTATTATTATTATTATTATTATTATTATTATTATTATTATTATTATTATTATTATTATTATTTGTAGTATTATTATTATTATTTGTATTATTATTATTATTATTATTTATTATTATTATTATTATTATTATTATTATTATTATTTATAAACTAATAATAATAATTATTATTATTATAATTATAATATCTTATATCAAATTTTATTTTAAAACCTTCGTGTTTTTTATGATTTCTATTTGTATTATTCAATATTATTATTATTATTATTATTATTATTATTATTATTATTATTATTATTATTATTATCAAGAAGGATCGGGATGGGGTGGTACGTGTAGGTAAAAGGGGGCTACGGGTAGGTTTAAAGGGGCATGGGTAGGCATAACGGGGATACGGGTATATATAAGGGGGTATGGTGATGGTCGATTCCTTTCATCCATACCTGCGAAACGATCAACGGGGAAGTATCAAGGAGGGTACAGGTAGGTTACAAGGGGGGTACGAAAGGTATCAAGGGGTTATGGGGAGGTATCAAGTGGGTTCGGGGAGGTATCAAGGGGGTATGATGAGGCATCATGGGGGGGGGGACGGGGAGATATCAGAGGGGGGGGGTATGGTGAGGTATCAAGGGGGATATGGGGAGGTATCATCGTCCAAATGAAACTCGCAGACAACAGTTGTCTCTGTCTACATTTTAAACAGCAACCTGTGTACCCTGGCTTGCCAGGGTACAAAAACCACTAGTGTGTAAATAAGGAGCGAACCAGGACTTTAAACGCCTTTTGTCATTGCTGCTGTTGTCGTTGCTCCGTATTTACTCGTTCTAATATGGCGCATTTTACTGTGCCAGGTCTACTGAACAACGGCCATGTTGGCCGGAAATCCGTGTGTGTGTGTGTGTGTGTGTGTGCGGAGACATAAGCCTTAAAATGGGTGACTAACCTTGCTTTTTATGCAGGAAATGGGTGAGTGTATCAGTCACCCAGAGTTTTCCAGCCACCCACTTTTTTCTAAGTACGCAGGAGTGCTCTTTTAGTGCATGGGAGTGCAGTTGTAGTGCATGAGAGTGTTTTAAGTGCAAGGGAGTGCACTATCCGGGACGGAGAAAATCCAGTCAATTTTCGGAAAATTTTGCAAGAAAGTTCGACCTATTTCGTTGCCTATAGGAGACGAAGTAGGTCAACTTTTGTTGAGACGGAAAGAGCCAATTTTGCTTTAGATTCTTACATTTCTAGAAGAAGTTTGCGTTCTTTCCGTCAAAAAATCACTTTCCGATTCTTACATTCTTAGTAAAACCCAGTCTTGGTGTTCTGTGGTACTTGCGTGTGTGTGTGTGTGTGTGTGTGTGCGTGTGTGTGTGTGTGCGTGTGTGTGTATGTGTGTGGAAGGTGGGGAATGGGAGGGGGAGTGTGTGTGTTAATGTGTGTGTGTGTGTTTGAGTGTTTGTGTGTGTGCGTACATTCGTGCATGTATGTCCTAATTACTCAATTTCAAAAGTATTAATAACCGCATCAAGATTTAGTAGGTCTATCTACCGTAAAAAAACAAAAACAAAAAAACACCAACACATTTGTTTACTGTAGTAGCGGAACATACTGCAACAACAGCTGATCTGGTTTTTATTCAGCCTTTTCCAGTATACAACACCACGCCTGCTGCCTCATCAGTCCAATAGCAGTTTGTAATTATGTTCCTCGTATTCAAGGTCAGTTGCCTAGTATAAATACGGACCGAACCCGGACTTTAAAACGAGGGGCCGGGTAGCTCAGTTGGTAAGAGCGTCTTGCTAGTAACCGAAAGGTCGCTGGTTCGAATCCCGGATTGGTCAACGTGTGATCATATTATTTTCCCCTTTACCAACAACTGGCCCGCTGGTGTCAGTATAAATCGGTCCAGTAGTCACCTATATGCGAAAGTGTCGTGTGACTATAATCTACAAACAACAACAACAACTTTAAAACGTCTACCCAGTGCTTACCTTTCTTTGCGGCTGCTGTGGTCGTTTGCTCATATGCTCTAAGGTAAGTGTAATCAAAGTAAGTGTAAACTATAAAATATTATCAATTAATATTCATTTTCTAGTTGCTTTATAACGCTTTTTTTCAGTCCAAGAGCTGCTCAAGACACGTGGCTGATACAGGGTCTAACTTGGTCGGTCGTTCTGTCTACCGGCCGGTCGGTCGTTCTGTCTACCGGCCGGTCGGTCGTTGCATTGGACGTTTTCTCAAGAACCATTAGACTCAATATGTGCAAAATTCGTAGGAACATTGCCAGAGTTAGTGGTCAGACCCGAGTTGCCTAGAATAAAAATGCCAATTCTTTACTTATTTGCACTTTCTCAAAGATAAAGGTCGCTGAAGTCCATCATTTACAACAACAAAAATCCAAAATTAGCTGAACAGATTTTGGATAATTTTTTTTTTGTTGACTGATACTTCGAACGGTGCCTTTTGATTCTCTAGAATAAAACCCGAGACAGAACAGCTGCAGCTGCGCTACAAATGTTAACGCTATTGAAAAGGCTGGGTTTCAATTATAACTATTGCGTGTAAGTGTTGAGTAATACATTTGAATGACTCCCCATCTTGTTGGTTGTCGAGAAGCTGTGTTTGATAGACCAGGGCTATCACCGACAGCTCAGCCAATCAACACTCGCTAGCCGGATACAGGCATTGGTTTGACACCCTTTGATTTGGTAGGCCTGTTCAAGAGTCAAGAAACACATTACAATCAGGACATCAAAGGCAGACATTAGCAAAGTTTATGGGGTCCCAAGTTGAAGAATGGGTTTATTTCTGGAGAAACCGGGGATACCATACAAGTGGCATTGTTATGACATGAAATAAGGATGTGGGCGTTTGTTGCTCCAACCCACCGCTAACAAGTTTGAAGTTTTGGTACTGACTGAGAGTGATTTCCCTTGATACACCACCCCTATCCACGATCTACTAGACAAAACTACGGAATTCATTGTTTTATAATTAACTATACTTTCAAAAGAGTTTTTTTTTTTTTTTTTTTTTTTTTTGGGGGGGGGTGTCACGAATGGATTTTCATGAATTAACTAATTAAATGCTTGTTTGCTTATTTATCTGACTCCATAATTATGTTGTGTGCATGTGTTCTTTCGTATCTGTCGTTCATTCACACTCATTCAGGACAAAGAGAGTTACTTGCATTTTTGGCCTCTCTGCCCCGTTCACTATTCAATTAACTTACACACAATCAATTATCACACATATAAATTACACACATATCATTCATACTGAAAAGTTCCGTGACTATAGTATCTCATTCAGAGCATACTAAGAATATTCCGTGACTCATGTTTCACACATATCTAGGCCTATAAAAAAGTTCCTTGTTCATGTATTTCACATAGGCGTATTAATATAGAAGTTCCTTGTTTATGTATTTCACATAGACTGTAGATTAACAATCTGAAGGACTGGCCTCTCTTTGAGTGCTCAGTCTAATAAGACTCACAAGAAGAAGCGATGGAATTCAACCTGCTCCTCGGTTACCATGCTCTGGAGTCTACGGCGGCCATCAGATCCCGTTCTGACATCGGCACCGTCACAATCCACGCGTGCAGACCTGGGGGGTTCAGCTCAGCTGCAGCTGTCCTCCTAGCCCACCGTGGGGAGGTTCATCCCGGAAATTGGTCCTAGGGTAGGAAGCTGTAGTTTAAGAGAAAGTTTATTAATTACCAAAGTCAGTTATTCTCTTTTCACTCACTCTCCTTTTCTTTGTCCTCCTTTGCGTTTAGTCACGTTATCTTTCTTACGTTTCCACAACGTTAATGTCAATTCACTGCACGGCCTCAATATGTCGCATTTTCCAGTTATGTCACGTATAAATTATTTCTCAACACATTCATGTGTCTTAATATCTGAGTCACGTATATAATTGTTTACCAGTCATTCACACATTCACGCATCACTCGGCTATTCTAACAATCACTTCAGCCCCAGTTATAATGCGTAATGGTGAATACCCAAACAATTATTCTTTACATTTCTTTACAGTGAATTCACTCACTGACAATATGAAATTACAACAAACTTTCATCTTCTTGGTTACATTGAATTAACAAAACCCCAAGAATTACACATAAAACATTTCACAGTAATTTGACTAATAATATTTAAACAATATTTAAATACCTGTATAAAACAGCATAATCCAATATATCAAATAATAACTTTGATATTCCGGGAGCCTTAAGATCCGTTGGATCTCTTTTTTGATATGATGATGATGGTCATTGTTGTCAGGGTGGCGACGTGGTGATCGTCCTTAACGCTCATGCAATAGGACGTTAAGCATCGTTTTCCGTCCGTCCGGGAGCGAGTCACTGACATCTTATCCTGTCAATAGCTCTCGTCACACTCGCCGATTCCCGCAAAAACCGGTCAGCTGTCGATTGTTCTAATATTTCATTGGCTAGAATAAAAGTAGGGCAAGCGATCCGTGACATTACTTTTAAAATAAAAGTATGACAAACGATCCGTGACATTACCCCCCATCCTAAAGAAAAAGGAACCGACCGAGGTTTCTTTTTAGGAAGGCGAAATCACAAATTTAGAACCACGCTGAACTGTTTTATAAAATTTACTGGCTAAAAATCAATTTATGGTAAAGACTGTTCAAGATCAGCACGAGAAAGCAAATCAGCAAAAACGTTTTGGGTACCTGGTAGTGGTTCAATCTCAAAACGGTACTCTTGCAAGGACAGAGACCACCTCATGATTCTAGAATTCTTAAACTTACTTGTTTGTAAGTATGTGAGTGGTTTGTGATCTGTCTGCAAAATGAAATTAGAACCCCAAAGGAACTTTGAGAATTTGCTGATGGACCAGACTATTGCCAAACACTCTCTTTCGATAGTGCTGTACCTGCGCTCTCTATCCAGAAGCTTTCTGCTATTGAAACAGACAGGATGTAAAACTCCTTCAAAATCTTGCAATAGGACAGCAGGAGGAGACAAAGGTCCCACAATATCTATTGCAACCTTATCAAATGGTTCAGATTTCAGAGTCATCTGAGACAATGGCACAGGGTAGACCCTACCTTTAGGTGTAGTCTTTTGGCAAACATCACATGTTTGTATGTACTTTCTCACATCACTGGAAATACCTCGCCAAAAAAACTTTTGTAGAATTCTATTCAGTGTTCTGCGAACACCACAGTGTCCAGACAACAACTGATCATGCGCAGCAGTAAGTATGCTAGGACGTAATCTTGTAGGAACTACAATTTGATGTAAGGTTTCTTTTTTATCACTGTACTCTCTGTACAAAATGTCATTTTTCAAAAAAAAATAAAAATTTCCAGATCCAGCAGATTTTCTCTCACCAGAATCAGCCAATTGAAAATATGGTGCCAGTGAAGAATCTTCTTTTTGAAACTTGATCAAGTCCTGTCGTGTAACCTGCAACTCATCTGCAACTTTAATCAAAGGGATATGAGGAATGGCCTCGCGTTTAGCTTGAGCACGTGTAGTGACTGCAGAACTAACGCCATCCTTTGGATTTGTCAAACCCTTAATGTTGCCAATAATAATGTCTGCGACAGGGTCTTCCAGCACACAGCAAACTAGCTGACCTTGAAAATATGGAGTAGACACCATGACTTTAGCACGCTTGTAAACATGTATCTCCCCACCAAATGTTTTGCAGCGAATTGTACCTGCGATATACTGGTCATCTGAAATCAACCGTTTCCTAACGCCACAAATGGAAGCACCAGTATCTCTGAGAACAGAACAAGGGATGCCATTAACAGTACCTTTCTCAAGTACAATATGTCCCACAGAGTCTTCAACAATGGAACAGACGATCTCTGGGTCCGCAGGAGAAACTGCATTACCAGTGGACTGATTTTCTGATTGTTTTGTCTCAACCAAAATAAAAGGACAAGATTTTCTAACATGTCCACCAACACCACAAACAGAACAAGGATTACTGCTACGTCTAAGCGGACAATCCTTTGCAAAGTGGCCCCAACCCTTGCAGAGCAGGCAGTTTTCATTACTAGTATTGTATGAACCACGTCCACGACCCCGATGGTTAAATCTAGGTGAAGTACTGTCAGTGTATGGTTTTTGTTCACCCGAAGAAGTGTTATAGGAACCCTGACCTCGCCCACGATTGTTATATTGAGGTGAGCTATCACTAGTGTACGATTTAGGTCCTTCTCTCTGTTGTTGTTGACCAGCCCTACCTCTATGGTAGCGACCACGGAAGTTATTGGACCTATTGTGCATGGCAAACGCATTAGCATCAGCTGTGTCATCAATGTCGCCTACAGCGCCAAATACTGATGTTGAAGCTTTTCTAGCAAGTACTTTACCCGGTCTGGCTAATCTGTATCTCTCGGCAGCTTGTACCATATCATCCAGTGTTACCAAGTTTCTTTCTCTAATGAAAGTCGCTAGATCACTAGAAACACTTTCTAGAAACTGTTCACCCAACACTAGGTCAATAATACCCTGCAAGGTTTTAGGAACACCGGAGAGTGCAACCCATCGGTCAAATAACCGGTTTAGTTCTATGCCATAAGTCTGGAAAGGTTCATTACCGTCAGGTCTCGCTTCTCGGAATCTCTTTCTGAAACCTTCTGATGTACATTGAAACTTTTGTAACAGGTTTAATTTCAATGTTGCATAATCAACACCACCCTTAGATGCTAAACTATGGTAAAGGTTCAGTGCATTACCATCTAGAAGAGCAGACAAGTATGTGACCCATTTGGTTCTATCCCAGCCAAGGGCATTTGCATGAGTCTCGAATCTGAACAGATAAGAGTCTATGTCATCCTGTTTCTCTTTGAACATCGGAATTTTAGGATAGATTGGTCTAGCACCTGTACTTCTATCTGCTGTTCGATTTCCGGCGTCAGCATTATCATCCTCACCTTTAATCTGAGCCTGTAACTGTAACTGTTTTGTTTTCTCTCCCTCTAATAATTGTTTCGTTCTTTCTTCCTCTAGTTTAACATCAAGCTCTCTCTCTTTCTGCCTTGCTGCAAGCTCTATCTCTTTCTGCTTTGCTGCAAGCTCCATCTCTTTCTGCTTTGCTGCAAGTTCTATTTTTTTATGCTCTGCTGCCAGTTCTATTTCTCTTTGCTTATATTCCCTATCTTTTTGTCTTTCTAAACGCTCAAAACAATTCTGAACATACTGTTGTAATCCCTCCTCAGAAATACCTAAAGACCTGGCTTGAGCCACAAAAGTCTTAAACATCATATCATATTCTTCAGCCATGTTCAATAATTAAGTTATATGTATAACTCGAGTAAGCGTTATTATAGGAAAATAAAAGGCAAAAATTTTAAAGCAAAGGTAGAACAATTATATTCTTACTTATATACACTGCAAAAGTTTAAGTCCAACACATATGGAGTTACAGATTCAAAATTCTCATTAATGTTGTAAAAAGTAATAATTATTGGTAAAACAACAAAGTAATAAGTAATTTTTAACAAAGAAAATTAAATTTTAAAAAAACAAACAACACACACCTAACTAAGAGTAGGGAAAACACTAACACAACAAAGAAACAGTAACAACACAAACGATTAAGTCCCTGGACCCGAGAAATTGTATAAAAATAAAATACTAAACTATCTTATTTACAACAGCCCTTAATACAATATATACATAACAATAAAAAAAATCAGATATAAGATAGAATTATAAATAAAAGAAATTATGCAATACAAATATCAAGTAAAAGTAGCGCCCTAATCTCTAAGTCCTAACGTATGAAAAAAAAACAAAAGGAATCTTGAAATAAATCAAAATATCTAATGTGACTAGCAATAATAAAAGTGTAATGCTTAAATAATTGTTTATAAACACATAATTCAAATCAGACTAAGCTAACAAACAATGAAAGCAATTTTTAAATCTTCGCAAAATGTAAACAAAAGGGAGATAATCACACTAAATGACAAATCAGTAAACACTAAAGCAGAACAGAAGGCTTTTTAAATTTTTTCTAAAGTCTAAATTACTAATAATAATATGGAAAAAGATATCTAAAAAATTAATTTAAAAATAAACCTTGACAACTAATAGAAAGAAAACAAACAAACAAACAAACAAAAATAAATAAAATTAATGAAGTACAATAAGTTGTAACTTGAACTTGAAAAAGTCAATGATATAGGCCACTGGCCTTTACATAGATCCTAAAAACTGCTAGACTTGCATGCGTGGCAATTAGCTAAATCTAGTAGTGGCATCTTGGTTCGTATATCTCCGGGCGGTCCTTCCAGAATACATCCAGCCTGCTTTTGAAGCAGTCAACAGTGGGGGCTGTGACCACTGTCTCTGGTAGGCTGTTCCATGTGCCGATGGCTCTCTGTGAGAAGTAGTTGCTTCTTAGGTTCAGCCTGCAGTGCTGCTTAGTCAGCTTCAGTGAGTGACCTCTAGTTATTTCACTTATAGCAAACTCAAAGAGTGGTCTGTCAGCATCGTAGAAGCCGTGGACGTATTTAAACACGTCAATCATGTCCCCTCTCAGTCGACGATGTTCAAGGGAGGGCAAACAGAGGGCTCTAAGTCTCTCACTATATGGTTTGTCTCTTATGCTTGGCAGGAGCTTGGTAGCACGGCGTTGGACAGCCTCGATTTCGGCACATAGTGTTTTATGATGTAGCTGCCAAACTGAGTGACCGTACTCCAGGATGGGGCGGACCAAGCTCTTATACAGCCGCAGGAACAGATCTTCAGAGAGGAAGTCGAATGTTCTCCTTATAATACCAACAGTTTGATTAGCCTTTGCTGTGGCACTTCCGACGTGTTGCTTAAAGCTCAAGCTGTTGTCGATGAAGACTCCTAGATCTCTCTCCACCTCGCTTTCCTGCAACGTCACGCTATGGTCCTCCTCATTCCGTGTTCCTCTCATAAAATAGCTCGCATCAGACTTCCTGTTACCCAGTTTCAACACGTGGCATTTTTCAGGGTGGAAACGTAGAAGCCAATTATCTGACCAGTGTTGAAGTCTGTCAAGGTCATCTTGTAAAGCCTTCGTACCCTCCTCGGAGTCACTGCGTGTGTAAATCTTGGTATCATCTGCAAAAAGTCGTACTGGGCATGTGCAGGCTTCCGGCAGGTCGTTTATGTACAGTAGGAAGAGTAGTGGACCACACACACTTCCCTGAGGGACGCCGCTCGTTACGCTGGCCCACTGTGAGTGGGCCCCATTGATGATGACGCACTGAGATCTGCCACTAAGGAAGGCCCTGATCCACCCAAGAACTTTTCCTTTGAAGCCATGTGCTTCGACCTTGGATAGGAGGCGCCTGTGGGGGACGGAATCAAAAGCTTTCATGAAGTCTGTGTAGATGATGTCTACACTTCCTCCGGAGTCCAAAATATCTGTCCAGGCATCCATGACATCGAGCAACTGTGTGATACATGATCGACCTTTGACGAACCCATGCTGTTCTCGGCTTATAAGGTTGTTCTCAAGAAGGTGCTGCGTCATCCTCTCTCTGATGATGGACTCCATTGTTTTGCATAGAATGCACGTCAGACTAACTGGTCTATAGTTCCCTGGAGATAGGCGACTTCCCTTCTTAAATATGGGGGTTACTGTTGCTTTTTTCCAGTCTTCAGGTATTTGCTCAGATGCTAGTGAGCGACGGAAGAGCTCGGCCACTGGGAATGCCAATACATCTGCAGCTTTGGAAAGAACCAAGGGACTAATGTTGTCGGGTCCAGCGGCCTTTTCAGTCTTGAGATTTCTTAGTTTTTGTTTCACATCCTCATCCCTTATTTCAAAGTCCGTAAGTGCTTCTTTGTATGAGTACGATGGAGGGTCGGGAGGTGGCTCGTCGCTTTCACACGTGAATACACTTTGAAAGAATGTATTCAACAAGTCAGCTTTTTCCTTATCTGATGATGTCCGGCTTCCATCTTCCCTCTTTAAATCGCCCACACCTGTCTTTATAGATGTCTTGGACTTGACATATGACCAGAATGCTTTTGGGTTCTTTTTTGCATTAAATGCGACAGTTTCTTCTAGTTTTCTCTTTGCCTTCCTACAAGCCTGTGTCGCTCGATTTCTAGCTCTAACATATGCCGTGTAGTCCTCTCCGGTCCTAGTTTGCATCCAACGTCGGAACAGTTTGTGTTTGGTCCTGACTGAAGTGAGTGTCCCACCATCCATCCATTTCTGTCTTCTTTTGGACTGTGCGCTTCGTTTGGGCACTGATTTTTCGACTGCCTGCTCGATCTTGCCCTTGAGCATTGACCAGTACTGGTCCACTGTTAGATTTCGCCCCTCTTTCTCCCAGTCTATGTCCTGTAATTCCTTGATTAAAGCAGTAGTGTCCATCTTGGTATAGTTATGTGATATACGATGTTCTGGTTTCTTCTCGCTCATGTTTAAGCTGATGATAAGAGTGAAGTGATCACTCTTGCCCATGGGTGGAGCTGTTATTATGTCCTCTACTA
This sequence comes from Oncomelania hupensis, assembly GCA_036898135.1. Taxonomy (NCBI): domain Eukaryota; kingdom Metazoa; phylum Mollusca; class Gastropoda; order Littorinimorpha; family Pomatiopsidae; genus Oncomelania; species Oncomelania hupensis. The sequence goes on along the minus strand of CM072523.1, from coordinate 46,777,478 downwards.
ATCCGTCTTCACTGGTAAGTATCAGATCGTCAATGTTTGCTTTCTGTCCAGGGCGGTGCCTTGTTGGTTCTTTCTGATGCTGAATTAAGAATGCCTCTTTGCTTGTCTTCAAGAAAGTTGTTGCCGGGTGAGATGGGCCAGCTTCACTTGTGGTCAGATCCCAGTTGATTTCAGGATAATTGAAGTCTCCCATAATTAGGATATCGTGGTATTTCATATCCGCTGTTTTCAATAGGAGAGAGTTCAGTTCGTTATTGTTTTCATGGCTAGAATTGGGGCTACGATACAGCAGACCTACCAATAGAGGAGGCAGATTAACTCTCGTGCATTCAGCGAAGACATGCTCATTGAAGTTGCTGTCTATTTTTTCAACTAGTGAAGGCTTCATGTTTTTATGAATGTACAAACAAATACCTCTATGCCCCTTATCCAAATTGTGAAACATCTCATAGTCTTTTAGTGCTATCTCACATTCCTGTAGGTTATATCTTGGATTTTTAGGTTTGATTTCTGTGATGCCTATAATAACAGGCTTATGTATATCAATGAGTGCAGCCAACTCAGCTCGCTTAGTGTTCAGGGTGTCAACATTGCTATATATACAGGTACAGCTTGCCTGTTTATGTACAAAAAAGTCTTGTTTCGTGTTTGGGTCTATATTACAGCTATGTACAACTTCCTTTTCTCTACTGAACAGTCTTAAAGGTCGTCCCGGTTGCCCCGCTGGGCCACCTCCGGGTATGTACCTATGTTCACTACCATCCCCTTCCTCCTTATCCAGTGAGCGTATTTGTCCTCTTCCCTCCTTGACTGAGCCTTTTTTTCCTTCCATTCCAAAAAAAGTGACTGTTCTTCCTGTCTCTCAGCTGGTGTCAAGTCCTTCCGGATGGCTATTTTGCTGATACATCGGTCATCACCCTCATGGGGTTTCTTGGTAGCCCTTCTAAAGGATTGGATAAACTCATCTCTTGCATTTTCAGAGACAAAAGACAGCCTGAGGGGTCTTACTTTTTTTGCTCCTTCTTCACTTGTTTTTGATATATTGCCCAGCCGTCTCATATCAGTGGGTTGGTGTGTGCAGTGGATTTCGGACATGATTTGTCTAACCAAATCAGTGTCCCTGTTTTTCTTTGGGTCAACATTAGTTTCTTCTTGTAAATTGAAAATAATCAGATTACTTTTTCTTCGAATTCTGTCCTCTGATTCAGCAACTTGTTTCTTTGCTTGTTTATCAGCAATGCTTTCTAGTAATGAGACATTTTCAGTGTCATTACCTGTCTGAAGTTCTGTTTTTTCTAACAATCTCACTTCAAGTTCCTCCACTCTTTTGTCGATGTCAGAAGCCTCCAATTTAACCACTCTAGAATCAATATCGACTACTTTATCTTCTAGTTTGGTCATTCTCATTTCCATTTTCATGAAGTTGTTCAGAAACTTTGCTGCAAGCTCATTACATGGCCTTGGGCAGTAAAAATGCAAGCATGATCTTTTGTTACTCCCTTCTTTTTGCAGGGACTGATACAGTGTGTCATCTACCTTTACGCAACTTGCATGGAACCATGCACCACAAAGTTCACAGCTCAGTGCTTTGGAGCTATCTGTTACGTCCTGTCTACATTCTGAGCATGTCACTTTAGTCTTTTTATCTTTCGATGAGTTGCTTCTTGAAAGTTTGGATTTCGCTTCGTCACCCATGATTCGATTCTGGTATATTATTGCATAATTTCTGTGCCTATAATATAGTTCTTCATGCCGAGTCAAAGGAATAATCTTTTCTCACCTTTAAGCAGGAAGAAGGATAGACGTTTAAAGAGATGAAAATACCGTATTGAAATCACTTCGTCTTCGTTGAACACTGAGTCGAATGTTGTTATCCGGGACCGGAAGTACGACAGTAGTTCGGGCGATTGACGAAGTCCCAATTTTCAGATGCTTGATCAAAAAATACGGGTCGACAGTACTTCCTTGTATATGAATAACACTCCCATGCCAATCACAATAACACACATCAAGTTTAATTATGGTTATTTGCCACCTTTCCAGCCAATTCCTAGTAATTTCCTAGTAATTTTGTCGGAGCTCATGAGACATCCTACCTACCGCCACGCATGCGCATTACACAAAGGGAAGTAACAGCAAATCAAAGGCGAGAAAATCAAATAAACCTGCGAAACAGCACTCTAAATAACTAATACTAATACATGTATCATAAACAAAGTCAAATATCCACCATAATAATAATAAAATTATAAACTTCAGTTAAAAAAATTAGAAAAAAAAATATTTTGAATAAACTACTGGGGCTGACCTATTCTAAAGACAAATTAAAACAGGGCAAAGAGGCGAACACTAATTACAAAGGATAGCACCTTAACTAAAGTACATTAGGCCTAAAGAAACAAACTTTTTAAAAAAAATAAACAAAATATCTATGATAGTAGAAAAGAGCAGTGAAAAGAGAGAAAACAGACCCCACAGGAAGAAAAATGAAGATAGATCCTTAGTGCCTCAGAACTATACAAGAAGCACAGCCATAAAACTGGAGATGGCATACAGAAGATAGTAACACAACATTCACTCTGGGAAAAGGGAGAATACCCACTAACTAACCTAATACCCCAAATTTAATAATGTGTAGTGCAGCACTATGGTGACTTACTAGAAATTAATTTCTAAAGACGCTAAAGAATATGAATGAAGCTACACAGAATAGAAAAGGGTCACCAATTGTCACGAATGGATTTTCATGAATTAACTAATTAAATGCTTGTTTGCTTATTTATCTGACTCCATAATTATGTTGTGTGCATGTGTTCTTTCGTATCTGTCGTTCATTCACACTCATTACTCGCTACTGTGTCGAAAGTGAAGCACCGTCCGGTGCGGTTAGCACTTGGATGGGTGACCGCTAAGGTGTGAAGCGACAAACAACAACGCCCCCAGTTGACTCAACTGTGATTGAGTACCTACTCTCTTGAGGGTGGGGAAGGTAAAGCAGCGAGGGAGAGAGTTGGGCATCACCCTCATTACGCTGGCCCAAGATAAGTGTGATCTCCAACATCACGCTCCCCTACGGCCACAAGGCTATGGGACTACCTTTACCTTTTTACCACACTCATTCAGGACAAAGAGAGTTACTTGCATTTTTGGCCTCTCTGCCCCGTTCACTATTCAATTAACTTACACACAATCAATTATCACACATATAAATTACACACATATCATTCATACTGAAAAGTTCCGTGACTATAGTATCTCATTCAGAGCATACTAAGAATATTCCGTGACTCATGTTTCACACATATCTAGGCCTATAAAAAAGTTCCTTGTTCATGTATTTCACATAGGCGTATTAATATAGAAGTTCCTTGTTTATGTATTTCACATAGACTGTAGATTAACAATCTGAAGGACTGGCCTCTCTTTGAGTGCTCAGTCTAATAAGACTCACAAGAAGAAGCGATGGAATTCAACCTGCTCCTCGGTTACCATGCTCTGGAGTCTACGGCGGCCATCAGATCCCGTTCTGACATCGGCACCGTCACAATCCACGCGTGCAGACCTGGGGGGTTCAGCTCAGCTGCAGCTGTCCTCCTAGCCCACCGTGGGGAGGTTCATCCCGGAAATTGGTCCTAGGGTAGGAAGCTGTAGTTTAAGAGAAAGTTTATTAATTACCAAAGTCAGTTATTCTCTTTTCACTCACTCTCCTTTTCTTTGTCCTCCTTTGCGTTTAGTCACGTTATCTTTCTTACGTTTCCACAACGTTAATGTCAATTCACTGCACGGCCTCAATATGTCGCATTTTCCAGTTATGTCACGTATAAATTATTTCTCAACACATTCATGTGTCTTAATATCTGAGTCACGTATATAATTGTTTACCAGTCATTCACACATTCACGCATCACTCGGCTATTCTAACAATCACTTCAGCCCCAGTTATAATGCGTAATGGTGAATACCCAAACAATTATTCTTTACATTTCTTTACAGTGAATTCACTCACTGACAATATGAAATTACAACAAACTTTCATCTTCTTGGTTACATTGAATTAACAAAACCCCAAGAATTACACATAAAACATTTCACAGTAATTTGACTAATAATATTTAAACAATATTTAAATACCTGTATAAAACAGCATAATCCAATATATCAAATAATAACTTTGATTAAAAAGAGATCCGTTGGATCTCATTTTTGATATGATGATGATGGTCATTGTTGTCAGGGTGGCGACGTGGTGATCGTCCTTAACGCTCATGCAATAGGACGTTAAGCATCGTTTTTCGTTCGGGAGCGAGTCACTGACATCTTATCCTGTCAATAGCTCTCGTCACACTCGCCGATTCCCGCAAAAACCGGTCAGCTGTCGATTGTTCTAATATTTCATTGGCTAGAATAAAAGTAGGGCAAGCGATCCGTGACATTACTTTTAAAATAAAAGTATGACAAACGATCCGTGACAGGGGGGGGGGGGGTTTCCACCTTACGTTGTTGTTGTTGTTGTTTTTTTGAGAGGGGCAACATTCACAATGAATTGTAAACAGATCTGTCGATGGGGCGTGGTCTAAATTAGTCTCTTTAAATATGCATGTTAGTGCTGGTAGTTCACGGAGGTCTACTCAAATGCACTATAACTGTTGTAAGAGAGACAGTACCGAGTGAAATTTTGCCGTGTGCGTCTTGTTTTCAGGTAAAAGATGGCCGTCATCAACCAATTTCAGCTCTTCTGGATCGCAGGACTGATCTGTTTGCTTCGGTGTAAGTGCGTTAATGTTGATGTTAATTAATATCAGAGCGATGTTTATTTGTGTGTGTCAAAGTTTGAATAGTATCTGTGAACAGACAACTGCGTCCCAAACTAGTCTTAGATGAAACCCCAAACATTCCAAGTAACTAAACTGCATTATTAGTGTCTCGGATTTATAGGAAGCATCTAGAATTCCGTATATGTTCACTGTTATATATGCTCAAGACAATATGCGTACAGTAGGTGGGACACACTCACTAGAATTGCATAGTCGAGCGCGGTTAGCGAATTGCATGGGAATGGCCGTAGCTTATACCTGGATGCAACCGCAGATTCCCAACGTCAAAAAACAAAAAGAAAAAAGAAAATTGAAGCAGTGCACAACGCACCTTAGTCCCACCAGCCAGCTGCAAACGAGTAGATCTACCTGGCTCTTTTTAGAACCAGTGAAGGTAAGCCAGCGAGGGAGAGGAGATACTTTTTGCCGTTGTAGGGCTGTATGGTCTAAGCTTGAATGATAGACCTCTGACACTCAGCTAGCGTCAAGGTCGCTGCCTTGTTTAGTGGAAACTGGGGTATTATGCACCGCAATCAAACATTTCGCTATGGGCAGGCAGGCAGATAGATTTAAGTCCCCTGACACACATGGCGTATAGGGGACTTCGCTATGGGAAAAGGGAAGGTCTAATTTATACTGTTTTTTTTTTCAGTCGCAGAAGGTTCTGACTCGAGCTGCACGTCCCAATATGGCATGTGCCAGTACACCACCAGTATCTGCACTGGTTACTACCAGGCTGGCCTATGTGAAGGTTCGTCGGACAGGTCATGCTGCATACCAAAGCCATGTAAGTCAAATTTTCTTCTTGTTCTTGTTCTTGTTCTTGTTCTTCTTGTTCTTGTTCTTCTTCTTCTTCCTATTATTATTATTATTATTATTATTATTATTATTATTATTATTATTATTATTATTATTATTATTATTATTATTATTATTATTATTATTACTATTATTATTATTATTGAGCAGATTCTTCTTCTTCTTCTTCTTCTTCTTCTTCTTCTTCTTCTTCTTCTTCTTCTTCTTCTCCTTCCTCTTATTATTATTATTATTATTATTATTATTATTATTATTATTATTATTATTATTAATATTATTATTATTATTATTATTATTATTATTATTATTATTATGCCTATTATTTTTATTATTATTAAATTTATTTCTTTATTTATTTATTACTATGTATAGGACCATTTACCCAAAATTCCGGATTTCAAAATTATGGAAATTATTTGAAATAAATAGTCGGGAATCAGAACAAACCAAACACCGGTCTGTCTGTCGGTCTGTATGTCCGTCCGTTGCTCGCCATATCTAAAAAAAAATCTTGTTGTTTATTAATCAGTTTATTTCTTCTTCGTGTTGCGATGGTGTTTTTTATTTTAATTTTTTTTTCTTACACAGCTGTGACTTTAAAATCTTGAGCATTACGAGCAGTCCAGTTGAAAGTGTCAGCACACTGTTGAAAGGTTCGGTCCGCGATTTTCAACCACCCCAGTTTGCTGAACTGATGAACTGACCTCACAACCAAATGGCACTGACATTCAGTCGCAGTTAAAATCCTACTCCTCAATGCAGATTAACAGAGAGAGAGAGAGAGAGAGAGAGAGAGAGAGAGAGAGAGAGAGAGAGAGAGAGAGAGAGAGAGAGAGAGAGAGAGAAGAGGGGGGGGGAAGCATTAATGTTATATTTCCTTTTTTATCCTTCCCTTAATAACCATTGCAGTAATGCATCTATTTAAAGAATATATCGTTTTGTTGTGATGTTACTTCTGCGGATCTGCAGAGTAAGGCGAGATTACTTACTTCTGTGTTTATTTGCCTACAATTGTTGTCTCCCTTGCTTTCAGTCACATACAATGACGCAGCCTGCGCGTCTATCTCCGGAACTTGCCAGATGGATTCGGCCCCTTGTCATGGCGGTACCTATTCTTCAGGAAAGTGCGGAGGACCCGCAGGGAGGCGCTGTTGTGCTCCTCCTGCCGGTGAGTGAGCCCTTCTTCTTCTTCTTCTTCTTCTTCTTCTTCTTCTTCTTCTTCTTCTTCTTCTTCTTCTCCTCCTCCTCCTCCTCTTCTAAATACTATTTGTGAAAACATTTATTTCGATGCATTCAATACGACGTTTGGCAGCCGATTACAACTGATTTTCGTTGTCAATTTGTGCAGTCATTGATACATACCTATAGTATTAAGTAAAGACTCGTCTGCAAGATTTCGTCGTCTTTATGTCCCAGCGCCGTAGCTCAGTAGTTAGAGCGTTCGCCCGGCACGCCAATGACCCAGGTTCCATTCCCGTGTTGGGGAAATTTAAAGGTGGCAATTTTTCACTGTCCATATTTTAGCATTATTATTGCTCTGGTGGTTCAGTTTTGATTTGGATCCTTACCCTGTTTTTTTCTTCCTGGGATTGTATTCCCCGTCTGTCATATCGTGTAAGCGCAGAGACTGTTAAAAGCGGAGATAAGATGGAAAAGATAGGAACAAGGATTCCAACCCATTCTATATTTTGATATATAAGATTGCTACCCCTACGCCATCGAAGATCCACTACCTCTTCGCTAACAAGGGTTGATTATAATTGGTTAATGCCCTGTGGTCTAAGTAAGACACTTTTCCCAGTCTTCGCGGGTCATCACATAAGCCTACAACCAATGGAGTGAGTTGGAGGTTAGCACTAGTTAATAATTATTGTTACACTCGATGTTGTTTTATCAGTAGTTGATTCAGCCCCAATGCTTGAATTCTCCTGATAGGTGTAAACTCAGATTCGTTTATCCACGCAACCCGTTCAATCATCAAGTCTGGAGTCGTCGTATGGAGTTTTCCAACTTTATTCAGCGAACGTCAACAAACTGCATACAATGGCTTTTTCCACTTTCAAATTTCCACTTTACAATACTCAACTATCAACTTTCCACTTTCAACAGCTTTCTCAATTCTAACTGTACAACAGCTCCCTCTCTACTTTCAACTCTCTCTATTGTCAACTCTCTCTATTTTCAACAATTCTCTATTTTCAACTCTCTCTCTTATTTTCAGTTCAGTTCAGTTCAGTGGATAAATTAACGTCCCCGGACACAGTGCGTATAGGGGACAATGTTACTCTCTTATTTTGAAACAGTGCGGCGCTTATATAGTCTCTACATACTCCAGAACAAACGAGAAAATCCCCGCATAATACACCACAACCAATCAGAAATAATTTCATCATCACTGTCTCACGTGATACAACCTTATTTGGGATGGAAGCTTCCTCAGCAACCACTAGAACTATCCATACGCTTCGATCGATAGTAAACAACCAATTCCCGAAAATTCTCAAACAATATCGACCAACTAAAATTACAAAGCTTATACAAAGCTTCTTCTAATAACAACGCAAAATCAAATCAAAGATAAATACACACTCTATTCACCTACCTTTTTTTTTAAAATTTCTCAAAACTATCGTATTTATTTATGGAGTCTATTGGGTCAGCTTGGGGATATTAGACGCTTTCTGCCAAATGGTCACTAGTGCTTTCTATTGTATTATTATTTATCAATGTAAGCATTTTATATGTATGTGTTTTGTGAATATTTTATCAAGATGTTTATATTCTATGTTGTTTTTAAACGGGGGTTCAATAAATCAGAGTACAACCTTAGTGACCCCTGTATGGGATGCCTTTATTGTAAAGTGACCGGCTGGTGGAACGCCTTCAGTGTTACCATTAGAGTTGTTTCAGCAGATCTATTATACCGATCGGAGTTGAGTCCTCTTTCAATCAAGTTGTGGTCCTGATTCGGCTCTTTGCAGTCCCTATAAAAATAACTAACTATACCTTTTATCTGATAAACACGAAAATGTATAGAAACCTTCATACAATTAGTTTGGCTTTATGTTTACCCTTTGTTCTGTTCGGGTATTGTTAGTCCGATACTAAACCTTTGTTTGTTTGTTTGCAGGTCAAAATGTAAATTGTTTGGCTCAAGGAGGACGATGCTTTTCTAACACCCTGTATTGTCCGGGGCATTTCAAATCGGGCCTGTGTAGCGGCGGGTCCAACATCAAGTGTTGCGTCAGTAAGTAGAGGACACCATTTTTTTTAATTGAGACTCATTTAATGGTGATGATGATGATGATGATGATGATGATGATGACGATGATGATGACGACGACGATGGTGATGATGATGATGATGATGATGATGATGACGACGATGATGATGATGATGATGATGATGATGATGATGATGATGATGATGATGATGATCAGTGAGTAGAGGACACCATTTTGTATTGAGACTCATTTAATGATGATGATGATGATGATGATGATGATGATGATGATGATGATGATGATGATGATGATGATGATGATGATGACGACGATGATGATGACGACGATGACGACGACGATGATGATGATGATGATAATGACGATGACGACGACGACGACGATGATGATGATGATGATGATGATGATGATGATGATGATGATGATGATGATGATGATACAAAATACATAATTTATTCAGCCAGATGAATGAATGAACATTGAGGTTTAACGTCTACACCCATCGTTGGCGATATGGCAGACGGGGATAACCATCCCAGGGAAAGAGGGGTAGGGACCTGAATCATCACTGAACCACCAGAGCAATCATACTGCTAAAATGGACAGTGAAAATGGCCCCATTTTATATCGCCCAACACGGGATTCGAACCTGGGTCATCGGTGTGCCAGGCGAACGCTCTACCACTTGAGCTACGGCGGTGGGACAAAGCCAGATGACAACATACATTGCATAAGGACAGTCGCACACTCGCCCACATCACGCCTTTTAAGACTTCAATTAAAAGATCTTGCAGACACGGTTGCAACATTAAGCTCAATCGCACTGGAGATGTAAACAATGTAGATGTGTATATAGCTTACAATATCACAGACAAGCTATAATCACCAAATGCTAACGGTGGCGGCTTGACTTAGATCCTGTATCGGGTGCGCCTTGAGCTGCTTTTGAGCTGGAAAAGCTGGCAGGTGTATTTGTGTAGCCGGCACTCATCCGTCTAGGACACGAGTGTCAGGATCTTTAAGGTATGTGCGATTGAATTCTTTGGTGCAGACCAAGGTTGTAAACCCCAAAACAGGTAGTTTTTCAATGATTTAAAATACACTGAAAGGCTTAACACAAGCACAACACATTGCCATATATACGGCAAAGAACAATACATCCGCAATATCACATTTAAATGACAGTACGCGAAGGAACACAAACAAATGGTGACTGTAAACCTATTTTCCCTACAGGCGGCAGCTGCAGTGCGGAGCAGCAAAGTCTGGCATGTCAGGTTCTAAACTCCGCCAGAATCACCGCCGGCAAAAGGCACGAGTCAGGCATCTCCGACAACGCCTTTGCCTACAACAACCTCAACGACATGTGCAACGGGAGAATGGCTTCCAGATCAAGGTGAAAAGACTAAAGTTAATCCGAGTCAAATACCATACACAACAACTCAGTATAAAATATTTAATTAACGCTTGGAGATAGTGATATATGATATGAGGGCCCTGTGGGTTCGGGCACTGAATAGAATAGACCCAACGTTTCCCGGCGTGTCCTAAGAGGCGACTAACAGGGGTGATGTCAGCACGGCATCACTGGGCGAAAGTCTTCTACACTGAAGTCATGCCAACAGCCTGGAGAGGATTGGGCCCTGCCAGGTCTTTTTTTGCCCAAGACACACTGCATGATGAATAAAACCACTAACTTCATACCGGATCGGTCGTCGCCCGGGTCACCAAGGACCGCACCTTCCGTTGGCCACTAGGACGGAGGTGATAAGTGTGCTACTGATGGACAACTTAGCAAGATCCGCACGAGAAACATCATCGTCATAGGAACCTGGAATGTCAGGACGCTAACTGCGGAGGGAAAATTAGAAGAACTGGCCCACGAGCTAGACCACTATCGATGGAACGTTTTAGGTATCAGTGAACTGCGCTGGAAAGGCATAGGGGAAACAACGACCGACAAAGGCCACAAGCTTTATTTCAGCGGTAAAGATGACAGGCACGAACACAGCGTTGGATTCTTGGTCCACAAGAACATTCTAGCCACTGTCATGGGTTGCCGCTCAGTCTCCAGTAGACTCATTGCCATCCGTTTGAGAGCAGCCCCTTAAAACATCACCATCATCCAGGCCTATCCCCCAACATCAGACTATGACGACAGCGAAGTGGAAGATTTCTATTAAAATCTACAGGCTGTCCTTGACCAAGTGCCAAAGAAGGAAATAGTCATAGTGCAAGGCGACTGGAATGCCAAAGTTGGCCAAGATGCGCACCAAAACTGGGGAGACACATGTGGACCCCACTGCAACAACAGACTTAAAAAGGCGTTTGACCGAGTCTGGCATGCAGCTCTGTGGGCAACCATGAGAGTGTACATCAGCCCTAAAATTATTAAAGTCATCAAAAGCCTGTATGACAAGTCTACCAGTGCAGTCCTCCACAACAGCGCCATCGGAAACTGGTTCAGAACAACAATCGGTGTGGGTCAGGGATGCATATTCTCTCCAACACTCTTCAACATCTTCCTATTGCGCATCATGTCAGATGCCCTTGCAGATCATGAAGGCACAATCAGCATAGGGGGGGGGGGGGGGGGGGGTAGAGCAATCTCTAACCTTCGTTTTGCGGATGACATTGATGGATTGACTGAAGAGGAACAAGAACTTGAACCGCTGGTACAGAGGCTTGACACCACCTCCTGAGCCTATTGAATGGAAATAAGTGCAGAGAAAACCAAAATGATGACCAACAACACCAATGCCATCAACACGGACATCAAAGTCCAAGGCCAATCCATAAACACAGTGCATAGCTTCAAGTATTTAGGAGCCATTGTATCAGAAAATAAGTCCCGACAGGACGTCCTCTCCAAGATCGCACTAACAACTGTTGCCCTGGCGAGGTTGAAGCCAATTTGGAAAGACAGGACCATCAGCCTATATTCCAAGGTACGGATGATGCGCTCCCTTGTCATCTCCATCTTCCTATATGCTTGCGAAACATGGACCCTCACAGCAGATCTACAACGAAGAATACAAAGCATGGAGATGATGTGCTACAGAAGACGTGTGGGAATTTCCTATACCCAGCAAATCACCAACGACGAAGTCCGACAGACCATCACACAAGCCATTGGACAACACGATGACCTGCTCACATTTGTGAAGAAACTGAAACTCCGATGGTATGGCCACGTCACCAGATCATCAGGTCTTGCAAAGACCATCCTGCAAGGCACAATGCAAGGAGGTAGAAGAAGAGGGAGACCGAAAAAGAGATGGGAGGACAACATTCGAGAATGGACTGGTTTGACACTGAGCGAAACCATCAGGGTTGCTGAGGACAGGGAAAGATGGAGTACGCTGGTTAAACGATCATCTGTGGTGCCCCTACGACCTCCGAGTTATGGGATAGGATAGGATAGGATAGGATAGGATATCTAGTTGTTCTCCTTTCACATTTAAAAAACCAACAACAACATTCGACCGCATTTTTTGAGTCTGATATTTTCGCTATTTCATTCCAAGCGTCGTGTCCGAGCGTCCTCAAAGAAGGTCTGCTTAGAACGACTCGCATAACAAGCGCTTTGAGCTCGAATGAATGAAAAGGGCGATACAAAATGATACATTATTATTATTATTATTATTATTATTATTATTATTATTATTATTATTATTATTATTATTATTATTATTATTATTAATCCTTACCTCCCATGATAAACGAACATTAGGAAATTATTATTCTATTGTGATAAATTAATACAATACAATACAATTCAACAATCCAACACAACTTTATTACCCCAACAGGAATTACAGCAGGCGCAGAATCACATTTTAAATTAATATGCATTAAGTAAGAAAGCACAATATTCCGCTTTCATCCACATAACACTCATCATAAACATTATTCCAACTCTCTCCTCAAACACACACACACAAACACACACATCACCGCTGAGCGAGCCAATCTGTTGCATTGCTTGTTATCACAGAGTATCAAAAAGCAGAAGTAACGGGATTATAATGCATGATTATTTTTTAATGGGTATTTTCTGTAAATATTTCCTCTGTAGTTGTTTGATAGCATGACATTTATGAAAGCGATTTGCCAGCTCAAAGGGCTGCTTAAGGCGCTGTTTGAGGACAGGATCTCACTCAACACAAGGAGGCGACAGCTCGCTGCTTCAATGCACCGCACACCATCATGATCTTACGCCCCTCGACGACTGAACGACCCTGCACGGACGAGGGGGAAAAGAGGCCTTATAAATGGTTGCTGGGTGTTTTATGAACCTGACGCTCACCGAATCTTTTTGTCTAAGGTCTAAGGTCAAATTAGAATCTTCGTGTTTCGGTTCGAGTGCCAGTCACCAATGCCAGACATATTAATCTATATGCATTTTATCCTGCTCTTTCCAAACATGCCATGGACTCTTTACTAACGACTCAGGCTATATTTCTGACTAGGTGGAAATAATTCCCCTCTATTTGAGCTTTCATAGATTTTGGAATATAATATCTTCATAAATGAATTGTTTCACTGTAGGCTTAAACGTTTGATCGTAGGTGAAATATATGACTGGCGGAACATAACAGTACAGAAAGCGCATCACAGAACAGCACAAAGCACAACAGAACGGAACAGAACAGAACGTGTATTGCCATTTCAATTTGTGTGTTAAATACTTTATTGTAATTGTTCAAAACCACAGACTTAAGATATAGTACTAAGATGTGGAATAATAATTATTGTTCCGACAGCTATAAATCCACCTGTAAGTGTCACGCGCCAGGTGGATTTACCTGCCTTAGTCCCAAGACGCTCGCTTACGTCAAAGACCTGTCCACCAGAGGATCTATCACGGTGAGTGGACGAGGAGGAGAAAGAGGAAGGGGAGAATAAAGAGAACAAAGAGGAGAAAGAAGAGGAAGACATTTACACAAATGATAGTAGTGAGGATGACAAGAAGAAAGAAGAGGGCGAGAACAATGAAAACAAAGGATTGTAGTGATTATTACGAGATGAAAGAGTAAGGGGGATGCAGATTATGATGAATATGATGACGATGATGATGATGATGATGATGATGATGATGATGATAATATGAGGATGACGACGATGATGATGACGACGACGAAGGCTACGAGCACGACATCAAAGACGATGGGGAGGAGAGAGACTTTCAAATGAGTCTGAGGTAGTACTCTATTTATTTATTTATTTATTTATTATTATTTTTTTAATAGATTAACGAGCTGGCGGGTGCCTGTCACGGATGCAATTCCAGCCATTACTCCGGGCTAGCGGTGGACCTCGGCCGAAACACTGCCAGAACTGCTGACTTCAAAGCCACTTGCTTTGGAATGGGAGGCTGGGCGGATGACGAGAATGACCATGTCCACTGCCAGTTCTCCGATGGCCCTCACAAGAACTGGTAGTCTGCAGATCTAAAATGATGGTTGAGAATTATCACAGGCAGCCCCGTATATCTCGATGTGAGAAGATGGAAACACACCTTTTAAGTACTAATTGACTCACCTAAAGCATGTTTGAGTTATGTGTTAATTTAGGCAAAGCGTTCATTATATCTCCGGTTGGACAGTTTCTTTGAAAAAGTGTGATTGTACGGGGCACCTGCGATAAGAACTGAACATTCAATTCAATTCAATTCAAATTTTTATTTTAACCTCACATGCAATTTTAGACCATAAAGAAGAAGAGGCATGGTAAACAATTTCCGATTTCTGGCAGAAGAAACGCGTCACTAATTTAATTTTAATAATATTTAGGAATCATTAGTTGTAACTACTACTAATACCCCTCTAGTTTTCACAACAAAGTTGTCAGAATTCGTCATTTGGCGGCTGTTTAATGACAATCATCGTTTCGCTTATGCTGATATGATCATCATCCACATACATGAATAACTTAAATTATTATCAAAATGGAAATACATTTTTTTGTGCAGTAATGACTGGATTTATGTCCGAGCTTGCTTAGCTGAAACTGAACATTTCTTCTTCTTCTTCTTCTTCTTCTTTCTTCATCATCGTCATTTTTTTCGTTCTTCTCTTTCTTTCTTTCTTCTTCTTCTTTTTCTTTTTCTACTCCCACATCATCACATTCATCATCATCATCATCATCATCATCATCATCATCATCATCATCATCATCATCATCATCATCATCATCATCATCATCATTGTCGTCGTCGTCAACCCTGCAGAAAAGGCGACCAATATTACTGAGGTAAAGTTTCCTGAGAAATCATACATATCAATGTTTCACACACTAATGTAGCCATGCAGCTAAGTCGAAGTTTACCATAAGAAAACCTCGGGGCCTCCATTGAAGCCCGAAAGGGATGATAACACCCATTTTATTTTCACTGACTGCTACACAAAACAGAAATGTAAAACATATCATAACTCTCAAGGTAAAATTATGCATTTTCTGTTTATAACAAATCTTTACCAAGAGTAAAACCCTGGCCAACTATCCTATCCCATCCTATCCCATAACTCGTAGGTCGTTGGGGCACCACATATGATCGTTAAACTACCGTACTCCATCTTTCTCTTTCCTCAGCAACCCTCATGGCTTCGCTCAGCATTCTGTGAGGTGTTCTTTTTATTTTTCCAACACTCTTCTTGGCCAAGTATAGCAAACTAAAATGACTAATAAGCGTACACAGTTTCAAAACTTCAGCCGGCTGGGAAAAAATAATAATCGTTTGTACAGCACCCTTCAGAATATATTATTATGATTGTCTTGTGTAAGTGTATACACGCAGTACATAGCAACAAGATCCTGACTGATGTGTTTTCACTAAAACTCGGCTCAAGCACTTCTTATTTGGCACCGTGCTTCCACTGTTTCTGCGGCAGATCGCTTCTTCAACTTTAAGTTAATCTTATTACCAAATTTTTATGCAACTTCGTCTTCTTACCCCTCTTCTCCTTATCCTCCTTCTTCTTCTTCAAAATAAAGTAAATAACTATAAACTAAAATAAATAAAATTATAATAAAAATAAATAATACAATAAAATAATTGCATAAATAATGAAATAATTAATTATCCTATCCTATCCCGTAACTCGAAGGTCGTAGGGGCACCACAGATGATCGTTTAACCAAAATACTCCATCTTTCTCATGGCTCATGGCTTCGCTCAGTGTTAAGCCAGTCCATTCTCGAATGTTGTCCTACCACCTCTTTTTCGGTCTTACTCTTCTTCTGCCTCTTTGCACCGTGCCTTGCAGGATGGTCTTTGCAAGGCCTGATGCTCTGGTGATGTGGCCATACCATCGGAGTTTCAGTTTCTTCACCACTGTGAGCAGGTCATCGTGTTGTCCAATGGATTGTGTGATGGTCTGTCGGATTTCGTTGTTGGTGATGTGCTGGGTATAGGAAATGCCCAGAAGTCTTCTGTAGCACCTCATCTCCATGCTTGGTATTCTTCGTCGTAGATCTGGTGTGAGGGTCCATGTTTCGCAAGCGTGAGAGAGAGAGAGAGAGAGAGAGAGAGAGAGAGAGAGAGAGAGAGAGAGAGAGAGAGAGAGAGAGAGAGAGAGAGAGAGAATCATTACTCAAAACAAAATGAAATCAGTCATAATGGGTTTAAAAAAATATAATTCTCTTTCGATTTTCATTTTACTTTTTTTTTAAATATTTCCAGGAAAAAAGAATCTTGTCTTTTCATTAAAAGCTTATTTTTTTAAACAGTTTTCCCCATTTAATTTCTTTTTTTCATTTTATTTAGTTTTGTTTATCTTCTTCCCTCCCCCCCCATCCCACCCCTCAACATTCCACTCCCTCTCTACCTCTCTCCCTCTCACTCCTTGGATATTTTACATATTTTCTTGCCCCGTTCCCTCCTTTGATCCCTCCCCTTTTGTTCTTTTTGTTGTTTCTGTAATTATTTTTTTCAACGGCTTTATTTCCTGTAATTCGTTCCTTCTTTCTTTTTTCTTCTTTCTCCCATTGTTTTCCTGTTCTTTTCTTTTTTTCTTGTTTCCTTCTTTGCTTTGCTGCCTTTCTTTTGCTTTCTTCCTTCTTTTTTATTCCTACTTTTCGTTTTCCCCTTTTTCTTTCTTAGCACTTAAGCTGGCTCTTACCACAAAAGCTGCGCTATTCGATTATTGTAGTTCTATTTATTTAAGTCAATTCACTTGGACCACATCTGAAACGAACTAGAGTTGGGTTTTTTTACCAAGTGTTCAAGACTGTTTTGCATTGTTTACAACATAACTGATCAGGAAACTATTTAAATTCCTTTATATACGAATGAAAAACAAATTAAAACAAAACGGAACACCGCCATCTAATGTTAAAACAGCACAGGAGAAAGAAAAGCCATTCTTCAGTTTTATACTTCCTTGCAGTCCGCTATAAACAATGACTAAATAAATTTACTAATTCTTCCTTGTTATGCAATTTTTTTTTATAAATGTATGTAATGCTTTCTTTTCATGTCAAAAGGAAAAATATTATAACCAAGCACAATACAAACTAATGTAAACAATTTTCCGAGAAAGAAAATCCATTCCCCTTTATACAATAGGCCTACTTATTGGTGTAATGATATCAAGGTTAAAGTTAAGAATGGCTTCTATGAATTGTTTACCGTAAGTAAACAGTACCTGTAGTTGCATCAATTTTTATATTCTTCAAATTAAGTTTTAAACAGCTGCATCAACTTGCTTCCCTGCAGCACCAAATTCGATCAAGGAGTCGCCACAGTCTTGTTTAATTGCTGTATTGTGGCGGTTCTTCTGTTTGTCACTCTACCACATGTGCAATGGCGACGGAGACTGGATGGTTCTAATTAATATCTACTACGTTTTGGTGATGGTAGTTGGTTCCTCTCTTTCTCTGTCTCTCTCTGTCTCTGTCTCTCTCTCTGTGTGTGGTTTTGTTTGGGATGGGAGAGAGAGGGAGGTCGTTCGTTTTCTCACAGTCTACCACCTTTGGTGACTAAATGGTGGTGGTGGTGGTTGGGTCCATAGTACTTGGTCTTCGAGAGATGCTTTTTCACTTGCTGTCCTCTGCCATTGTATAGTGCGCACCTTATATGGCATTTCTGTAACCTGTACAGTGTTTGCAATGAAATAGTAGATGTGTGGGTGTATGTGTGTGTGTGCGAGTGTGGGTGTGAGTCGCGCGCGTGTGTGTGTGTGCGTGAGTAGGTGTGTGCGTGAGCGCGCGCGCCCGAGGGCTGGATTGTTTTAATTTTGTTTCCCTTCCAACTGTTTTTAATTGGTGACTGGGCAATTTATTACTTTAATGTTGCCAGTTGTTTCGGTATAGTCTGCATTTTTCACCTTTCAATAAACGAATCTTTGTAATTGCCCTTTTTAACATATTTATTGCAATTTGTTGTAGTACTGTCAGCAACGAATGTCTTAATTTCTCTGTTTAAGATAATAAAGTACTTCTGATTCTTGAATCTTGAATAGATGAAACTGATGTTTTATTTTAACGTCTCTTGGTGTACTACTGTACACGTTAATGTATACCACTTCATTCTCAGACATGGACATGTACAAACATACAATCATATCTAACCATCTAAAGTTGAACTTGTTGCTTAGACTAATTATGCAATTGTGTGCTGCCAATATACTGATATAAAGAAGGCTTAAATAATTAATACGGATTGACAACTTTTTGATCATTTAAAATACAATTTAAAAGGGTACAAAAGCTGAAGGAACACACACATAGTCATATAAACAGGCACACACCCACACACCCACACACACACACACCCATGCCCACGTACCCAACGTTGTGAGGTAAGCACATTTTTAGCATCGTTGTGGGATACATACACTGCATAGTATATTTCACGTAATATTAGGTTATGCTGACTTTGGGCAGTTTTAACATAATTGCCGAGCAGTGACGAATGTTTTTCATCAAGAATGACACCTGCCCACGTACCCAACGTTTTGAGGTAAGCACATTTTTAGCATCGTTGTGGGGTACATGCAAAAAAATCCGTGAGTGTGTGTGTGTGTGTAGGTGGTCGCACTCCAACGGTTTTGTGAGGTGGTTGAGATAAATGTATAGGCGATATACTTGGTAGCTCAGCACGTGGTTTCTAAGGTGGGCACTGTGAGGTCATGTGAAAATGTACCTCATAAAATTTGGTACCTCACAACCCCGTCAGAAAGTCTTACACACAACCTCATAACCTACGGTACATAAACGCCCGCTTACGCACACACACACACACACACACACACACACACACACACAAATACCAACGGGAAGAACGAAGCGTGTGTGCACTGGATGAAGGACAGACGGAGCAGACCTCCCAGGAAGCTCCCCCCTCTATGTGCTGTAGACTGGAAAGGGGGATTTCCCTACAATTTACCGAGCTGGTAAAGACACCAGACTGGGAAGCAATCAAGAGCCAGCAGGGGTAGTTTTCAAAGTATCGAACTCGGCCTACTATATATCAGCGTCATGGGAAAAGAGAGAGAGGGAGAGAGAGAGAGAGAGAGAGAGAGAGTGGGAGTAAGGGTGGGGGGGGGGAGAGATGCGTCATATTTATAGTCATTACAAACTTTCTTCTCGTATCATGAAGAAAACCCTTTAAACTCACATGCAGCTGGTTTCACACGATCGGTCGGATGAAAAGACGCCTGCTTTTCTTGTCTAAACAGACCCGCCGCGTCCGCCATGATTATAGTCCCGGAGAAAACGGATGGCAGGTTCGCAGTCGCCCAAGACACGCTCTTTTGATTGGAAGGAAATGAAGGTGCATATCGCGAGGCTAAAACAGGCACTTATCGCGATGCTGTGCAAAGTATGAAACCCTCGTGACGCTTGGCTAACACTGTAGAGAGCCAGTCGAAACAAGAACATACAATTATCAATGAAAAAGGATGGAAAAAGTGTCGCCGGAGTTGTGGACAAACAAAAGCTTCTTATGAAAATTTGCCCATATCCTAAAAGACACTCAAAACCCAAGTTATATATACATGCACAGCACTACTTACAGGAGAGACAGAGGGTCGTGAGCGGGTAATAAGGTTGGACACGCTCGCGCGCGCGCACACACTCACACACACACACACACACACAATAAAAACAATATCAACAAAAACACCAACACACAGCACAAACAACACACACAAACACACACACACATACAGCCGGGGGTACACAGTATTATCATGACTTTCCCGAAACGCCACATACGTTGTGCTGACAATGGGTCATATTTCGTCCCCATTTGTAAGTACTTTGCAGTGTTCGAACCCTAACCATAACTCAAGCCTAACCCTAACGGATCATTGTTCTGACGTCAAAACAAGTAGGCGTGTCAATACAAGTTATGTAGATGTTCACTGATTTGTCCAGATAACACTGTGTAAGTGTGCCCACACACACACCCACACCCACACACAGACCGAGGGTACACAGTATTATCGTGATTTCCCTGAAACGCCACATACGTTGTGTTGACAATGGGTCATATTTCGTCCCCCTTTTTAAGTACTTTTAAGTGTTCAAACACTAACCCTAACCCAGCCCTAACCCTAACGGATCATTGTTCTGAAGTCAAAACAAATAGGTCTTTCAAAACAAGTTATATAGATGTTCACTGGTTTGTCCAGATAACACCGTGTAAACATGCCCCCCCCCCCTCCCACACACACACACAGAGGCACCCACACACACACGATTTGTTGATTTGAATGAAGATAAATCGGGTCGAGTTAGGATTTAAGTATTTTTTCTCTTTCTCGGATCTTGCTCTACTTGGCTATTTAACCACGCCAACGATTTCAACATTATATATTTGATAGGCAATTGATTGTATTGTATTGTACTGTATTGTGCTTTTCTAGTTGTTGTTATCCCAATATCACCAGCGTGTTACATCTTTTGTAGCTGTATGTGAGAAACATTTTGGGTTCTTAAGGTGGTGCCAGCTGCTGGGAGTACGATTTACTGTCAAGATATTTCAGTACGTATGTCGCTGCGGTGAAAAGTGAATAGAAGACATCCTGACATTTGCACCTGGTCTGTGTGGGGGAAAAACGATTGTTGTGGCTTTTGTATTGAACTGTCGTGGTGTGTGTGTGTGTGTGTGTGTGTGTGTGTGTGTGTGTGTGCGTGCGTGTGTGTGGGTGTGTGTGCGAGTGTGTGTGTGAGTGCGCGGGCGCGCGTACTTACGTACGTGCGTGCGTGGGTGTGTTGTGTTCTAATGATTATACTTCAAAGCTATTAATAACAAACCTCATCAAGTAATAACATCTGCACAAAATTACCATGATATCGTTTACTGTGGCAGCGTAACAGACAACTATTCTTATTTATTGATCTTTTAATAGGATACAACGCTTTGCTTGCTGCGTTATCAGTCCAATTACAGCTCGTATCTATTTTTTTCCCCCATATCCAAGGTCGGATCCTTGTAGTATAAATACGAGTGGAATCGGACTAAACGCCGTTAACGTCTTGTTTTCAAGTAAACTATGGCCATCATCAACAAATTTCACCTCTTCTGGATCGCAGGACTGATCTGTTCGCTTCGGTGTAAGTGTGTTTTGACTTTAAAAATAAAATATTGAAACGATTACCTATTTATTTTTGTTAACGATTGAATATTATCTCTGAGCACAAGACAACTGCCTTACAAGTATTGTTAAGCTTCAGTTATTGTAAACGATACATCAAACGTTACTTCAATTATTTCAGCTGATTTTAAAGTTACGCGTATTTAGATAGGAAGAATCTAGATTTCCTTAATTTCGTTTTTCAACTGTGATATGCTCAAGACAGTATGCGTAGTAGGCTGGACACAATCTCTAGAACTGCATAGTTTCTACGTCGAGCATGGTAGGTTAATTCGAAGGGGATGGGAGTATTCTTGGATGCAACCAGGGATTCCGAACTTCATAAGAAACAAATTGTTGGAAAAGTGCACAACGCACCCCAGTGCACCCAGCAAGCTGCAGGTGGGTACCTGGCTCTCTTTAGAACCGGGAAAGGTAAGACAGCGAGGGAGATGAGATAGGCTTGGGCTGTATACTAAGCTTATAGAAGCAGTCGACACCCTCCCCTCTCTTCGCCCACCCCCTTCACCCCACCTGTAACGTGGGGTTTATGGGTTGTTGGGCTCTGCACAATGGAATGCTGTAACCCTCACGCTTTATCCTATGGGAACCGCTAGTGAGTCACCCTGTGGATTACTTTAATACATTTATTAATTTAGCTCGGTCTGTGTTAAGGCTGGGGTACAGAGATAGATAGAAAAATGGTAAAAGATTACAGTCACACTAGCTTTCACACGGCTATGAATCATATGTAGTCCAGCCACTTGATAACAGTTAAAATCACACATTTATTTCTTCTACTCTATACAAGATCTTCGATGTACTAATCTACCTTAAAAAGTCATAAGTCAATGCAAATGATTCGATCGCTGATAGTCTAGGCAGCTGTTATGTCTTCATAGGGCACTGGCTACTAGAGTTCATGAAGATTGGACTACTGTGGTCCGTTTTACAGTTTTCTGAAGAGTGGACTACTGTGGTCCTTTTGCTACCAGTTTAAGTGCACTTTTTCCTATGCACTTAACTTCAGTGTGGTGTGTTTGAAGCCCTTCGTTGAGGTAGCTTCTGGTACACGCTGGGTCGTCGTGTAGTTTGGTTCCTTGACAAGCTGTGTTGTCTTGGAGAGTGTTTTCCAGGGTTGCTCTCTCAGTCTTGTGCTGTAGAGGCTAAACAGCCAACTCGTCTTTTCTGTTGAGTTGGGCGCACGGTCTATCTCGCCTGTTCGTCTGTAACATAAGAGACGAACTTCTGCACAACCCTGAATAAAAGGTCTGTGCAGAGCGTCTCACTGAAAGCCAAAGTAGCCCTCAGTGATAGCTCCACATCTCTATACATAAGCGACGAACATTCTGCTACATCCGTGGTCCACTGGAATCTCAACTCTAATTTCCTATACATACATAAATATACATCGTGGCTAATTATACACATAAAGAATTAATAATATTATAAACATTCGCTGGTACAGCCACTGGTCTGCAAACATACATATAGGTTAAACAACAGTGGTTCCGTCAGGTATACAACATGGCGTCCAAACCGGTCGTGCTTAACACGTGTTCGGCTTCTCCATGTGGTAAGGCAAATTCGGATTAACATTCAAATCTATGCATAGCAAATTCCACAAACATAATTTCAACAATAATATAAATATATCACGATGAAACAGAAGTATGTTCATTTACCTGTTTGACAAAGTCAGGCTCGTGGCTACTTGATTGAATTCTAAGATTCTCAAGTCCTGCTTCCTGGTCTATTCAGGAGAGATCTTACTGCTAACTGTGTAGCTGATCACTGCTCCTTGTCTCAAACTCGACTGCCGTTCTATCTCTCTATTTGAATCAGCCAGACCTGGTTGAGTCCACTCTAAACTGTGTTCCCATAGGCTGGTAATCGACTCGTCTAACGTAGCTACGATGATGTCATTGCCTGCCGATTCAACCGTCAACTACCACTGTGTGTAAACGGCAGTATACCATTGCTACGCTTGATTACTTCCATCGTCTGCTGCAGCCTAACATTAACATTCTAAGATTACATTGACTAAACAAGGCTAAATAGTAAAGTAAGCAGGGTAAAACTGGTCCGCACTGTCACACCACCCGCGATTTAAAAAACAATCTGACCTCACACTGCGTTTCAGAAGTTGTTGAGGGCCTATTCCTGCATACTATGCTTCATAGATCTCTGACACTCCACTAGCGTCAAGGTCACCTGTTTAGTAGAAGCTATCCAGTTAGGCCCCCAAGCCACAAAGTTCGCCCTGAGAGAAAGGAAAGTCTAATGTTTCGCTAATTTCAGTCGCAGAAGCGTCGGACTCAAGGTGCACCTCCCAGTCTGGGACGTGCCAATACATCTCGACCACAGTGTGCCGTGGTTACTACGAGACCGGCCTCTGTGACGGCCCTTGGGACAGGAAATGCTGCTTGCCAAAACCATGCAAGTCAAAGATCTTTCTGCCATTATTATTCATTAATTACTATGAACAATATATTACGATTTTTTTTAAAATCCGGATAATACAGGGTGTTCCAAAAGTCTTGGGCACATTTTGACATTGAATATTTCCGAAACTATTAAGGATATAAAAACGCATCTGGTAAATTCGGAAAGCTTGTAATCTCAATTTTTACATGGAATGTTCAAAGATGTTCAATGTGAACACCATTGGTCACACGACACACATCAAGCCGATAGTCAAATTCTTGCCAAACGCGTCCCAGCATTTTGTGATTGAGTGAACGCCATTAATGGGTCTGAAAAGAAATATAAAAATCAACAGCTTTACCAAAAACTTAATGTAATTAGCTTTAAAATGGCACAACTTTTATCTTACAACCATTCATAGTAATTGAGATATGGGGACTTGAAATGTGCCCAAGACTTTTGGAACACCCTGTATTATTATATAACTTTTTTGAAATAGTCAGGAATCAGAACCATCCAAATGTCTGTCTGTCTGTCGTCCGTCTGTCCGTTGATAGCCCTATTTCAAGAACCGTATTGTTTATTAATCCGTTATTTCTTCTTCTTTGGTTTTTTTTGTTTTGTTTGTTTTAAAATATTTTTGTGTGTTATTGTTGTTGTTTTTTTATATTTCTTTAAAAACACAGTTGTGAGCTTAAAATCTTCAGCAATACGAATTTGCAAAGGGTTCAGCCACATGGACACTAACAAAATAGAATGGACCCGCGATAGCAAACAGAAAGTAGATCCTACCCCTTCTTATTTTTAATACAAACGGCTGTGTGTTATCTACAGCAGCCTACATACACATATAGGTATACATAGGTGGTCTCTTGTTGAAGTCCTTAGGCCTGTTGAGGGTCTTCGTCTTCAGCCTCCTGTGTATCCGGCTGTTCGTCAGAACGCTTGTTATTAACTGTTGGTTTAATAGGGAAGTCAGTTCAGCAAAATTGATAGTCTGCCAGATGCCCACACCGACTCAACCAAAGCTTTTAGGTTTTGAAGCTAATTCAGCCAGGCTAGCTATAAATAGCTTCGCAGGTGCTCTTCTTTCCTTTCCTTTCACTGAAAGGGAGGGTGTAGGCAAGCAATAAATAGCCCGCAGCCAGCAAAATCTTGGGGAACCTAAGAGTGCTGCTCACGATCACATAAGCATTGAGCTGGTGTGTGCCTATCAGAGTCTGTCAGAAGCCTTTAAAGGAATTGAGTAATGGGTCTTCAACAACTGTCTGTGGCAGGCTATTCCACACATCAACCGCAAATGCTGTTTGATTTCAAAGCTTGCTGAATGTTTCTTTAGCTTGTAAATGTGACCTCTTGTTTTGTCATCTCTATTGGGAAGCAGATAGTCCTCAATGTTTATTTAGTAGATTCCATGGGTCAGTTTGTAGACCACGATGAGATCTCCCATAGCCTTCTGTACATTAGTCTTGGAAACGTTTTGCTATAGCGGTTCCATCCTACTTGGAAAATGTCCCTGTCGTTCAGCCAAACGTGTCGGCATACTGTCAAAAGGTCCAGTCCATGATGTTGAACAACCCCAGTTTGCTGGATTGAGGCCCTCAGCAAAATTGCAATTAACATTCAGGTACATCCAAATCCGACAAATCAAACTACTCGACGTCAAACAGGAGTGACAGATAATGTTATATTTCCTTTTATTATACCCTAAATATGTTTTGCAGTAATGCATCTATTAAATAATATATCCCTTAATTATGTTGTTACTTCTGCAGTCAGTCCTGGTGGGTAAAGCGAGATTACTCACTTCTGTAGAATTTTTGCCTAACTGTTTTTTAACACTCCACTTGAAGAGAGTAAACACAGCAAAGTGCACTAGACTGAAGTTCGACCTGGACAAACTGCAAGACCCGGAGGTGGCAGAAATATTTCAGGCCACAATTGGAGGGAAATTTGCACCATTGCTCATTTTGGGAGCTGGTGAAGTAGATGTGAACACCATGACCACCACCTTCAACTCTGCTGTGACAGATGCCGCCACGGAAATCCTTGGAAAGCACCGGCCAAAGAAGAAGCTGTGGATCACACCCGAACATTTGGACCTGTGTGATAAACGAAGAGAGATGAAAAAGAAAAATAACACCTCACAGGGAGCTGATGCTTACCGAAAAATCAACAATGACATCCGAAAAGGCATGAGCACAGCAAAGGAGAACTGGATAGATCAATGCCAGGAAATAGAGAACAGTCTGAACAAGAACAACAGCAAGAAGGCCTGCCAGACTGTGAAGCGGCTGACAAGTGTTAAACAGCACAAGGTCTCCACGATCCAAAGCAAGTCTGGCATGTGCCTTTGTGACGGTGGGCCTATTGTTACTGGGCTCTGCACAGTGGAATGCTATTACCCACTCGTCTTTGTCTGCGGGATCGGCTAGTGTAATCACCCTGTGACTAATCTTAATACATTTATAAGTTTAGCTCGGTCTGTGTTAGGATGGGGTTACAGAGATAGGGAGAAAAGTGTAATAGCTTCACTTACACACTACCTCTCGCACGGCTATGAAACATAGGTAGTCCAGCCACTTGTTAACAGTAATTATTGCTCCTATGCCGATTCGTCGGCAGAGGGCTACATATGAGAGAGCATCGCGCGCTATTGCATCAGTTGTAGACGCGTATGCAACAGGAGTTGGACAGAGACGCTATTCTGTGTCTCTGTTGAGTGTAACCTACCGCCTGTACGAATCGGTATACAAGACTAACAAGTGGTTAGGACCTAAATATCACACATTTATTTCCTCTACTCTATACATAATTCTCTAAACACTCTATTAACTTAAATGTCCAAATTCACTTCGAATAGTTCGTTCCTTGATGGGTCTATGCTGCAACTGTTCTTGATATTTGCTAATGTCTCATCATTGGACTATTTGTTCTGTCTGGCCTAATGTTGGTTTCATGAGAGTGGACTACCGCACAGTCCTTCTATGTTAGTGTGGGTGCACGCTTTCGGTGTCACTTAACTGCATTGAGGTGTGGTGATGGTGTCTCCACCTTGGTTGTAGACTATAGGGCTATCGTAGCTCAGTGCTAGATGCTCCACTGCAGGTCTAATGACAGGGGTGAAGGTTAGTGGTCGTCCTCCTGCCTCGGGCCAACGATGCCTGCTCGTCTGCAAAATATGAGACGAATTTTTGCAACACCGTGTTTACTAATGGTGTGCAGAGCGTCTCACTGATGGCAGAAACAGCCCTCAGTGATAGCTCCACTTATCTATATCTATATATATATATATATAATTTAATATAAATTCTCTCCAAATGGCTAGCACCGTACAGCAACCATTAAGGAACAAGGAATAAAAACAAGCCAAGGGAGGCAAGTTAATTTAAACAAGAAAAATAATTATCCTGCTCTCAAAGGTGGACAAAAGTGAAACATAGTGACTTTCAATTCCATGTGCTTCTTAATGAGCTAAAAGAGCTCAATAAGCAGTAGAATTGCATTCATAAAGCCTGGTTCTCCTGACGCGTTTCGATCTTTACCAAAGATCTCATCAGAGGAGGTTTGGCCCTGAATGCATAGACTACACTAAGTGCAGTCCAAATGTACTGCATGGGTAGTCACAAAGACACCCGTTAGGAAGTTCACATTAGGAAGAAGCCAGTCTCACTATGAAAATACCCCAGTTACCAGGGCCGACCAAGAGAATTACTTTGAAAATGGTTTTCAAATAAATGTAAAATTTAATATAAATTCTCTCCAAATGGCTAGCACCGTACAGCAACCATTAAGGAACAAGGAATAAAAACAAGCCAAGGGAGGCAAGTTAATTTAAACAAGAAAAATAATTATCCTGCTCTCAAAGGTGGACAAAAGTGAGACATAGTGACTTTCAATTCCATGTGCTTCTTAATGAGCTAAAAGAGCTCAATAAGCAGTAGCCCCTGGTAACTGGGGTATTTTCATAGTGAGACTGGCTTCTTCCTAATGTGAACTTCTTAACGGGTGTCTTTGTGACTACCCATGCAGTACATTTGGACTGCACTTAGTGTAGTCTATGCATTCAGGGGCAAACCTCCTCTGATGAGATCTTTGGTAAAGATCGAAACGCGTCAGGAGAACCAGGCTTTATGAATGCAATTCTACTGCTTATTGAGCTCTTTTAGCTCATTAAGAAGCACATGGAATTGAAAGTCACTATGTCTCACTTTTGTCCACCTTTGAGAGCAGGATAATTATTTTTCTTGTTTAAATTAACTTGCCTCCCTTGGCTTGTTTTTATTCCTTGTTCCTTAATGGTTGCTGTACGGTGCTAGCCATTTGGAGAGAATTTATATTAAATTTTACATTTATTTGAAAACCATTTTCAAAGTAATTCTCTCGGTCGGCCCTGGTAACTGGGGTATTTTCATAGTGAGACTGGCTTCTTCCTAATGTGAACTTCTTAACGGGTGTCTTTGTGACTACCCATGCAGTACATTTGGACTGCACTTAGTGTAGTCTATGCATTCAGGGCCAAACCTCCTCTGATGAGATCTTTGGTAAAGATCGAAACGCGTCAGGAGAACCAGGCTTTATGAATGCAATTCTACTGCTTATTGAGCTCTTTTAGCTCATTAAGAAGCACATGGAATTGAAAGTCACTATGTCTCACTTTTGTCCACCTTTGAGAGCAGGATAATTATTTTTCTTGTTTATATATATATATATATATATATATTTTAAATTGATCTTATTGTCCTTTTTCCATAGGAAAATTCTGGGCTGCCTCCCCTGGGGAAAGCGTAGTCGCAGCCTGTGGTGCGCCCAAACCCAACCTACCTAACATTAGTTGTGATTTTGAAATTTTGCTGGGGGAGCAGACCGGAGAAAACCCCCGAGACGTTGCCCGAGTCGTAAGTAAATAATATTCGGAGAAACATAATGCCCAGATGCTGGATCGAACTCACACCTGTCAGGCGCCATTGGTTTCCGGCCTTTGGACGAGGCAAGCTAGTCCCGCCTTAGTCCACCTGGCCACAACGCTCGCTTATATATATAATGGTACAGGACGCAGTCAATATAAAAATGTCAAAAATAAAAATTAGATTTTCTTTCCGTCTTCTAATAGCGATCTCCCTGCCTTTACACCACCTGTTTGAGTGATGGATGTGTATTTGGTGTGTGTAAGGGTGGATGAGACAGGTGAGCATGTATGTTGGTATAGATCGCCGCGCTTTAAGCCTGATTGATTTGGGGAAATGCGCGTGTATAGCATCCTGTATTATTAGTAATATTATTATTATTATTATTATTATTATTATTATTATTATTATTATTATTATTATTATTATTATTATTATTATTATTATTATTATTATTATTAAGCGACGAACAATCTTCTATGTCCGTGGTCCACTGGAATTTCCACTCTAATTCCTATACATATACACATCATGGCTAAACTAAACACATGGAGAAGTAATTATCAATATACATATTCTCCGGTACAGCCACTGGTCTGCAAGAGTACACATAGGAGAAACAACAGTGGGTCCGTAGGGGATACTTCATGGTGGCAAAACCGGTCGCGTGTCCACCACGTGGTCAAGCAAAGTTTGACTAACATTCACAATAATTATTCTAAACATGGCAAAACTTCACAAACATAATACAGCAATAATATCAATAAAGGGCAATGCAACGAAAGATAGATCATTTACCTTTTTGACAATGTCAGGCTGTGGCTATACTAGGTTGAATTGAATTTCACCCGTTCCTGCTTTACTGTAGTCTTCTGCTAGCGATCTTTCAGAGCGTGGCTCCGTCTCGTGTGAGAGTTAGGCACAGAATGACTACCTCACAGCGACTCAACCAAAGCTTTTTAGATTTTGAGGTTAGGTCAGCCAGGCTAGCTATAAATAGCTTCGCCAATGCTTCCTTTCCTTTCCTTTCACTGGAAGGGAGGGTGCAGGCAAGCTATAAATAGCCCGAAGTGAGCAAAATGTGGAGAATTAACAGTAAGTCTCCTCTCTGAAAATCCTTACCTGGAAGAGAGGAGACTATAAACTGATTAAAAAAAAAATGTGGATAGGGGGGCCGGGTAGCTCAGTTGGTAAGAGCGTCTTGCTAGTAACCGAAAGGTCGCTGGTTCGAATCCCGGATTGGTCAACGTGTGATCATATTATTTTCCCCTTTACCAACAACTGGCCCGCTGGTGTCAGTATAAATCGGTCCAGTAGTCACCTATATGCGAAAGTGTCGTGTGACTATAATCTACATACAAACAATGTGGATGCACTAACTAGCTAAACAGTGCTGCTTACATAGGAATTGAGCTGGCGTGACCTAGTGTAGTGGTAGTGGTCAGCAAAAGCCCGCGAAAACTAGACTACAAGTGGCGCTTTTGGCTGGTGTCTCTGGCCCTAGGTCAGATGAATGAGGTCACTGCCTAACTGAGTCAGCGTTAGCGTACACATGCTTAGCACACAAATGACTTGCGTCGTCTGCTAGGCATCGACTTTAATTTACAAAGGCTACAGCAGGCTGAACTATTTAAGGCGAGAAGTCTTAGTACAGGGTCTAAATAGCCTTCTGTGACAGCTTTACAGAAGAACAAGAAGTCTTGGACAGAGGGACAGAGTACTGCTCTGACCTTTACAACCACACACCAAACGGAGACCCATCAGTTCTAGCATGTCCTGAGAACATAAAAGAAGAAGAAATCCTACCAATTCTCCGGGAAGAAGTTGAGGCAGCAGTGCAATCGCTGAAGAAGGGGAAGTCAGCGGGAGTGGACAACATACCCGCGGAACTGCTTCATGCAGGAGGAGAAGCGATGATTGACGCACTCACCATTATCTGTAACAAAATCTGGCAGAGTGGGGAGTGGCCTACACCATGGACCCAGTCGCTTGTTATCACTCTTCCCAAAAAAGGTATCCTTCAGGAAAGTGAAAATTACAGCACCATCAGCCTCATCAGCAAGGTCCTCCTGAAAATAATACTCAACAGGTTGAAACCCCAAGCTGAACAAATCATAGCTGAAGAACAAGCAGGATTCAGGGCAGGACGAAGTAGCACCGAACAGATTTTTAACCTCAGAATAATCTGCGAGAAATACCTACAGCACCAACAGCATCTATATCATGCGTTCGTAGATTTCAAGAAGGCGTTTGACCGAGTCTGAACACCAGCTCAATGCCTATGTGAGCAGCACTCTTAGGTTCCCCCACATTTTGCTGGCTGCGGGCAATTTATAGCTTGCCTACACCCTCCCAGTGAAGGGAAAGGAAAAAAGAGCACCGGCGAAGCTATTTATTGCTAGCCTGGCTGAAGTAACTTTAAAACCTAAAAGCTTTGGTTGAGTCGGTGTGTCTGGCATGCAGCCCTGTGGGCAACCATGAGAGTGTACAACATCAGCCCTAAAATTATTGACGTCATCAAAAGCCTGTATGACAAGGCTACCAGTGCAGTCATCCACAACAGCGCCATCGGAAACTGGTTCAGAACAACAATCAGTGTGCGTCTCTCTCCACACACCAACTCAACCAAAGCTTTTTAGTTTTGAGGTTAGGTCAGCCAGGCTAGCTATAAATAGCTTCGGCGATGCTTCCTTTCCTTTTACTGGAAGGGAGGATGCAGGCAAGATATAAATAGCCTGCAGAAAGCAAAATGTGGAGGCACTAAACAGTGCTGCTCACATAGGCATTGAGCTAGTGTGTTCAATACTCTTCAACATCTTCCTAGAGCGCATCATGTCAGAAGCCCTTGCAGATCACGAGGGCACAATCAGCATAGGGGGAAGAGCAATCTCCAACCTTCGATTTGCGGATGACATTGATGGATTGGAGAGGAACAAGAATTTGAACAGCTGGTACAGAGGCTTGACACCACCTCCAGAGCTTATGGAATGGAAATAAGTGCAGAGAAGACCAAATGATGACCAACAACACCAATGGCATCAACACGGACATCAAATTCCAAGGCCAATCCCTTAACACAGTGCATTGCTTTAAATATTTAGGAGCCATTGTATCAGACAATGGGTCCCGACAGGAAGTCCTCTCCAGGATCGCACAAACAACTGCTGCCCTGGCGAGGATGAAGAAAATTTGGAAAGACAGGACCACCAGTCTACATTTTGAGGTAAGACTGCTGCGCTCCCTTGTCATCTCCATCTTCCTATGTGCTTGCGAAACGTGGACCCTCACAGCAGATCTCCAACGAAGAATACAAAGCATGGAGATGAGGTGATACAGAAGACTTCTGGCATTTCCTATACCCAACATATAACCAACGACGAAGTCCGAAAGACCATCACACAAGCCATTGGACAACACGATGACCTGCTCACCGTGGTGAAAAAACGGAAAATCCGATGGTATGGCCACGTCACCATATCATCAGGTCTTGCAAAGACCATCCTGCAAGGAGGTACTAGGTAGAAGAAGAGGGAAACCGAAAAAGAGGTGGGAGGACAACATTTGAATATGGTCTGGTTTGACACTGAGCGAAACAATCAGGGTTGCTGAGGACAGGGAAAGATGGAGTATGCTGGTTAAACGATCATCTGTGGTGCCCCTACGACCTCTGAGTTACGGGATAGGATAGGACAGGATAGTTTGTTTGTTTGTTTGTTTGGTTCTTTTTAAAAAAAAATTTTTTTAATCTCCCTTGCTTCCAGCATACTACAATGACGCAGCCTGCACTTCTATCCACGGATTTTGTCAAGAGGACTCTGGCCCTTGCCCCGGTTACTATATTACAGGATATTGTGGAGGCCCCGCAAGCAGGCGCTGCTGTGTACGTGATCGTTTTGATTACAAATAGATCCTCGCCATTTCTTTCGGATGTGACGTCGCGCGGGGCCTTTAACTGTAGCTTCAGTGCGACGGTAGCCTGGTGCATTACCTCATCATAATGATGTTCATGATGATGATCATGTAGTTACTGCTACTGCTGCTGTTGCTGCTAACGACTTCGGCGATAATAACAACGACGACGAAGTCGTTGCTTCTTCAACTGCTGCGGCAGGATATTTACTGTCACGCACTTGCCCAATCATCAGTAAAATTACCAATTCTGCTGTAATAAATAGCATAAAATCTTACCTCTTCGCCTGTTCATACCAAATTCTTTAAGGGCCGCTGTTACTGCTACTGCTGCTGCTGATGATGATGTGGATGTTGTTGATGACGACGACAACCATGACGATGATGACAACAATTTAGTTTTGTTTGGTAGCCAACAACCATCTCAAATAGTGTTTAAAAACATTATAGGTGGTGAGATAATGACTAAAAGCAGGCGTACACCAAAATAATACAAAAAGAACAACAGAACTATATATATATATGTTACCGGCAATCTGTGTATTCAGTCAATACGTGTATTGTCTAAATAAATCAGTCAATTCGTGTTTTGACTGTGACCACTAGCCAATACATGTAATGACTAAAATTTCCAGTCAATACGTGAATTGTCTTAATTTTGACCCACTTCAAAACACACATTGACTGACTGTTCATTTTAGTCAATGCGTGTTTCGCTCAGTCAAGTCTTCTAACAATTTTAGAGCACATGCGAGCGCACAGCATTATTTATATTAATGTGTTAATCGGCATGTAACTGATAAGGTCCAGTGTCTTCTTTGAAAATCAATCACTAGGACTTCAGCGAAGATCTTGTGGTGACGATTGTGATTGCAACCCGCGACAAAACCAAGGTCGATAATTCATTCTAGACTTGCTTTGTCGGCTCCTTGCCACAAATGATTGATACGAATGAAAACGAACAAAAGTTTTTAAACAAGCTGGCCGAAATTCTAGCGACTAAAGATTCCAGTTGCCTGTTGACCAGGGCGATATATTACGACTGTTACACGTATTTATTAATAATCGATTCAGCTCCGATGCTTGAATCTTGATATGTGTAACACACATTTCACCTTTTGTGGGGTTTTCTGTCTGGTATTGGGTTGTGGGGCATTCTGTTGTGGGGCATTATATTTATATATATATATATATATATATATATATATATATATATATATATATATATATATATATATATATATATATATATATATATATATATATATATATATATATATATATATATATATATATATATATATATATATATAAATGTAGACTGTGGGGTTTTTTATAATAGAATTGTTTATGAGGCAGATATATAGGCCTACTGTTGCTAGTTGTGGGCCATTATATGTGAATGGGAAAAAGAAGAAAGTAATTAGTTGTGTAATTGCAGTGTGAATGAATGTTTCATGCATTTTTTGATCATTGGAAATTAAATATTTCATCTGCTACATTTTTATTCAAATTAAGTTTTGTATGTCTCTGCTCTCGATACAATGTAAACTATTAAAGAATGAATGAACGAAGCAGGATTGCATAAATCAATGAATAAGTGAATGAATGCATAATGAAATCATTCTAAACCCCATCATTAATGTTTTTATTTTAATTTGTTGTATGGATTAAGGTTGAGTTTATTTCTTTTCTTTTTTCTTTCTACTTAGTGTCTTCTTATGAATACTTATTCTCTTCCTTAAATGTCCCCCACCAACCCTGTTTGTTTTTCATTTATTATTATGTTGACCCGAATCGCCAGAAAATTTGGCAACGAACTAAACATGAAATGAGTAATCCGATTTTTTTTGGAATAACTAAGGTAAAGAAAACTTGAAAAGAAGAACAAGAAGAAGAAGAAAAAGAAGAAAGGAGAAGAAGAAGGACAGAGAGAGAGAGGGGGAGAGAGAGGGGGAGAAAAAGAGAGAGAGATGAGAGAGAGAGGAGAGAGAGATTTTTTAAAATAAAACTTTTACTGAATGTTTATTTTCACTTTAAACTTTATTACAGCAGATCATTATGCAAAACAAATTATGCCAAATATTCGTTTTAGGTAATTGGCATTTACATGGGTTAATTTTTTTTTTAAATAAAGGTTAAAATCTGTTATATCTAAGGCATTTTGGGCACACAATTACTAGCACCTTAGGTATTGAAAAGGGTACTTTCAATGTACATTTTTATGTATTTTGTTTAAGTGCATCTTTCCTATACACCTTTCTCCCTTTGACACAACATCTTTACCACTCAAGTAAAACAAAAGAAACGATTTTCATGCACACAAAAACTTGCATTCTTGTAAAGTAAAAAATATATCGAAATATGGCATGGTAAAATGCAACAAAAAATTCGCATTTTACCAAATCATTTTTCCCTCGTTTGTTGTAAGTTTTAATTCTATATATGTAACGATTGCTAAATATCTACAGATTATTGAATAAGATGAGATAAAACATTGGTTATAGGGTAAACCGGACAATAAAATGATTGATTGAATGTAGCGATAAATTGTTTTCAAAAATCCACCCTTTACATTGATCACAAGGAAGATAGTTTTCAGGTTTAGCACCTTCCACAGAACGTGGGCACCTGACCACTGTTAGTTCTCCTCGTCCAATCCGCAGCACCTGTAAACACACACACATACAAAATTAAAAAATAAGAAAATTGGTATTGCACTTGGATGCAAACCACCCAAACTTAGGAAGGAAAAATGGAAAGAAAAAAGAAAAGAGAGAGAGAGAAAATCTTTTTATTCTCAGGGTGAAGAGTAAGCAGGGGTGCTTCTTTACATCTAGCCCTTGCCCCATTTATAAAGGGATAAATGAACAATTTACAGTACACAAAAAGTTTTCAGGACATAAACATACAGAGGAACTGAAGCATTCACATTAAAAAAAACAACCCAAGGTAATAGTACAAGTTTTTGGAATATAACCATACCGATAAACTGAAGCATACATATGAACAACAATAGCATGGCATCATAATTTGTCCAAATACATGTCAGTGTCTACAATTCACACACAGACACATTTTAAAGTAAGTGAAGTAAATTATGTAAAATGTGTCCCGACATACGTTTTCCAAAAACCTTTGGAAGTAGTTTTTCTGAACAAGAAAAAGTCAAGTTAGACCAGTTTACTTGTATGGTCTTAATGATCTAGTGGAAACAAACCAGACAAACCACAACTGAATAAACACAAAACCCTTAAAGTGTGTCCAGCAGATTCCACTGTTTACGGTCTTTCAGGAAAATTACCAAAATATTATTACTCAGGAATATTAACAAAATTACCGTCATGTGCCATCACCGACTCCACCTCCGACTCTGATTCTGGGTCGAACTTAAAGTCAAGCCTTTCATCGTCTGAGCAATCAGGAGGCTGAATTAAAATAATAATAATAATAACATAAAAATAAAAATAAAGTATAAACATGCACATTAAAGTTAGACAATAAAGAGTAGCTCTAATTTTTGTCTGCTGGGCGTTAAAACAGGAGAAAATTTGGCATGTCCATGGTGTAGCATGTAGTTTTCCTTCACAAGAGTAAGCCAATGTAAATTTAAATGTCATTGTCGTGAACAACTTGTTTTTTTTTCTTTGAGATACATGCATCGATTTGTTGGTAATTGCTTTCTTAGCAAGGACAATGTATCCCTATCGATAGATTCATTAGTGAAAAATGGTTATCTGAAAGTTTCTTATTCACAGAACAACACAAAAAAGTTACAAAATCCTCACAATCTCACATGGCCCATAACATGATGTGAAACAGCACTTTCATAAACAGTATGTTATTTTTTATGTTAGACAGTGTTTCAGTAATGTCCCTGGGAAAATAAATGAATCGCTTGCAGATTGTTGCTTTCTTGTTCTATTTACTTAGTACAAAACATAACAGTTTTGGTGAAGAAAAGGGGCTATAACTTAAAGATATCTTTGTTTTATCACAAATAAAATGCCCCACACCATAGGCTAACACAGCTATTTGATTTAAAGTAAGCAGTGTGATGTCTTGCAAGCAAAGTCCTTGAACAGTGGTAAAGTTAAAGGTGCTTAAGCAAATGGAGTGAGCTTTATATATTCAACAAAGAACTGCAAATCGCTATCATGGTTGAGGACATAAAAAACACTGCATCTCGATACATGTATCTGCAACTATCATGATCCCAGTAGATCAAGACAGGAATGAAGCTTGCAATCTGAGCAAAGCTACAACATTTCACCCAATTTAAGTGGAAATGTTGAAGTCACACCGTTAACCTTTGCTGCCACCCTTGGGTGGAATAACACCCATAATGTCAGTTAAATCATAATAACTTCGACAATTGTTCTAGATTTTTGAAATTTTATGACTTTGTAAGTTAAGAATTGCCAAATCTTATGCCAAATTTTCTTACATTTTTGTGTATAAATGCAGTTGTAGACAACAAAAATGCACAATATCTAAATCCCAACAGAGTGATTTTCCACCCATGCTTATAATAGTGCAGCAGTAGCAAATCCTGACGCCCTGAACTTTGTGGGTGGACAGTCACCCATACAGTGTAAAGAGGGATAAACCCTTCCCGCACTTCGTGGGTGAAAAAACACCAATACAAAATAAAGTAAATCAATGTTAAAAATAATAAATAAGTACTTTAGCAGATACTGAATGAAACAACAGGAATACATTTGTTTCCTCTTTCTTAACAATTTAAATCTCTGATTTATTATATATACAGCATAGAAAAAATAGAAGGAAGAAAATTGAATGGAAGGAAAAAATAGAATGAGAAAAGGAAGAAAGAAAACAAGATATAAAGAAATAAAGGAAACAAAGAAAGCGCGAAAAAAAAGAAAGAAAGAAAGAAAAAAAGAAAGAAAGAAAGAAAGAAAGAAAGAAAGAAAGAAAGAAAGAAAGAAAGAAAAAGGACAGAAATGAGCCAAAGAAGAAGATAAAGAATCTGAAAAAGAAAAAAAAAGAAAGACTGGAGAGGAAAAAAAAGAAAACACAAGAGAAAAAGAAATGTCAAAGAAATGAAGATTAAAGAAAATAAGAAAAGTGAATGAAAAAAATCAAGAAAGAATACAAAGAATTTGAAGAAAGAGGAAGAGGAGGAGGTGGAAAAGTAGAAGGAGGAGGAGAAAGAAGAAGAAAAAGAAGAAGAAGAAGAAGAGATGATGGTGATGATTATGATGAGGAGGAGGAGGAGGAGGAGGGGGAGGAGGGGGAAGAGAAAGCTGCTGCTGTGTGTGGGTGCGTAAGAGTGTGTGTACGTGTGTGTGCATGCGTGTGGTTTTAATTTTGTATCATTTTGATGTAAAAGACATACACGCATACATTAAATCTAAAGAATCGTCTCGCTTCATTTATAACCAGAATGCGAGAACTACTCTCTGGAGAAGGCGTCTCTTTATTTCTCTCTGTATACTGTTAGATCTAGTTATTAGTCTAACCTTTGGGTATTTTGTTCACCTTCAGATACGGGGGCACCTGTGATAAGAACTGAAGATTCAATTCAATTCAAATTTTAATTTTAACATCACATGCAATTTTAGACCATGAATAAGAAGAGGCATGGTAAATAATTTCCGATTTCTGGCAGAAGAAACGCGTCACTAATTTAATTTTAATAATATTTAGGAATCATTAGTTGTAACTACTACTACTACCCCTCTAGTTTTCACAACAAAGTTGTCAGAATTCGTCTTTTGGCGGCTCTTTAATGACAATCATTGCTTCGCTTATGCTGATATGATCATCATCCACATACATAAATAACTTAAATTATTATCAAAATGGAAATACATTTTTTTGTGCAGTAATGACTCGATTTGTGTCCGAGCTTGCTTAGCTGAAACTGAAAATGTCTTCTTCTTCTTCTTCTTCTTCTTTCTTCATCATCGTCATTTTTTTCGTTCTTCTCTTTCTTTCTTTCTTCTTCTTCTTTTTCTTTTTCTACTCCCACATCATCACATTCATCATCATCATCATCATCATCATCATCATCATCATCATCATCATCATCATCATCATGTCGTCGTCGTCAACCCTGCAGAAAAGGCGACCAATAATACTGAGGTAAAGTTTCCTGAGAAATCATACATATCAATGTTTCACACACTAATGTAGCCATGCAGCTAAGTCGAAGTTGACCATAAGAAAACCTCGGGGCCTCCATTGACGCCCGAAAGGGATGATAACACCCATTTTATTTTCACTGACTGCTACA
The DNA here is from genome assembly GCA_036898135.1 of Oncomelania hupensis. Classification (NCBI taxonomy): domain Eukaryota; kingdom Metazoa; phylum Mollusca; class Gastropoda; order Littorinimorpha; family Pomatiopsidae; genus Oncomelania; species Oncomelania hupensis. Next base: position 46,738,514 of record CM072523.1, on the reverse strand, counting down.
CAAAACAGAAATGTAAAACATATCATAACTCTCAAGGTAAAAGTATGCATTTTCGGTTTATTACAAATCTTTACCAAGAGTAAAACTCTGGCCAACTATCCTATCCCATCCTATTCCATAACTCGTAGGTCGTTGGGGCACCACATATGATCGTTAAACCAGCGTACTCCATCTTTCTCTTTCCTCAGCAACCCTCATGGCTTCGCTCAGCATTCTGTGAGGTGTTCTTTTTATTTTTCCAACACTCTTCTTGGCCAAGTATAGCAAACTAAAATGACTAATAAGCGTACACATTTTCAAAACTTCAGCCGGCTGGGAAAAAAAAATAATCGTTTGTACAGCACCCTTCAGAATATATTATTCTGATTGTCTTGTGTAAGTGTATACACGCAGTACATAGCAACAAGATCCTGACTGATGTGTTTTCAGGAAAACTCGGCTCAAGCACTTCTTATTTGGCACCGTGCTTCCACTGTTTCTGCGGCAGATCGCTTCTTCAACTTAAAGTTAATCTTATTACCAAATGTTTATGCAACTTCGTCTTCTTACCCCTCTTCTCCTTATCCTCCTTCTTCTTCTTCAAATTAAAGTAAATAACTATCAACTAAAATAAATAAAATTATAATAAAAATAAATGATACAATAAAATAATTGCATAAATAATGAAATAATTAATTATCCTATCCTATCCCGTAACTCGAAGGTCTAGGGGCAGCACAGATGATCGTTTAACCAAAATACTCCATCTTTCTCATGGCTCATGGCTTCGCTCAGTGTCAAGCCAGTCCATTCTCGAATGTTGTCCTACCACCTCTTTTTCGGTCTTACTCTTCTTCTGCCTCTTTGCACCGTGCCTTGCAGGATGGTCTTTGCAAGGCCTGATGCTCTGGTGATGTGGCCATACCATCGGAGTTTCAGTTTCTTCACCACTGTGAGCAGGTCATCGTGATGTCCAATGGCTTGTGTGATGGTCTGTCGGATTTCGTTGTTGGTGATGTGCTGGGTATAGGAAATGCCCAGAAGTCTTCTGTAGCACCTCATCTCCATGCTTGGTATTCTTCGTCGTAGATCTGGTGTGAGGGTCCATGTTTCGCAAGCGTGAGAGAGAGACAGAGAGAGAGACAGAGAGAGACAGAGAGAGAGACAGAGAGAGAGAGACACACAGAAAGAGACAGAGAGACAGAGAGAATCATTACTCAAAACAAAATGAAATCAGTCATAATGGGTTTTAAAAAAATATAATTCTCTTTCGATTTTTATTTTACTTTTTTTTTATATTTCCAGGAAAAAAGAATCTTGTCTTTTCATTAAAAGCTTCTTTTTTTAAACAGTTTTCCCCATTTAATTTCTTTTTTTTTCATTTTATTTAGTTTTGTTTATCTTCTTCCCTCCCCTCCCTCCCATCCCACCCCTCAACATTCCACTCTCCCTCTACCTCTCTCCCTCTCACTCCTTGGATATTTTACGCATTTTCTTGCCCCGTTCCCTCCTTTGATCCCTCCCCTTTTGTTCTTTTTGTTGTTTCTGTATTTTTTTTTTCAACGGCTTTATTTCCTGTAATTCGTTCCTTCTTTCTTTTTTCTTCTTTCTCCCATTGTTTTCCTGTTCTTTTCTTTTTTTCTTGTTTCCTTCTTTGCTTTGCTGCCTTTCTTTTGCTTTCTTCCTTCTTTTTCATTCCTACTTTTCTTTTGCCCCTTTTTCTTTCTTAGCACTTAAGCTGCTGGCTCTTACCACAAAAGCTGCGCTATTCGATTATTGTAGTTCTATTTATTTCAGTCATTTCACTTGGACCACATCTGAAACGAACTAGAGTTGGTTTTTTTACCAAGTGTTCAAGACTGTTATGCATTGTTTACAAAAAGACTGATCAGGAAACTATTTAAATTCCTTTATATACGAATGAAAATCAAATTAAAACAAAACGGAACACCGCCAACTAATGTTAAAATAGTACAGGAGAAAGAAAATCCATTCTTTATTGTTAGAATTCTTTGCAGTCCGCTATAAACAATGACTAAATAAATGACTAATTCTTCCTTGTTATGCAATGTTTTATAAATGTATGTAATGCTTTCTTTTCACATCAAAAGGAAAAATATTATAACCAAGCACATTACAAACTAATGTAAACAATTTTACGAGAAAGAAAATCCATTCCCCTTTATACAATACTTATTGGTGTAATGATATCAAGGTTAAAGTTAAGAATGGCTTCTATGAATTGCTTACCCTAAGTAAACAGTACCTGTAGTGGCATCAATTTTTATATTCTTCAAATTAAGTTATAAACAGCAGCATCAACTTGCTTCCCTGCAGCACCAAATTCGATCAAGGAGTCGCCACAGTCTTTTTTAATTGCTGTATTGTGGCGGTTTTTCTGTTTGTCACTCTACCACATGTGCAATGGCGGCGGAGACTGGCTGGTTCTAATTTCAGTTTATCTACTAAGTTTTGGTTATGGTAGTTGGTTCCTCTCTCTCTCTCTGTGTCTCTCTCTGTCTCTGTCTCTCTTTGTGGTTTTGTTTGGGATGGGAGAGAGAGGGAGTTCGTTCGTTTTCTCACAGACTACCACCTTTGGTGACCGAAATGGTGGTAGTGGTGGTGGCAGTGATGTCCCGAGGCCTCGGACATCGGTCATGGTCCGATTCGTTTGGAAAATGACCGAATGCAAACACCTGTGTCCCGTCAAATGTCCGATTCTATTGCGAAATTAGCGGTCATTGTCCGATAGTATTATGACTAGAGCGGTCACTGCAAGAAACATCTTTACAAACTGGAGTGTCCAAGCCGTTAAAACGAGTTTGAATAGTGGCCAATGCTAGACTATTATCACTCTTTAGTACATTCCGTCGAACAACAAAAGGGCCGCAACTCTCGACACTTTTGAAAGGGAAATAACCGACACCATACTTCCTCTGCAACGATCTTAAAGAAGCACCATTAATCGGTTCGCTTTACAACCTGAATGTCCTATTTTTTTAATGTAGTCAGGACATGATGTCCGATTAGTTTTATGTTTCAGGACATTTTGTCCTATTGCCCTCTAATCCTAGGAACACCACTGTGGTGGTGATGATAGAAACCGCCGTTGGTGATGGTGAGGAATGGTGACAATGGTGACAATGGTGAGAGCGGCATGACGTTATCCTTTTTGGGGTCGTTCCTTTTCTCTCAGCCTACCACTTGTGGTGACCGAAGTGGTGGTGGCCGTGGTGGTGGTGGAAAAAACCGCCGTGGTGGTGGTGCGGGTGGTGATGATGGTGGGGACCCGCCAGCGCTCCAGCAAGACCCAGCCCCAGCCCCACAGCAGCAGCCCCGGCAGCCAGTCCCAATCCTAGTCTTGGTCTCTGATAAACAGAACGACTGAAGATAAAAATACAGTCACAAGAACTTGCACTGCAGGCCACGAAAACCCCCACAGAAGATAAACAGGATAAAGGAAAGAAAACCATGCCACCACCTCCACCACCACCATCATTCATCATCATCATCATCATCATCATCATCATCATCATCATCATCATCAGCATCATCATCAGCATCATCTTCATAATCATCATCATTCACAATTAATCAAATAATAACGGATAGATAAATAAAATAAAAATAAATAATGAAAATAACTATAAACATCATCATCATCATCATTATCATCATCATCATCATCATTCACAATTGATCAACGGGTAGATAAATAAATTAAAAAAATTAATGAAAATAACTATAAAAATAGGAAGAAAAAACGAAATAAATAAAGAATTAAGGAAAAGAGCAACAAAAGAAAAAGAAAGAAAGAAAGAAAGAAAGAACATGAAAGACAGACAGAAAATAAAAAAAATTAAAACAAAGGAACCGAAGAAAGAAGGAAAGAAAGAAAGGAAAAAGAAATACGCAAAAGGAAATGAAGGAATGAATCAATCAATCCACATACTACAACAAAATAGTAATAAGTCATCAATAAAACAAAATACAATAGAATAAAATAAATAAAATAAGATAACATAAATTTAAAAAAAAATGAAAGGAAAGGAAAAATTTTTAAAAAATCATTAATGCAAATTAAATTAAATTAAATTAAACATTTGCTCACCTCTTCAACAATGACGGTCTCTCTATAGGGTCTCCTCTCTTCCACGATGACGGTCGTGGTTGGGGGTCGGGGAGCATTGTAAACGTAAGTGGTGGTTGAGGGAGGGTGGGGGTACACAATCGGAGGCTGAGGGGGGTAGGCGGGGTAGTTTTCTGGGGGAGGGATCTTACCCCCAACCTGCACGACCTGGTTGCCCGGGGGAGGGTAGTACGCAGGCGGGTATCCACTGTTGGGATAACCTGTGTAAAGACGGGCAAAGTTTTCGAAATATAACAACGCGAAGTTTAGGATAAACTCGTTCTTACTTTAAAAAAAAACATAAAAATAAAAAATAAAACAATACCCCGATACAGGGCCCTTCAAAACATGTTTTGCAAGCAGAACAAAGCCATGATTTACCACTCAAACAATCAGCTAAATGATCCAACTAGCTTCCTGCCCCCGCCCACCCCAAACAAACAAAAAGTTTTCAAAATGAATTTCTCAGTCTCCCTTCCTCTCTCTGCCGGTCTCTCTGTATCACTGTCTTTCTTTTTCCCTCTGTCTGTCTTTGTCACTCTCTTTTACTATATACTACCCCCACACACCCACACACACATAAGCACACACACACATCGACAGAGTTTTGCAGTCAGAATAAAGCAATAGTTTATAATTCAAACAATCAGGCATATGTACAAACTAGCGAAAAATAAACGTTTTCAAAGAGAATCTCTGTTACTGACTCTGTCCTTCTCTGTCTGTCTCCTTAATCTTCCCTCCCTGTCTGTCTGTCTGTTTGTCTCGGTGACCGAATTTTTACATTTTCATAATCAAAATGGGGTATTCAACGAGGGATTATCTTCAGCATTTTGTATGCATTTGATCACAAACAAGTCATGGATTGTAGCTTTTATAGATAGGGCCTATCCTATCTGGAGGTCGGTCTCTCCCAACTCTATAAAGACATCCATGTCATATAAAACTCGACGTCTAGTGATCAATGCTTTTAATTTGCCAGATTTAAGTTAACAATTCCGAGAAAGAAAGAAATCAACAGATCAGCAAGGACTGGCGTTAAACTAAGACAACAATTAAAAGATTATTTAAGTAGCTTGGTAATAAATAAATAAATAAATTAATATACAATCAGCTAACTATAAAATCAATTATCAACCAGTCCAAAATTCAACTAACCTGGGTAACTCATCTTGTCTGTTGGAAGTGAAAAAGAATCGTGAATCTCAACTTGATGAAAATGGCCTCCGAATTTAGTTCCTTCTTTATACCAGTTCCTCTTTGCCCTTGTCAGGTTTTTTCTTGTCGGCGGTTTAGAGACTCCTGTTTCGTTGTTATATGATCGGCGGTGTACTGTCAATTTTATATCTTCCTTCTACACCGCCTCTCAACAACCTGTACAACTACAAGTCATTATCACGATCCGCTGGTCAAGTGACAAGTGCTAAATTTAACCCCATTGCGTAAGGTTGCTATAATTAGAAGGAACTCCATAAATAGTGGAATCTGATTGGTCCATATGAGGATAGATCTCTACGCTGATTCGGTAAGCAATAATACTGGATATTTCTAGTTGTAAAGTGCTCATGTACTTTTGTTCGAACCAAATGTTTTTTTAAGCGTTCACTACTGCTAATTATAGTTTTACAACTTACAGTCCTTTAGTTTACAATCGAAAACGAAGAGAGTCTAATGTCTTTTTATTCAAACCTTTACAGTAAATAGTTTGATTATAGAAGAGTTTATTTATTAATCCCCATTATTGAGGTTCAATATTTTGAATGATGCTTGTAAAAGATTGTTTTTAAATATTAACATTGAAAAGACTAAAGTTATTGTGTTTCGCAAGGGAGGTTATCTAGGAAAATATGAACAGTGGCATTTAAATGGGAACAGACTGGAAGTAGTCAACGAGTATAATTGGGTTTTACGTTCACGACAAAGGTGAGCATCAATAAGGGGGTAAACGCACTAGCGTTAAAGGGGAGAATAGCAGGCCTCGAATGTATGAAAACGATTTCAAAAATTAAAGACATTTCCAGAAGTTGTTACTTTAAAATGTTTGATACACAGGTTCAGCCAGTGCTGTTGTATGCTTCTGAATTATGGGGGCTGCAAAGACTAACTAACATTGAAAGAGTGCACACTCTGGTTGTAAGAGATTTTTGAATGTGCCATTGGGAGTTCTAACCAAGTTTATTTATGGAGAAACAGGAAGATACCCCTTGTATATTAATAGTACTGTAAGATGTATTCGTTACTGGCTGAAATTGCTTAAGTTAGACCACTCTAGGCTGCCCAGACAGGCTTATCAAATGTTGATGATCTTAAACGACAGTGGAAAGAAATGTTGGGTGACAAGGCTAGAAAACACTTTGAACACGTACGTTAGGTCTTGGATATGTTTGGCTACAACAAGGTGTAGGTAATGAAAATGTCTTTATTTCTGTGCTTAAACAAAGAATGAAAGATATTTATATTCAAGAATGGGACAGTTCTGTTTTAGTAAAAGACAAATATCAAAGATACAGAATGTTCAAAAACGTGTTTGAGACGGAAGCGTATTTTGAGAGTATGCATGTAAAATGTTTTAGAGACTGTCTTACAAAGCTACGGCTTGGTGTTTTGCCGGTAAGAGCATCCCATTTTAGATTGATGTTTGATGCCACTGGAGATATTCTGTGCAAATGTTGTAATGTACCAGAAGATGAGGACCATTTTCTAACTAAATGTACATCATACAATGAATTGAGAGTTAAATATATAACTTTTCCTTTTCATTCCTGTGTAAATTTGCTACAATATGGATCCCAATTTCACATATGGAGAATATGTTTGTTTACTTTTCACGCTTTAAAAATAAGAACAGAATATTATGAGCATGTTGCTTTTACGTAATCCCAGGAATAATTTTGCTGTTATCTGTAAATTGTCAGACTGTAATAAGTGAATCACGTGACCAACTATACCTATATCTATGGGCTGGTGGCCCGAAGATTGTGCTAATTTGTTGTAGGCTTATGTTATGCTTTTGAGAATTAAACGGACGATGTCCAAATGTCTCTCTCTCTCTCTCTCTCTCTCTCTCTCTCTCTCTCTCTCTCTCTCTCTCTTTCAATTCTTAGCATCTGCTTTTGGGCAGATGTGGATCAGTTCATTTACAAAATGATAAGTATAAAGCATTAAAAATAAAACAAATAAAAGGCAAAACATAGTAACTGCAGTGTAAGTATGTACAATGAACAAGTGAAAACAAACATAAAATTACACTAGCAGAAAAGGCGTTACGACATATTCCCTGAGCGTGTACCAACACATACCTACCCCAACACACAGATTGCAGGTTTGTTTTGAAGTATTACGTAATCGCATCGACATCGCATTCCCTTCCTAGCTGCCTTTGAAAATAAAAAAAGGTCCCTTGTATTCCTTATGCCTCCCATGCTCCTTATAGAACTCGCAATATTTAACATGAAAATGAGGTGCCCAGGAAAAAACACAGAACTAACGGATAACGGATAGCAGTTTACGGGTTGAAAGATGATGCAAGACGTATTCTCTCTCATTCAGACGAAACATACTCGTTCATCGCTTACCACCCTCAAAGTAACGGTCAAGTCGAACGGTTCAACGGTACGTTAAGTTCCATGTTGCGCAAACTGATGAATGAAAAGCCAGAGGCTTGGGATACCTAGGTATCCGCGGCGCTGTTCGCCTACCGTGAGATATTATTATTTTATTATTGGGTATTTGTATAGCGCACATATTTCGCCGTTCTTGGCGACTCAAGGCGCTGGCCGATACAGGATCTAACTCAAGCCGCCCTAGGCGCCAACTTGCAGCCTTTGGGCGCATCGTAATAACGCTCCAGACAACTGAGCACAATCCTGGGCAGCCAGGGATGGGGGAGAAGGACCTAGGTGCATGCTGAGTGTGTTCTTGTCACCGGCACTCAGCCGTCTAGGACATGAGCGTCAGGATCTTTAAAGTCCGTTATGATGGAATGTATGCGACACAGACTAGACCTCGGTTTATACTCTCATCCGAAGGAGTAGGAAACGGGAGTAAAGTGTCTTTCCCAAGGACACAACACAATGCCCTGGCCTGGGCTCGAACCCAAGACCTTCAGATCCGCAAGCCAAAGCTCTACCATTAGGGTCCCCCAACCTTGCACATTGTATATTGTACTACTGAAATGAGCGAGAGAGCGAGAGAGAGAGAGAGAGAGAGAGAGAGAGAGAGAGAGAGAGAGAGAGAGAGAGAGAGAGAGAGAGAGAGAGAGAGAGAGAGAGAGAGAGAGAGAGAAATGCTTTGACAATTTATTAGCAGTTTGGCCCAAGGCCCATATATGCCCACGCGCACGCGCCACGCGCGCGGACAAACACACACCACTCATGCGCACGTGATCCGAGCGTCGGCTATCGAAGTCGGAAAATAAACCTAATGAAACACTGCGAGTACCAAATTCATTTTGTAAAAATCCTATTTAGCCAAAAACGTGCTTAAAAAAATATTAAGTTGAAAATTATTTAATTTAATAGTGCACCTGCACGAATTGACAAAAGGAAATTTTGTAGCAAAACTTCAAAATGTAATGTATTATATACACACTAAAACAACATAAAAAAAAGATCGACACATATGCTTCAAATAGAAGTAAGGCGATGTTCAAGCAAGAAATGGAATAATATATACATCACTTCAACAATTCTACTAACATTTTACGCCTTGAGAATGCGTGATATGCAAATTTACTTTAAGGATCGTACGTGGACAAGGTCTTTTCTTTGAATTAGGCTTGTGTTACATGCAGGTCGATCATACAAAACATTACATTACATTATTATTGCTTTAGGTCCAGCGGACTCTTCCGAGCCAAATCAGGACCGGACAACCCCTAATCCGCATAAAAGATCTGCTGAAACAACCCCAGTGGTAAAACCGAAAGCTCTCCACCAGCCAGCCACTTTACAATAAAGACATCCCACGCAGGGGACGGCTGAGGCTTCACCCCAACTTATCGAACCCCCGTTTACAAAAACAAAATAGAATACAAACATCATTATAAATTATCAACAATGTATATAAAATGCCTACATTGCTAAATAATAACATCATAGGAAGCCCTAGTGACCACCCGGCAGAAAGCGTCCAATATTCCCAAGTTGATCCAACAGACCTCACACACAAATAAGGAGTCTTGTCCCGGAAGAGTTTTCAAGAAAAAAGGTAGGAGACTGGTCTAGCGAAGAAGACGATAGTATAGCAGATTAATAGAACAGAGCAGGAATGAGAAAGAGCAAATGAGCAAGACAGCGACAGTGAGAATTTAAAGCATTAAATTTCCAGAAAGTGGGGATACTATTTATACTGAAACCCCCGGCACCCCAACGGGGGAAATCATACAAAAAACGAGTTCTTATTTACACAGATCAGAGATACAATAAGTGGTATTCATTCTCGACAATAATTTTATAGACAATGCAATTGCTGACGAACACGTCTTCGACATTGTATTTGTTGGCATTGCTGTTGAGGGAGAAAACTCTAAATCTAGGCAAAGACAGTGCTACACGAAGCAATACACATCAATGTCTACAATGTAGGATTCATGGGTAAAAAAAAGTTTTAAAGTAAAAAATCTTTGTTAGCAGCCTTTATACATTATTCTTGTTTAAATATGTTCGAGAGTCTTCTTTTACATTTTGTCAGAAACATTTCTACGCTACCCACTCCCTGTTGTACCCAAACAAAATAAAACCCACAAGCAGACACAATTTTACGTTCACCTGATGCCCAGTTATTATTCTCAAAGTTATCAAAGTTATCCAACATACGATATGCTTGGTTTGGCAGTCTATCAGGGATAAGTTGAATTCATCTAAACCAAAATCTTTAAGTATGAACAGCAGAGTTGACATACAAGGGGAAGCGGCTTAATTCATCCTAAATCATCTTATCTGGAGTTCTTCCCCCGTTGGGGTGCCGGGGGTTTCAGTATAAATAGTATCCCCACTTTCTGGAAATTTAGTGCTTTAAATTCCCACTGTCGCTGTCTTCCTCATTTGTTCTTTCCCATTCCTGCTCTGTCCTATCACTCTGCTATACTATCTTCTTCTTCGCTAGATCAATGACCTAACTTTTTTCTTGAAAACTCTTCCTGGACAAGACTCCTTGTTTGTGTATGAGGTCTGTTGGATCAGCTTGGGATTGTTGGACGCTTTCTGCCAGGTGGTCACTAGGGCTTCCTATGATGTTATTATTTAGCAATATAGGCATTTTATATGTATGTGTTTTGTTGTTAATTTATAATGATGTTTGTATTCTATTTTGTTTTTGTAACCGGGGGTTCGAGTAGTTGGGGTAAAGCCTCAGCCGTCCCCTGCGTGGGATGTCTTTATTGTAAAGTGACTGGCCGGTGGAGGGCACTCAATTTTCCCACTAGGGTTGTTTCAGCAGATTTTTTATGCGGATCGGGGGTTGTCCGGTCCTGATTTGGCTCGGAAGAGTCCGCTGGACCTAACGCAACAATCAATCAATCAATCTGGAGTTCTAGTGGGAACCCCAAGGAACTGTTTACACTAGCTAATAAATAAACTTTCTCAATATTATTAAGAGAAAGAAACAGAGCATTAGATTGTTTAATAGGATATAGATTTTTGGTCGATCGAGAGAGATAGAGAGTAAGAGAGAGAGAGAGAGAGAGAGAGAGTGAGGGAAAGAGAGAGAGAGTGAGAGAGAGAGAGAGAGAGAGAGGGGGAAAGAGAGAGAGAGAGAGGGAAAGAGAAAGAGGGAAAGAGAGAGAGGGAAAGAGAGAGAAAGAGACAAATTGTATGCCTGTGGATGGTGGAAAGAGACAGACAGAGAGATAGACAGACAGAGAGAGCAAGAGGCAGACAGATATGAAGGCAAACAAAAACAACGATGTGAATTAATTCAAACAACTTTAAACTTTTATCTTACCTGGTTTATTTGTGCAACCTGTTCCCACCACATACTTTCAGGAAAATAATACATTTAAAAAGATGCAATGTATTAAACAAACAAAAAAATCAATTTATAAAAAAAAAACTGTGATATGATAAAATGCAGATTTAAAAAAATCTGTTATTGTCTTACTGCTGATTAAAAAAGAACTGTATAAAATATATACTGTATAATAACTATTATGTACATGATCAATAGGACTGTTTATTTTACAACATACCGTTTTTAATACCAATCTAATTAGACATGAGTCCCATACACACACACAAACATCAACAACAACAACAACACCAGCAACAACAACACACAATTCAAATAATACGTAAATATAATGATACATTTTATGGTAATAAAAAAAATCAAATCATAAAATAAACATTTGAAGGGACAGAGTAAAAGCTCACAACCTCTCATAATATAAGTTTGAATCTCAAAATAATAAATGGTATTATCATAATATACAAATACCAGCTTCAAGATGTATACTGTCCTCAAAATAACAGAATATGAACACCAAATGTACAAGTTTAGTTTATATACACACCATTTAAAAACCTTTTACAAAACCAGACTGTTAAAAAGTATATATAAAATCTGATTTTAAAACTGTAATAAGATTCTTTTTTAAATTTTTATAAATCACTATGAATTGACTAATTTATGTAACGAAATCTTTAGTAAAATATTTGGAATGATGTATACATTTCTTTCAATAATTAAAACATTATAAATAATTTGATTTAAAGCGATGTCAACAAATATGTTGAACCATTTCAATACTATGTATGCAGAATTTCATAATATGTGCCAATATAAAATATTATATTAAATATCCCTCACCCATAAATCAATAAGTATGAAACAAAAAAAAAGGAAAACCAAATAAACAAAGAAGAGACAAGGAAAAAACAGTTAACACAATATCACATACCAAATCAGCCTTAAAACAATGGCAACTTATAAAAACACTTTCTAAAATATACTTAAAATGTAACCACAGACCAAAACATCTTTAAATTATTGTACTGCACACAGCTGTATATATTAAACAAAGATATTATTTCAAATGGTAAACAAATACATTGTTGTTGATTCTCGAAATAGACTCTTTTTGATTCTTGTAAAAACAAAAAAACTAATTGTAAAAAGCATCACATCTTAAACAATGTTTTAACATATTAAATCAAAACATTACTCTATACGAAAACATGCATAAACTATTATGAATAATGGTACAAATTTCATAAATTACATTGCTCGAAATAATGACAAAGTTATATTCTTTTCGATTTTTGAAAGACAATGACAACAAAATATAACATTTTCATACCAATCAATGCACAAAAATTGATTTACAATATGCACACAAACACCCGCAAGCACGCACAAACGGATTGGCAGACAAGACACGAACGCACCCATCCACCCACTCCTACCTCTGCACACACACTCACACACACACACCCACACACACACACACACACACACACACATGTTACCCTGAAAAATACAAAGACACAAAAATACAACCATGCGACGCATCACACGCCGATATAACTAGATAGAAAAATTGCAACCAACATGAAAAATCTTTTTTTTGTTTTTTTTTTTTTGTTTAAAATCACCGGGCCGTAGTTACTACTACTACTACTACTACTACTACTAATTATAATAACTAGTATAATAATAAAAACAATAATAATAATAATAATAATAATAATAATAATAATACATTAGTAGTAGTACTACTACTAATACTAATACTACTACTACTACTAATAAATAATAATAATAATAATAATAATAATAATAATAATAATAATAATAATAATAATAATAATAATAATAATAATAATAACAGCACAACCGCATTGCACAACTTGAATTATGCAGACTATTATCACAAAAATAAACCATTAAAAAAATAAAATTATTATTTACTATTTAACTGTTATTCTTCTTCTTCATATTATTATTGAGGATTTTTATATTGCACTTATCTCGCTGTACTTGACCAGACTCTAGGCGCTGGCCGATACAGGATCTAACTCAAACCGCCCGAGATGCCCACCCGCAGCCTTTGGGCGCATGGTCTGACGCCAGGACAATTGAGCACTATCCTGGCCAGCCAGGGATGGGGGAGAAGGACCAAGTGCATGCTGGGTGTGTTCTTGTTACCGGCACTCACCTGTCTAGGACATGAGCATCAGGATCTTTAAAGTCCGTTATGATGGAATGTATGCGACACACAGACTAGACCTCGGTTTATACTCTCATCCGAAGGAGTGGGAAACGGAAGTCAAGTGTCTTTCCCAGGGACACAACACAATGGCCCGGACAGGGCTCGAACCCGGGACCTTCAGATCCGCAAGCCAAAGCACTACCATTAGACCACCGTGCCTCTTATTAACTTATGTAGTACTTTTCACAGCTCAAAGAGCTTCTCAAGGCGTTGGACAATACAGGACCTAACTCAAGCGTCCCAAGGCGCTAACATGCAGCCTTTGTGCGCATAGTTGGACCCCCTGATGGCTGAACACAATCCCTGGCCACTGGGGATGAGGAGAAGGGACCTTCCATTCGCTGGGAGCATTTGTGTAGCTGGCACTCGCCCCATATAGAACATGAGCATCAGGATCTTTAAAGTCTGTGTGATGGAATGTGTGCATGCGCAGACCAGACCTCGGTTTATACTCTCACCCAAAGGAGTACACAGTGTGCCACCCCACGCTCCAATACGATAGCATGGAGAAACTGAGCATGCTATGATACAATATAAAGAATCTAACATGCTGTTCTTTTAAACTTCTTTTACACCAGCACAAAGACCTATAGCCTTTATAGCTACAATGCTTCACGCTGCACACTCCCCAAATCGTATTTGTAGTCAGAATGGGCTCCTACAGCACACCTTTAAAGTTAAAAGGGGGCCGAGCGTTCAGTTTTCCTATCTCTCCTACGACTGACCCGCCATACTACATCACTGAACATACAGTGATAATTGAATAGAGAATCTGAACAAGCTAGGATAGCACGGAAAATCAGCTCACTATAAGTGACCATCAACAAATTTCAGTGCTGGTCATTGGTTAAAACATTCAACACTTTTGTCAGGCAAGAGGGACACCAAAATATGTGTGTAAAAAATACAAATGCAGGAGTCATCTTGCCTATGAGAAATGGGACTAGAGTACAATGGCATCATCTTGGATAAATAATCCTAATTAGATGCTTTTCTCCGTGGTAATAAGGGAATAATCGGAAAGATCAGTTATCTCCCTTTAGTTAGTTATCTCCCTTTACTTTAATGAGCTATAACACTTCAGTCCGGAATGTCATCGAGTTACAATAAACATTACCATAGTTCTGGAAGAAAAAAAAACAACAACATTGCACTAACAACTTCCAACATCACAGATTCCAGTGAAAATCAAAACATATCACATCCATTCCATGCAACAATTGATTAATTACATAAAGCAACGGCAACAACACCTTACACATCCTTCCCGTCAGGCATTTTTCCTTGGAAGCAGCATGTGAGTAGAAAACCTGCAACACAATGATTATTAATTAATTTTAATTATGAATTATTGCAAACAAAAACAATAAAATATTAGGAATTAAAAATAAATACATAAAAAAATAAAATGCAATGTTCACCAAAGCTGCTAAATTTTTACTGCAGTAGTAATAAAATGTGGCCGCAGGCCATTCCGGTACCCAGTGCAAAGCCGTGAAAAGATCCTGCCTGAACTGCCAACATGGACATTCGGCCACAAGCGACAACTGCCCCTGCTCTAAAGGAGCTCTTGCTGGAGAGACCAGCGTAGAGCGGCACGTATGTGCCACGTGTCCAGGCTTTATGCCTGGCCAAAAAACATTTGACACAGGCCCCTGCGCGAACGCTGACTCATCGCAATTCCGTTTGGGATGTGTCGTGTGCTGCCGCAATTTCTGATCCCCTGCTGTTTCCCCCTTGAAGACCGGATTGGTCCACCCCTTTGCCTGGCGATGAGGGTGGTAACCGATGTTCGGACTACCGAAGCTCAGAATTCCACAGAAAGATCGCTGGTGCCTGTTTCAGGCTGGTGCGATGCCGGGTAGCCGTACAAAAACTTGAGGGCATGGTAGAAAAGCTCACCAAAACCGTTAATGACCTTACTAACAAGGTCCGCAGCTTGGCTGTTTGGACCCTGTCAGTTCCCATTAATTCAAACTACTGTCTATGCTAGTACACAAGCTCATGTTGACGCCAGTGTCCTGCATACTGGGCGCTAACGAGACTCCCAGTCATAGACCCCGACCGGCAGTGGTCCTTATTGGGATGCGTAACATCGAACAGTGCCATCCAGGTGAACTGCGACCAATGGGCCCAGAGTTCCTTATGCACATAGAGGCGTACGCGAAAAGACTTAGCCCCCATTACAATCAGGAGATCATGCGTTGGTGATTAGGCACCAATATGATGAATAACCCGACCTGTCCAATGCTTGCAGCTAAAAATAGGGTCAACATTAGTGCAGGAAAGAAGACGACAAACCCACAGCAAAGCGCTAGACGTTTGCCTTGTACAAATTGAAAAGATTTATTGTAAATATAATACATTCCAGACTTTGGGCCTGTTTTAATCCCTCAGCTTGATATTTGTTACTCCTGTTTTTAATTGTTAATCATGGCCCTTTGGCTGTGAGATTTAGCTTTAATTTAAAAAAAATTTCTTAAATTATGGTTACCTCATTACAGAAGAAGGGTAGTAGACTTATGTTGGCACTGTTCTGCCCCTTCTTTTCTTTTATAATTTAAACTTTGTAATTGTGATACCTTTAATTTATCCTCATATCCCTAGTTGGGTGGTGGGACTTGCCAACACGATCACAGGCTGTACGTTTTGTAACTTTTTATCATATTCTTGCTCGGCACTTGCCGGCCTCATGCCCCCGGCGCCATGGTACACACCAGCCCTGGTCTGGCACTTTTATACTTTTAAGATAGTCTGTTGAATATCAATTTTATTTTGTATTATGGGTTAAATAAACAGCTATTCCATTGTACGATGACCTATTTTTTGTGTTTTTGCCTATCATATCCTATCCTGTCCTATCCCGTAACTCAGAGGTCGTAGGGACACTATTTAACCAGCGTACTCCATCTTTCCCTGTCCTCAGCAACCTTGATGGTTTCACTCAGTGTCCAACCAGTCCATTCTCGAATGTTGTCCTCCCACCTCTTTTTCGGTCTCCCACTTCTTCTACCTTGCACTAAGCCTTGCAGGATGGTCTTTGCAAGACCTGATGATCTGGTGACGTGGCCACACCATCAGAGTTTCAGTTTTTTTAACATTGTGTGTGTTTTTGCAAGGCCTAAAATGACCTTGACCTTCAAGATCAACGCAAAAGAAATACAACAAGTTCGGACTTTATATCTCTCAAAGTTTAGGATCAAGATCACTCCAAAGTACCTACACTAACCGACTTTGGACAGCTCCAGTGACCTTGACCTTGAAGTGAGGTAGACCAAATTTGCAAAGTATGTGTGTCTCATTGATATCTATCAAAGAATCGTAAGTTCAATATTAATAACCTTTAAAAAAAAAGAAATTTTGTGAAAAATTTGTTGATCCTGTGACCTTGACCTTGAATTGCAATCATTCATTCACTGATCATTTATGAGGTCTCATAGGCATACACCATCTTACCAAGTTTGGTTGTGATAGTTGAAATAGGTTCTGAGATATTAATCCACTTGTAAGTTTTGCACAGAGGACGGCAGACAGTCGGGTGGACGGACATTTTTTTTAAAATTGTCATGTTTGGACTATTTATGACTCATCTCGCACAGATTTGCAAAAATAGGAAACATTTTTGTTTTGGTCGAATTGAGTACACAGACTAACACTGCTATGCATGGGAGTCAAAAGGACAAACCTCATGCATGGGATGATGTAATGCTTATCTAATTCTCCAAGCTAGTGTAATGACAATTAAGACTCCCTTCTTTATTCTTATTTCAGCGGTGCTTGCAACATATAGAAGGAGTAATGTTAACCGCAGCTTCAAATATATATTTCCAAATTATTTCAAGCCTAAATGAAAAGTGGGGTGAAGTGTGTTAACCGTTAAGTGTGTGAGTGTGTGCCAGTGAGGTGAACGGGTCAGCATTTAAACTGCTCATAAATGACCTCAGTAATGTGTTTGGGGTTCCACAGAAAATGGGGTGGAAAATTTTTTCCACAAAACTGTTTTCGCCCCACTGATGTTGATTATGACCAACATGATCACCTCATTTATTTTGTTTTAAATACCTTACCAACAACCCAAACTCATTCTCCTCTGATCTCTCTTTAAACACACACATGCAATGATTAAAAACGGATGCTGAAAATCATACTCACTGACAAAGGAAAAACCAGCAACCAGATAGAACATGCCGTACCAGCCGATAGTCAACTGTAAACTGGACGTCAACTGTGCCGAGATGGGCGCTGTAATAACCTGTAGACACAAATTTACACCATCAATGGAACACTATTGTGACGACACATTTTTAAACGGTGCTTGAGTTTTATTGAGATTTTATTCAATTTTAACCTCTAAAAAAACTTGTTACTTTTACCTACTAAGTCAGATGTTACTTCAATGGTACTTCAGACCATTTGAGTTATTGGATTACCTCTCTCTCTCCCCACCCATCCATCATCATCATCCACAACCTCTTCACCGCTACCTTCCGCCCCCCCATCCCTCCCCCCACTCACCTGAGATGTGAAAAAAACTCCGTAGTTCATGGCGTAAAAAGAAGTGCCAAAGGTGCGAGCGCAGGCAGTGGGCATCAGGGAGAAGCTTCCGGAAAATGCCAGGAACAAGGCTCCCACCCACACAATGAAGTACCAGCGGCCAGCTAGACTGCTGATGCCCAGGGTCAGCATCAGGCACGTGAACAGGCAGCTCAAAATCAACATGGTTATCTGTGGAAGTCACAACAAAATCAAACAGGAAAGTTGTCATAGTCGCAAACCTCTACAGCATGCACAGTTTGCTGTTGGAAACTCTGAGGAACAAAGTAAAGAGATAGAGAACACCAGTTGTAAATCACCCATGCACACACGGACACAACAGACCATCACTGTCACCTCAAGGGGGCAATAATCACAGCAGTTGGTTGTCCCCACCGTGTACTCAAATGATGATCATGTAGCACTGACAGGAAGTTAAAATGCTGACAACATTATGGATATCTTACTTTGATAGCAAGAAGAAGATAGAATCAAAAATAGTCGAAGAATCAAAGAAAAGAAGAAGAAGATGAAGAAGTAGAAGAAGAAGAAGAAGAAGAAGAAGAAGAAGAAGAAGAAGAAGAAGAAGAAGAAGAAGAAGAAGAAGAAGAATATAATTTTAAAAAATATAAGAACAAGAAGGAGAACATGAAGAAGAAGAAGACAAAGTTAGAAGAAGGAAAAAGAAGAGGATGCAGATAGAATTGAAGATATCATAGATAGATCGAAGTAAAACACCAAGAACAAGAATCAGAAAAAGAAGGGTAAAAGGGAAAATGACAGAAAAACTAGTAACACAAACCTTGAAAGAAAACCTATCTGCAATAGTGCCCCACATGATTCTGCCTGATGCATTGCATACTGCAGCAAACGTCCCCACCGCAGCAAGGAAAACATCATCACTTATGAATGTTTGTCCATACGCCTGAAAGAGCAAACAATAAAATAACCACTAACCGAGACTTGAAAGTTGAAACATCAGTTGAAAATGAAATACCTAGCTATTAGTAAAATGATCAATTAGAAAATAAATGAAACTAAACTGACTCATGTTTAATACACTGCAACTGTGTAAGCTACATGTACATTTTATTAATGTAAATGCTAGAGTGGTGTACACCAAGTACAGTCTGTATGTACAACAAGGATAGTGGTAGTCAGAAAAACACCATATATATATATATAATCCATAGTAAATATACCTTGTACAGAGATGAAATAAAGTTGACGCCCTGTCCGTTTAGCAAGAATATTGTCCACAAGATATAAAATTCTTTATGTCGAAACAGCTCCTTAGGTGTCACGGATCTCTCTGCCTCCTGAGCGTGCCTTGAAAATAAATAAATAAATATATAAATAAACAGATAAAACTTAAAATACATTTATAATATATCTACAAAACCAAAATGGGAAATACACATCAAAACTATATTGTATGAATCGTTTAATAAGAACAAAAAATCATCTTGTACCGATGTTTACAAATTTCAATTTAACAAGAATCTTTTCAGACATAGTCTGCCAAATCTCATTTTACCTGATAAGGAAAGAATTTGTGGAAATCTTTTTTCATCTAGGCCTTTCATCTTGACCTTTCAATCAATCTGGATGAACTTTGTCTTTTTATAAATCTGCCTTCAATTTGTTTGCAATCAACTAGTTAGCAATTCAATTACTGATGCATTGAGACATTTTTAATATCACTTAAATTTTTAAGAATTAAAACTATTTCCCGAGAGCTGAAATTTGAGAATATAATTCATGTGTAGAAGTACTCCTTCGGATTAGAGTATAAACTGAGGTCTCGGTTGGTGCATGCAAGCATTCCATTCACGGACTTTAAATATCCTGACACTTATGTCCTAGATGGGTGAATGCCGGCTACACAAATACACCCAGCACGCACTAGGTCCCTTCTCCCCATCCCAGGTCCGCATCCAAGGACTGTGCTCAGTCGTCTGGGCGTCAGACTGTGCGCCCAAAGGTTGCAGGTGGGTGCCTCGGGCAGCTTGAGTCAGATCCTTGAGCTGGAAAAGCGCTGTATAAGATTTATTAAATAAATACATATGAGAAATTAGCAATGAAGTTAGTTAGTTATTCATTGCTTACAGGGTCCAGCGGACTGCAAAGAGCCGAATCAGGACTGCAAAATCAAGACCACAACTTGGCTTGAGTATGCATTTTAAAGATTGGTTAACCCAAATATGCGTGATACCAAAAACACAAGAGTGTGTTTGTGAATGACCAAAAGTAATCAAGACTCTCAAACAACAGATCTGTAGGGGTGGTGTCAAGCTGGCAGGATCTCACTGGCAAATTTGTGTTGTGTCACTCAAGCGTTGCAAAGTAGTAATCCTATCTTTTACATACACATCGTAAATTATGTCCACATGCAAGTTATCCTCAATACACGTGTTGATGTTCCCAGCAGACATGCCTACCCCCCAAAACGTGAAAGAGGGACATTGGCACCAAAAAAGAGGGACATGGCTTGATTAGGAGGGACACCGCAACTGGATGATTTCAACACAAAAAAATGTCATGCATATTTTTGCCAAATGATTTGACTTTCAGGCGAGCAGCTATGATCGTTGAAGAAGTTTTGAAATGTAAAATAAAAAATAAATAAATTAAAAAATTGAGTCACACTGAAACTCACCTTTGTTTATGAATCTGTTGTTATTGATACTGTTAATGATGAAGTAACAAATAAAACACAGAAACTTTAGTTCATGATTCCGTTTTACTAATCTGCATACTGCCACTGAAGGTAAAATCCAATAAACACATGAACTGTCAGTGTGACATACATATACTACCACAAAGTAACATGGTAAACTATTGTTTTAGCAGAGATTTGTAATATGCACTTTTTATCTGTTGAAGCTGCTTGCTTGTGTACTGCCTGTCCACACTCATTCCTGGTCTTGCTTTAGCAACAACGATTGCTTCAAGAGTCTCCTGACCCATTCTAGAGCGGAAATCAGTTTTGTTTTTTCTGACCATTGAAAACAACCTTTCACAGTGTGCTGAAGAATGTGGAATGGTCAGGACTGAGAGCATCACCTTGACAAGAAGAAGAAAGTCACGTGACTCTGTGTTTGAAACTGTACGCGCGTCATTAGTCCATGCAAAAACCGGATCAGACCACCGATATTGCATCAGCCGACGCGCTAAAAATAAACTTCTACCGGGGAAAAAAAAAAAAAAAAACTTTTTTTTTAAAAATTTGGCGGGACGTTAACTTAAAAAGCGGAATCGCGGAACACAGCTCGTTTTTTCACCTGAAATCGGGACGATTCCGCCTACAGCGGGACGGTAGGCAACTCTGGTTCCCAGTAACAGATGAGCTGTTGTAAGAAACAAATGTACCCAGGACACATGCAGAAATCATTCTCTTTTGTTATATTTTTGTCATTTATACATAACTCTGCCCAGCCCCTTAAATGAATGGAAATGAATGCGTGTGATTGAGTGACTTGTTCTTTTTGTTTAATGTAAGCTTGTTTTGTGAATGTAAACCATATGAATAAAATGAGAATAACAAAATCAAGGTATACAAAAGAAAGCATAATTTTTGTGGTACTTTTAACCTGTTGGAAGTAATGCAACAAATTACAACATGCGTAGCGCACATGCAGCCCCCAAATACTCAATACTTTAACCGTGAATTCAAATAGGCAAAGAATCTGAGATTTAGACATTCATAAATTGAGATCATTTTGTTTTACAAGCAATACAGTGTTTTAACCTGCCAGCACTGCGGATACAGAGTTTGTGAAAACAGATCACAATAGAAAATAGACAGCTGAGTAAAATGCTCAACAGAAAAATCTTGCTTGTTTCGTACCTTGGCTGCACAATGCCTTCAGTAGATGCATGGGGCTGCGGTAAAGTAGCTTCATCCTCTGATCCACTGGTAGTTGTTTGTTCACTGTCTTTCTGTGTAAACAAATACGATATGATGAATATAATACAAAGTATGGACACGGGAAAATACCATTACAATACATTGCTACAAAAACTGAAACAGCAAATCCTGATGTTACTAAAAATTAATCACTGGGACAATTAACAAACAAAGATGATGATGAAAAAAAAAAAGAGTCACCAAGGTCTACTATATAGTTAAATAAACAAATGCTCTAAATTTGGTACTGAGGATTGAAACGCTGTAAATAAATGAGACAAAAAATAAAATGGATCTGCTGATAAAGTTAAATAAAAACAAGTAGTTATGGTCAAGGTAACATAAAAACAGAATGCAGGTCTTTGGTTTATCTTAAAACCTGTTGAGTGCAAACTAACTTTATTTTATTTTATTTATTTAATCGTTCTTATATGGCGCTTTTTCAGCTCAAGAGCTGCTCAAGGCGCTGGCCGATACAGGATCTAACTCAAGCCGCCCGAGACGCCCACCCGCAGCCTTTGGGCGCATGGTCTGACGCCCGGACAACTGAGCACAATCCTGGGCAGCCAAGGATGGGGGAGAAGGACCTAGGTGCATGCTGGGTGTGTTCTTGTCACCGGCACTCACCCGTCTAGGACATGAGCGTCAGGATCTTTAAAGTCCGTTATGATGGAATGTATGCGACACAGACTAGACCTCGGTTTATACTCTCATCTGAAGGAGTAGGAAAACAGGAGTAAAGTGTCTTTCCCAGGGACACAACACAATGGCCCGGCCAGGGCACGAACCCGGGACCTTCAGATCCGCAAGCCGAAGCACTACCATTAGACCACAGTGCCTCCCATCAGAGACAGATTGAAACAGGCAGCAACAGGTATTAAAGAAAACTAAAATAACTCAAACTGTAGCTATGTAAACAAAAGATGGACACATATACACAATCACAATTCTAATCATTAATCCTTGTTATGTAAGTACAATTTGCAAACACCGGCAAGGCATTATTTTACTAATAGTACATAGGCATGTTCTCCTTGACAAATATACATAGAAAAGAAACTCAAACTTTTTGTTCCAATGCGTTGGAGTTCCTTTTCTTCATGGTTAACCACTGTTCAGCAAAGAACCTTTTCCTACATTGTAAATTGTTTTTTCTTGATTTTTACGTATTCGAAAATGTTGTCATACCCTCAAGGATACAAAAAATTGTATTGCCAAGCGACTACACAAGAAAAAAAGCTTAAGTCAATGCTGCAGAACACTACAAAGATAAAACTTATAAACACATTGGCAACACAAATGCAATAAAAGATGCCTTCTAATTCGTAATGAATTTAAGACTTAGAAGTTGGTTCTGCCATGGCCCCTACAAGAAAAAAAAAAGAAAACCATCGCCACACAAGCACTCATTCACACAAAGAAAATACTATGTACTTTCGTAAAACATACATGCAAGAATTTTGGACTAATATGTACACGTACACCAAGTAATTTGGGGCAAGAAACATTGTATTTACAACAGCAACAGAGTTTTGCATGCTGTAAAAAACATATACCTATGCATAATATAAACAAGATGCATGGCAAGCCATTCAAATGTACTTCCCAAAAAATATTTTTAAAAGCATTAATTTTTCGGGTGCTGTTGTGACTCACAAATGGAAAACATGGAATGACAGCCCATTATCTATCTACAAACCAAAAATTATTCAAACTGGCCAAGCCCGTTTTTAGACACAGCACAAAACGACCTTGACCTTTGAGAACGTACAAGTACAAACGATCTAACATGCTTAGCAGCAGTGAATGCATCCGCAAAGTAAATATGATGAATTTTGGTGAAGTTATTGTTGATATAAGGCAAATTCAGAGTGACCATAAATCAAGGGCCATCCTTCAGTAGAAGTCCCGTTGTCAATCAGTGGGTCTCACTGATTGACAACGGGACATCTACTGAAGGATGGCCCTTGATTTGAAGTACCTGTATACCAGAATTCTACAAAATCGCCGCAGCCAGGTTTTTAAACAAAATTATTATTATTTTTTTTTAAAAAGGTATTGAGCAAAACGTGTTGAGCAGCAAAACGACTCCAGTGACCTTGAATTTTGCTGTAGAGAAAATATGAGGACACGGGAGGCCACTAACCTATGTAATGTTTGTGTGAAGTTTGGTCACCCAACGCCATAGCTCAAGTGGTAGAGCGATCGCCTGGCACACCCATGACCCAGGTTTGAATCCCGTGGTGGGCGATATGAAATGTGGCCATTTTCACTGTCCATTTTAGCAGTATGATTGCTCTGATGGTTCAGTGTTGATTCAGGTCCCCGCCCCTCTTTCACTGGGATGGTTATCCCCGTCTGCCATATCGCCAATGGTGGGTGTAGACGTTAAACCTCAATGTTCATTCTTCAGTTTGGTCACAACCCTGCTATTGGCCATGTTTAATAATAATCATTAGCTGGCAGATTGGATTATAAATATCGTGTGTGAAGAATGGCTCGTCATTCCAAGTTTCAGTGTACATCTTTAAAGCTAACATCCAACAGGGAACAGTTCCACGAACATTAACTAACAGCTTTGAAAATACTGGGTTTCAGCTGTGTGTGTCAGTAAATACATTTGCATGTAACATAGAAGATAGACTGATTGACCAAACCTTTTATAGTGCAGTGATCAAAACCAAAGGTAACAAACATAGAGAGGTGAGAGAGTATGAACTTGTAAGAATAAACTACAAATCAAAGTTTAATGCATGCACTAGAACTTGATGCCAAGGGAAGTAAAGCATTGGGTGGAGGGAGTGGGTGGGGGGTAAGGGGGAAAGGGTATAAGGATTAATGCACTTGCTAATCCATCACCAAGGTCACATGCACTAGCACTAGTCTAGATGAAAAATATTCTGAGAATATATATATAACAGACAAAGTTATGACATCACATGCAAAAATTCTGATGGAGATCTCTTGGTACCTTTCGTGGAGACAGAAGAAGAAAGTCATATTTTACCTGAAAATGAAAGGGGTGTCAAAGCTTGCGTGCACATACCCTTTTTAAATTCCTTTCATGCATAACCCTTTGAAACCCTATCAACATTCCTTTCATGCATAACCCTTTGAAACCCTATCATTAAAAAGTAAAATTTAAAATGCAAATAGAGAGAAATTATGTAAAAATAATATAATTTATTTTTACAAATCAGGTATATTCATGTTGTGTTGTCAATGTAAACTCCATATATATCTCTTTAATAAATACTTTTCAGTCACATTGTACCGACTGACACCACATGTTTGTTTCTGGTTTCTGTTGTTTTTTCTTTGGGTGGGTGGGGGTGGATTTTTCAAGGTGGGGTTGGGGTGGGGTGGGGAGAATACTTTTTATATGACAGAAAGGGAGGGACATTGCGGCAAGACTGATTCAAAATCCTGAGCGCAATCATTATGCTAGAATATTGGCAAGTAAGGCAGGAAAAAATCAAATTGTACTTACTCCAAATTCTGGTGGGTTTTTAAGCAATAAACAGCCTATCAACTGCATACATGCATAAGTGCCCCCAAGTATGAGAAACATGGTGGGGACCTTATCCAAAATGTCATCTTGAGTGAAATACCTGGGAGATAACAGAATTTGGGTTATAGACTGCATAACTACTATAATTAACTCTTCATTAATTTTCCAAGAACATAAGGAAAAACAAAATACTAGTAAAAAAAAAAACACACACACAACAAAATCACTAGGTAAGGAAAGCAAAACACAACATTTATTGCAACAATAGACAACAGTAAACGGTGCACACGCAAAAAATGTTCCAGTCAGTAAGCAGATTGTATCCACAAACCAGTCTTTTCAATGTACCGTTTTACTTGCTAAACACACAGTGTTGCGAAGAGGGGGAGGAGGGGAACCCACGTCCACACACAATTATGCCACATGATCCTTAACAAATAATATCACATGTTATCATCACGTATATATTGCACCCCGTTATGCAATAACAGATAATCATGGCAGTTCTAAACTGCACACATTTGATATAGGCCTTACAGAAAAAAACTGGTCACAGATGGAAATGATAAAGGCCTTAAAAAAAAACTGGTCACACTAGAAATTAAATATGCAACACTGATCAGTGAATGACAAAATTTAGAGTAGTGCATATAACCAATATTTACCTCGAAGGCTAGTTTACATTTATATATACATTTTAGTAGAATGTTGCAGCGTGTGTTCTGAATCATTTTGTATACCTGCTTCAACAATTTCTACACTCACTTGTTCCCATCGACAGTGAGATCCGGAGATTTGTTATCAGGGTTGATGAAGGTGGTTTGAATCTGGTCGAAAATGAAAGCACCCCCTCCAAATCCTGCCACCACACAGCCATTCACCAGACCCTTACGATGAGGATACCACTGTAAGAACAAGAAAAAGGGAAAAAAAATTACAATCCTCATCATGATCATCATGATCCAATGTATTTTAAATTTATCGAGTAAAAAGTGTGTCTTGAATCTTGAAAGCGTCTTGATCATCATCATATAAACAAATTAATTAATTTTCATAAATCTAATTGTGGGATATCTACAAACCAATGACAATTATAACTAGGAGAAAAGCATGGAGTTATAATCAGCGAAGAAAATGTCCTTGAACACCTTGAGAGAGGGTCATTTGCAGGAATCTCAGGTCAATAGGAATTTTGAATGGTTGTTGTCTTTGAACTGAAGGGCTCACATGTATGACAGGTACAATGAACAATCAACTTTTGTTTTGAGTATGATACACATAGTTAAAAATTATAATGTTTACTATAGAAATGCTTTAGTGCACCATAGCAAAAATGCCACATCATGTCAAAGTCGCGTGAGTGTGATGTGAACTCATAACCTTACGAAACTAAAAGAGCAAAGCCCATATTACTCACATGTCCTTAGAGAACTTATAAAGCGTAGTCGACGTAAAATGGATTGCCCAGTATGGATTAAGTTCTATGAAACTGAAATGAAACGTTTGTATTAAAACGCTAAGTATTATTGACTTTGATCTTGTTATGGTATTAATCTCCAGTTGTACATGGACACTCATTTTAGATCAAATAAACTACCACATGCAATGACCGTGACATTGATAATGATATGACACTGACTTAAACATGACCTCTAAAGTCTAAGGCTCATGTATGATCAAAATATTCAATGTTGATGAATAATGTGGGCATTATATAGAACCGGTACCATTTCACTATAAAATTTCAAATTTAGACATTTTTGGGTTAGGCCTAAAATGACCTTGACCTTCAAGTTCAACAATATATGTAAGATTAATCTATGATCTCTACATGAAATACAACAAGATTGGACTTTGTATCTCTCATAGTTTAGGGTCAAGGCCACTTCAAATTACCCATATGAACTGATTTTTAGAAAGCTTCAGTGACCTTGACCTTGAAGTGAGACTGACTTTATAAACACGCATGTTTGGTGTGTCTCATGTCTGCTATAAAAAACTTTGAAAAATAGTGTCATTTTGTGAAAATTACAATTTTTGACCAACATTTGTTAACCCTGTGACCAGGTCATTCGATCACTATCATCTTTTTAGCTCTCGTGGCTAAACACCATCCTACCAAGTTTCGATGTGATAGATATAATAAGTTCCAATTAATTATCCAATTAAAGTTTTGCACTGATGGATGGACAGACAGACATTTCTTTGATATCATAATTGGACTGCTTGAGACTCACCTTGTGCAAATTTGCAAAAATCAAAATTAAAAAAAATTGGGGGGTGGGTACCTATCCTATTCTATCCCGTAACTCAGAGGTTATAGGGGCACCACAGATGATCGTTTAACCAGCATACTCGATCTTTCTCTGTCCTCAGCAACTCTGATGGTTTCGCTCAGTGTCAAACCAGTCCATTCTCGAATGCTGTCCTCCCATCTCTTTTTCGGTCTCCATCTTCTTCTACCTCCTTGCATTGTGCCTTGCAGGATGGTCTTTGCAAGACCTGATGATCTGGTGACGTGACCATACCATCGGAGTTTCAGGTTTTTTTTACCATAAGCAGGTCATCGTGTTGTCCAATGGCTTGTGTGATGGTCTGTCGGACTTCGTCGTTGGTGATGTGCTGGGTATAGGAAAGGCCCAGAAGTCTTCTGTAGCACCTCATCTCCATGCTTTGTATTTTTCGTTGTAGATTTGCTGTGAGTGTCCATGTTTCGCAAGCGTAGAGGAAGATGGAGATGACAAGGGAGCGCAGCAGTCTTATCTTGAAATGTAGGCTTATGGTCTTGTCTTTCCAAATGGGCTCCAACCTCGCCAGGGCAGCAGTTGTTTGTGCGATCCTGGAAAGGACTTCCTGTCGGGACACATTGTCTGACACAATGGCTCCTAAATGTTTGAAGCTATGCACTGTGTTGAGGGATTGGCCTTGTACTTTGATGTCTGTGTTGATGCCTTTGGTATTGTTGGTCATCAGTTTGGTCTTCTCTGCACTTATTTCCATTCCATAGGCTCTGGAGGTGGTGTCAAGCCTCGGTACCAGCTGTTCAAGTTCTTGTTCCTCTCCAGCCAATCCATCAATGTCATCTGCAAAATGAAGGTTGGAGATTACTCTACCCCCTATGCTGACTGTGCCTTCATGATCTGCAACAGCATCTGACATGATGAGCTATAGGAAGATGTTGAAGAGTGTTGGAGAGAGTAGGCATCCCTGATGCACACCGATTGTTGTTCTGAGCCAGTTTCCGATGGCGCTGTTGTGGAGGACTGCACTGGTAGCCTTGTCATACAGGCTTTTGATGACTTCAATAATTTTAGGGCTGATGTTGTAGACTCTCATGGTTGCAAGTACTTAAGGCTTTATTGCACTGCAAGCGGTGGGGGTGAGTACATAAGGCTTTATTGCACTGCAAGCGAGTTAAAAATGATATTTAAAATTTTATTCTCTGAGTCACATTAGACGCATACACACATTTAATGTGTGATACTGGTCACTGTGGTAATACCCACTCGCATGCACACTGCCATAGGCACTGCATAGGCCATCCCAATTCCAAAGCCAAACATCAATCCGTAGCTGACCATGGTTGCTGCAAACGAGTGCTTGACTGCAAAGTATGTCAGCAAGATTCCAAGACTGCAATTCAGAAAACAGTAATAATAATAATAATAATAATAATAATAATAATAATAATAATAATAATAATCTTAATAATAATAATAATAATAATAATAATAATAATAATAAAATAATAATAATAACAATAATAATAATAATAATAATAATAATAATAATAATAATAATAATAATAATAATAATAATAATAATAATAATAATAATAATAATTTATTTGTGTAATGTGCAAATCCGAACTAAAAGTGCTCCAAGTGCTGGAACGCACTCACTCACACCTGCACCGGCAAGGATAAATCGTTACGACATCAAAACATAAACACTAAAACTAAGCGGTGAAACACACCAAGTACCATTATAAATGCATGATAAAATAGACATTGCCCATAACTGTTATTCTCAAACACGCAAAAAAACCGCATACACACAACCATACACAAATATATTTATACACCTATGCACACATTCTATTCAGACACACATGCATCCTCATCATCTGACGCCCAGCCAACTGAGCTCATATCCTGGGCGACCGGGTGTGTAAGAGAACAGACCAAGTGCTTGCTAGGTGTATTTGTGTAGCCGGTACTCTTCTGTGAAGAAGCTGATCACCAAGTGCTGCTCCTTTTCCAATCACTGATCAGGCTGCAGAACAACTGTGAAAAAAAAATCTCTAAAGTTTGGACGGGGTCTAAAGGGGTGCCTAGGCCCCCGTGGGGTCCAGGTGCAAAGCCCGGTAGGAGGTTCAGGGGGGACGAAGCCCCCTGAAGGAAAAGAAAATTGGTACTTTTTAACCTTTAGGCTGCGCTGTCAACGTACGTAGCACGGGGTGTCTAGCGCCATCGTAATGTGATGTATCCGTACGTTGTACGGAAGGGAGGTAAAAGCGTTTATAAAATAAATCCTTGGTCATGATTATGAAACAAAAGTTGTTTCCCTTCAACTGTAATGTTTTGGAAAGAAAAATCTTTTGGTTTACAGGTAATTTTCAAACAAAAAGCCACAGTCGAAGTGTCGAAGCACTTGTTGCTGGCGAAATTTTCCGCCTCGTTCGTCGCCATCATGGCACGCAGAACATAGATCTACACGGCAGAAGAGGTGGTGCAAATGTTTCAGGAAGAAAACTTTGATGATAATAGTGGGGATGAAGATTTTGATGCGGGTGATGATGTTTATTTGACGGAGGCTGGAGGAAGGGATTACGATTCGGACGAAGAAGAAGTTCGCCGCCTACAATCTTTAGCAGACGACGGTAGGTGAAAAAAAACTTTATTTTCACTAGATCTATAATAATATTATTTGCCTTTTACACAGACTATTTCTGTATTTATCAGGCTTTGATTACAGTCCATTTTGGTTCTCATAATTTTTGGTAATAAATCTTATTTCTATTCTGCAATTCTTTGCGTATGACTTCAAGAATGGGTGTGCAGTTGAGTGAGAGTGAATTTGTTTGCTCATGCCCCTAACTTTCCATCCCATAATTGTACAAACCAACAATCTTACACTTTTTTGTGTCTGTTCTTTGGAATCTTTATTCAATTTCCTTTCATTTGTTATATACTTTTATATATATATATATATATATATATATATATATATATATATATATATATATATATATATATATATATATATATATATATATATATATATATATATATATATATAGGTGTAATAGTTTAGCAACAATGGCAAATAAGGCATGTGTGTTTTTAATCGTAAGTCAAAATTTTCTTCAGCACAGAGCAGGAAAAACATGTCAGCAGGCTAAGGGTTAAGGTAATTTTGTTGTATTTTCTGGATGGAAATACTGGAAAATGTACAGCTATGTTTTGGGGGAAAAACAGTTTTTTTTTTTTAGTATGAACAGGTAAAAAAAAAAAAAGTGCAAATTGCCTTTAATTTTTTTTTTAAAAATCATTTATTGTAGCTCAATTCTCTATCGCACAATATACATTTCATCATCCCTGCACAATCCACCTTTCGCAAAAAGGCTGAAAGCCTCTGCTCTTCACCTCCAACTTTCGTTGACTTCTCCATCCATTCCCATTTCCATTTGTTCTGGATGTTGCTTTCATTAAATGTCTCGCCATGATTGACAATTCTAGAAGCACACGACATTTTGAAAATAAAGTTAATGAAGCGTGTTCATCACAGAAGAAGCGGCTTAGTCTAAAGCACAACATTTCAATCACAGTTCTACAATGTCTCCGCTGATGTTCACAGACTTAGCGCATAGACTAAAAGAGAAACTCAGAGAATACCATACGCGGGCAGCGCACCTTTCTTTCAGTAGGTCAACAATACGCGTGAAATGTACAGCATAAGAGGCGCCCGCTAAAGTTGTAGCCTATAACAGTGAAGCAGTATTAGTGGGAGGTGCACCTCTCTATCAATAAGAAATATGCAAATGTGGATCGGTACTCAATAAAAAAATATTCTCGGGATTTTTTTCTCATTAATTTTTTTTTTTTCAGAAATTTTTTTATTCTTACTCGAAAAATTGCGGATCCGCGGATAGTTCTGCAGCCTGACTGATACATGCAGGTGGTTTAGTATTATCTATTCTAAACACTAACACAATTTACAGTACCTCTGAAACCAAGCGCCAAGCAAAACAGTTAGCCTGGGACCTAGGCGCCTTTCCAAAATACCGCCAAGTAACATTGTCACACCCTGCCCCATCGGTGTCATGGCATATATCCACGCGCTCTCACCATAGTTCAGATCTGACGGAGAGCTGCGCTTGCGGATATAGGATGTCAAATATGGCGAGAGATTGCCTGCACAACATAAAAATCATTGTTAGAAGAAGAAAAAAAAAAGATGGCCCGTCATATTAATATTTTTTTTCAGACAACCACTCACATCCACAAATCATGTTGGAAGTTTGTTCAAAATGTGTTCAGTGGTGCCTGAGATACGGCATGCAATATTCAGACCCAACCTACTATCAAACTGACATTTGGCTCATTCTGATTCCCAACTACTTCAAGTTCAAAGAATCATAGTGTACATTAATAATTTTAAAACAGAGAACAATTATAATAAATTATAATGGAGAAGGAAAACAAATCATAATTACAGTAAAACAATGTAATCATAAAATCAACAAATAAAAATGGCACACACTCATACACACACACATACACACACACACATACTTGCGGAGACACCGTTATTTGGACTTTCCTCTATCGCCACATACGTTCTGTGGACAATGGGTCGTGCTACGACCCCGTTTTTAAGTACTTTAAAGTGTTCTAACCCTAACCCTAACCCTAACTCTAACACTAGCCCTAACCCTAGCCCTAACCCTAACCCTTACCCTAACCCTAACCCTCACGGATCATTAAATGGACGTCCCAACAAGGAGGTCTGTCCAAAGAACGTATGCAAACTTGCACTAATTTGTCCCAATAACGCCGTGTAAACATCCTCACATACACACACACATACACACACACACACGCACGCACTTGGTGTTCATATTTGAATAGAGTGTCCCTGTGCCAGCTGGCACTTTGCATGGTAAGTCAATGGGTTAGTAATGGCAGAATCAAATTACATAACAAATGCAAAACAGCATAAATACTTTTAATGTCATTGGCAATAAATAAAAGACCAACAGCTGGAATGTTCATCATTCATAGATCATTAGATGGATGTGAGCAGTCCTTTGTTAGGTCTAGCAGATGATACAAGGGTCAAGAGCATACTGTTGATTGTGACAGATGGAAAGTGTTCAGATATATGTCTCCGATTAAAAAAAAAGACCAGTATACTTGTCTTGCAGCTCATGTACATTTTTTTATCCCACATCTATCCCAGCACCACCCCCCAGACCCCTTAAAGGGGTAATGTAATTTAAGTTTTATACCCCATGCTGTATCCATCCTCTCCCCTTTCCCCTCCCCGTCTCTTCCTTCCCCACTCAATTTTTGTTTTGTTTTTGCCAAATTGCTGGTTACAGGTTCAGTCACACGACCATGAAATTACTAAGCCCTGAAAACTAATTTGGTAATGATCAGAGCCAATCTAGATAATATGTGAATTTCGATTTAAATTCTATCCCTAAAAAAAGTTTAGAAGTAACAAAGTAAATAACTAATAATATGTAGATAAAATTGAAATAAATTTAAAAAAAAACATCACTTAAAAACAAAAATGCAACAAATGAACTTGGAGTATGTCAAAATTCTACACACCGACATAGTTTAGCAAATGAACCATATGAAATTGGCAACCGACATCATAGAATTAACCCCTTGGCTGCTTATAACGACATCTCATCACACAATAGTGTGACTAAATACGACAATGACGTGTAATCTCATCATCATAATTGTGGAGGTTTTTTTTTTCTTGGTATAGTTAAACCATCTGCAAAACAAATACGTGCCAATGGATAGCTCAAAACATTAGTTGTTTAACATTCATAAGTTAAGTACAAATAAAATAGCCCCTTTTATTGGTGGGTGGCAGCCCTCTCCCCACCCCCACATAGAGGAGATCTACTCCTTCAGATGAGAGTATAAACCGAGGTCTAGTCTATGCACGCACGCATTTCATTACATGGAATTTAAAGATCCTGACACTCATGTCCTAGATGAGCGAGTGTCGGATACACAAATACACCCAGCGCGCACACTAGGTCCCTTCTCCCCATCCCCAGTCAACCAATGGTGCTCAGTAGTCTGGGCGTCAGACTATGCACCCAAAGGCGGCAAGTGGGTGCTTCAGGCGACTTGAGTTACATCCTGTATCGGCCAGCACCTTGAGCAGCTCTTGAACTGGAATATCGCTATATAAAAGTGAATAAATAAATAATAAATTAAGTGGGGCCGGGTAGCTCAGTTGGTAAGAGCGTCTTGCTAGTAACCGAAAGGTCGCTGGTTCGAATTCCGGATTGGTCAACGTGTGATCATATTATTTTCCCCTTTACCAACAACTGGCCTGCTGGTGTCAGTATAAATCGGTCCAGTAGTCACCTATATGCGAAAGTGTCATGTGACTATAATCTACAAACAAACAATAAATTAATAAATCTATATGTGCCAAACAGGGACATAGATGAAAGGAACTCAATACTATGTGTGCACAAATACATAAAAAAACAACACAAATATGACGTAACTGCCTCCCTATCTCTTTCTCACTATCTCTTATTTGGATACCCCCCCCCCCCCCCAAAAAAAAAAAAAAATAAAAATAAATAAATAATAAAATAAATAAATAAATAATAATAATAATAATAATAATAATAATAATAATAATAATAATAATAATAATAATAATAATAATAATAATAATTTTAGACTAACAGTAACAATAAATAAATAAAAAATTTAAAACTTTTTTTTTTCTAATTCAAGATAGCATATATTTGTATAGAAAATTCAATTACCTTTAAGAAATGTGTAAGTGTAACCCATGCAGTTATTTTTAATACTGTTCAAGATAGAATTTTGGTGTAATCGTTTACAGATTTGCCTGGCAAATGGTTGTAACTCAGCGCAATGGGCTCTATGCACAAGTCGGCGGCATTGTCACGTGGCGCGGGAATAACAAAGCGGTCATGGCTTCTTTTAGCTCGCTCGCGTGTACTCCAATGCTGCTTAAAAATATTAAATTTACCGACATTTTGGGATGTGGTGATGTTTTGAACATAGCACATTCGTGCAATAATGATTACAGACAAATTATTATCAGGGGACAGGCTTTTTTTTAAGAGCGATTTGTCACTAACATTCAGTTCAGAGTTCATCAATATTTCATCTTTCAGTGGAAATCGATGAAAGGAAATGTTATTTTCTTTGCATATAAAGGTTTATGTCGGAGTTAGAGCATCCAAACGCAGCACAGTACTTCACCATTTTCAAACTCGAGCACGCTGTGTTATTCCCGCAGCACGTGACCGCCACGCCTTTGTGCATAGAGCCCATTGTCCCTTGGCAGCGAAAGGATTAAAAGGGTAAAGATATTCTAAGAATTAGAGTAGGCTTTGAAGTCTATTCTGATCAGAGTATTCATTCTTCTGTAAAACTTTAATAATAATAATTAATAATATCTATACTTTCTCTAGTAATAGTAGTATAAATAGAAAAGAGACTAAACTAAACCGTAACCCTATCGAAATAGAATAAATCCGTACGTTTTCTATGGAATAGTCGCAGTGTATGAATATAGCGTGCTCGATGCTCGCAGAATTCAAACGGTACACAAAAACATGTAGCAGACGACACAACTTACCTGTTCCAAAACCCATGCACCAGCTTAAGTATGAAAACATTGAACAAAAACCTGTTAACATTAAGAGTGATTATGAAATCGATAGGCCGATAAAACACGAGAAAAATCATCACTAACCAAATGTGTATACAGTTCCCAGAGTCAAATGAACCAGAACTCCGCCAGCCACAGCAAGCACACCTCCACATTTGATAGCCATTTTGTTCAGACGGCTTCGTACGCCGAAGTTATCTTTCTTGTTTAATGTAGGCCTACGTCCGTTTTGCTAGTGTAGAAGTAGAGCTGGGTCTTCAGCGATGGAAACAGCAGAACAAAATCTCAAGGAATTATTGCAGGTACATATGGAAAAAAAATTAAAAAAGAAGCTAAGACTGAAAATAAAAAAAGAAAAAGAAAGAAAGACTATTTATCTACTACTACCACTGAAAACAGCGCACGTCTTAAAAAGACTTCCACTTCACTGAAGCTTCCACTTCCAGTGGAAAAGGACCACTTTTCAAAGATGAACTTCATTGGCATACAATAGTACAAAGCAAATTAGTGTCAAATAACACCTGCAGCTGGTCGGGTAGCCCGACAAGAACTTTGCATTAATTAGCCAAGTCATCGCCCTTGCAGATAATATCTAGTTCTGGGTCAAGCAGGCTTTACACACTACGTAACAGAGACTCGATCGCTGAGGCTATCCATCCAAAACGAATGTTCGGTGCGCATAAGGAGGATGTGAAGAATAAAATCAAACGATAAAAAAGCACGTTGGAAGGGGAGTGTGGGGTTGGGAAGAAAGTGAGAACAGACAATGGTGCTTGGCGAAGCCCATATAGAAACAATATCACTTCGAGGAGAATAAATAGCTATATAGGTCTTCAGTCTCTTTCTGAACAATCCAAATCCAATAATTTATTTCAGAAGGGAAGTCGCCTATCTCCAGGGAACTATAGACCAGTTAGTTTGACGTGCATTCTATGCAAAACAATGGAGTCCATCATCAGAGAGAGGATGACTCAGCACCTTTTTGAGAACAACCTTATAAGCCGAGAACAGCACGGGTTCGTTAAAGGCCGATCATGCATCACACAGTTGGATGTCATGGATGCCTGGACAGAGATTTTGGACTTCCACGGCTTCTACGATACTGACAGACCACTCTTTGAATTTGCTAAAAGTAAATTAACTAGAGGACACTCGTTGAAGCTGACTACGCAGCACTGCAGGCTGAACCTAAGAAACAACTACTTCTCACAGAGAGTCATCGGCACATGGAACAGCCTACCAGAGACAGTGGTTACAGCCCCCACTGTCAACTGCTTTAAAAGCAGGCTGGATGTATTCTGGAAGGACCGCCCGGACATATACGAACCAAGATGCCACTACTAGACTTAGCTAATTGCCACGCATGCAAGTCTAGCAGTTTTAGGATCTATGTAAAGGCCAGTAGGTCTATATCATTGACTTTTCAAGTTCAAGTTTAACAGTACCTGTGGTCTTTGTCACGTATTGGCTAGTTTAAACTCTGCCTATCGACTATTTAGCATTGTGTAGCCTTTGTAACAGTAGAGAGTTAGTACAGTACACAGTAGCAATTAAATTACAGCACACTGCGAGCCTGAGCCACACACACAGCGCAGTGACGTCAGCACTTGAGTTTTGAATATGAACATTTTACCCAATGAGAGCTTACGCAAAGCGGTTCGAGCCAGTTTGACTGGGTCCGAGCCTAACACATTTTTGGTCAGTTGGGAGTAATACACCGAAGTGTTAACAGCTAGAAAGCTGGCAGAGAAATCTCTCTACACTTAGACCAGGAAGCAGGACTTAGGAATCGTAGAATTCTATCAAGTCACACGGGCCTGAACTTGTCAGACAGGTAAATGAACACCCTTCTGTTTCATCGTGATATATGTGTAGTATTGTTGAAATTATGTTTGAAGAATTTGCTATGCATAAATGTGAATTGTTAATCCGAATTTGCGTGACCATGTGGAAGAGCCTACCACGAGGCGAAACACGACCGGTTACGCCGCCATGTTGCATACCATACGGAACCACTGTTGTTTAACTTATATGTATGTTTGCAGACCAGTGGCTGTACCACTGAATGTTTATAATATTATTAATTCTGTATGTGTATAGTTAGCCACGTTTGATATTTATGTATGTATAGGAATTTAGAGTGAGATTCCAGTGGAACCCGGAAGTAGCAGAATGTTCGTCGCTTATGTATAGAGATGTGGAGCTATCACTGAGGGCTACTTGGCTTTCAGTGAGACGCTCTGCACAAACCGATTATTCAGGGTTGTGCAGAATTTCGTCTCTTATATTACAGACGGGCAGGCGAGCTATCCCGAGCTATCCCGAGCTATCCTGTGAACCCCACTCCACAGAAACAAGTTGGTTGAGGAACCTCTACCGCACAAGTCGGAACGAGCGACCCGGTAAAACTCCCTGTCAGACCCCACAGCGTGGCCAGGGAACCCAACTACACAACGACACAGGTGGACCAGAAGCTACCTCACAGAAGGACTTCGACCGCACCACCCGCCAGTTAAGTGTGTTATCCCAAGTGCACTTAAACTGATCAGAACAGGACCACAGTAGTCCAACTATTCAGAAACTCTAAAACGGACCACAGTAGTCCAAATCTACATGAGATATACTAGCGAGTGCCCGATGAAGATAGAACAGCTGCATAGACTATCAGCGATCGAACTATTAGCATTGAAAGAGACTTTTTAAGTTAGATTAGTACTTAGAGAACCTTGTGTAGAGTAGAAGAAATAAATGTGTGATTTTAACTGTTATCAAAAGGCTGGACTACATATGATTCATAGCCGTGTGAAAGCTAGTGTGACAGTATTCTTTTACCTTTTTTCTATCTATTTCTGTACCCCAACCTTAACACAGAACGAGCTAAACAAATAAATTTATTAAAGTAATTCATAGGGTGACTTACTAGCAGTTCCCACCGAATAAACGTGAGGGTCCATAATTCCATTGTGCAGAGCCCATAAACCCCACGTGACACTTTAATTGGCGAGCCTGCCAGGATCTGTGTATAATAGGAATTGGGTATAAACGGATCTAAGTACAATAAAATTAGATAACAGTAGGAGTAGTAGAATAACTTAGAATAGTGGTAACATTGACTCAGTTTGGGTGCACTATTCTTTAGTTAAAAACTTTTTTGCTTCAATTATTTTTGTGTCTGTATGTTGCATTGTTCTTTTGCAGGTTTTGCTTAAGTAACTGTTGTATGCCATTTGACTCTTGTTTTATTCTATTATTGATTACGAATTGTATGGTCTTTGCATTGTTTTTATTGACTTGCAATATTGCTAGTGTTTTGGTATTCCACGTGATTCAGAGGGTGTTCATAGACACGTTTGGCAATGTCGGACCCAGTGGCCTTGAGATTGCGTTTCAAGGAATTGGGAGAAGCTTTACACTTAGCAGGGGCGGACCTAATTGCGTATATAAATGCAGAGGTAGAGAAACAGGAGGCTAAGGCAGAGAGAGCAGCAGAAAGGGAGGCGAAGAAACTAGCCTTAGAAGCAGAGCAGAAGAAACTAGCATTAGAAGCAGAACAGAAGAAACTCGAAGCAGATCAGAGAAAAGCAGAATTAGAAGCAGAGCAAAAGAAATTAGAAGCAGAGCAGAAGAAACTAGAATTAGAAGGAGAACAGAAGAAGGCAGCATTAGCAGCAGAGAGAGAAGCAGAAGTTAGGAGATGGGAGTATGAGAGGGCAGAAAAAGAAAAAGAGAGGGCAGAGAAAGAAAAAGAGAGGGAAGAAAAGGAAAAAGAAAGACAGCATGAGTTAGAGCTAAGAAGATTGGGATCAGGAGCTTCAAGTTCTTCCTCAACCCCTTCCCACTCAGATCAGCTAGAGGTAGCATCCAACCCTGTACAAGGAATGTCATTTCCACTGGGAACATTCAATGAGAGAGAAGAAGGTCTAGATCTCTATCTGACTAGGTTTGAGCGCCTAGCAACAGAGTATAAACTAGATCCCACTCATTGGTCTTTCAAGCTTAGTCAAGGACTTAGAGGAAAGGCTTATGACATCTACAGTAAGCTACCGACTGACAGAGTGACTGACTATCACAAAGTAAAAGAGGCACTCCTAACGGGATTCGAACTAACAGGAGAATGCTACCGGCAAAAATTCCGCACCAACCGGAGAGTGAAAGGAGAGAGCTATGCGCAGTTCGCGGATCGGTTGTCCACAACGCTGGATAAGTGGATTAGCCAGTCAGCCACGGCTAAGACGTATGATGGACTGACAGAACTGTTAGTATGGGAACAGCTACGGGAAACCATGACCCCCGAGCTGAGAACCTTCTCAGTAGAGCAGGGCGCGGAAAGACTAGAAGATCTGGTCAAGGTCGCAGATAGGTACGTGGCCGCACACGGAGAAGCCAAGAGCTTCAGGCGAGACCTAAAGCCTAACGGGAAAGAGGCACAGAAACGAAGCCCTAACCGAGAAGAGCGCACCGCGAATAAGCCGAATAACCCCAGACCTGGGCAAAATAAAGGACCCAACACGGAATTCGGGAAAAGAGGTCCCGCAGAACAGAGACGGTATTGTTCGTTCTGCAACAGAAACAATCACTCCACCGCAGAATGTTTCAAGTTGGCCGCACAACGTAGGGAAGAGCGCGAAAGCCGGCCAGCGCACAGAGTTCTAACTCAAAGTAGCGGTAATAAGCCACACACGATCGGAGATCACCCATCGGTGACAGACACGGTCAAGGTCAACGGAAAAGAAGCGAACTGTCTGTATGACACAGGTCTATCATACGACGCGATAGTCAGCGAGTCTCTTGTATCGCGCGCGGACTTGACAGACAAGACAGTCGACTTACAAGGAGCAGACTTGACGAAACCGACGACTACTTGCCCAATAGCTTGGATCGAAGTAGAGAGTAGGTACGTCACAGGACGAATCCAAGCAGCTGTTTTACAGAAACCCCTGTATGATCTAGTGCTAGGTTGTAGGTATGTGTTCTTAGGCACGCCCCCTAAAACTGTAGAGATAGCTGCAGTGCAAACCAGGGCCCAAGCTAAAACCCAACCACCCCAGCCCGAGTTCGCTCCGAATCCAGGACTCGAAGAGATCAAAACAGCACAGAAAGAAGACACCTCGATAGCGAAGTGCTTCCAGAAGCTACCCAAGGCGCACACACCCCCGCACAAGGGAGACTTCTACATGGAACAGGGAGTTCTACATCGACAAGGAGATGGAGATCACACCCAACTAGTACTACCAGCCACCCTTCGAGCCCAAGTACTAGAACTAGGCCACAGCATGCCACTCAGCGGACACATGGGAATTGGAGCCACAGTGCAGAGAATCAGCGCACACTACTATTGGCCAGGAATCACGGAGGATGTCAAGCGCTACGTGAAATCTTGCCACCAATGTCAACGATATTCCCCGCGACATCACACCGTACCAGTTACCTTAGGACCATCAGTAGTAGTCGGCGTGCCATTCCAGCAAGTCTCAGTAGACATAGTAGGACCACTGCCCATGACCAAGAAGAGGAACAGATTTCTACTCACACTCGTCGACGCATGTACGATGTGGTGCGAAGCAGTCCCGTTGCCAGCGATCGACACCAAGAAGATTGCAGATGCACTCATCGCCATCTTTACCAGAGTCGGATTCCCGGACAGCATTAGAACGGACAACGGATCTCAGTTCACCGGCCGCCTGATGCAAGACGTGTTCGAGTTGATACAAGTCCATCACATTCGCACACCACCATACCACCCCGCCAGCAACGGACAAGTAGAAAGACTGAATGGAACCCTTCTCACCATACTCAGGAAAGTCGCCGACGACAATCCAGAAGCGTGGGACACCTACGTGAATGCGGCACTGTTCGCATACCGAGAAACGCCCCATGCAGCCACAGGCTACACCCCGTCAACATTGCTATTCGGCAGACCTCTAGCAGGACCGCTAGAAGCCCTACGCAGAAGTTGGACGGAAGCCAAGATAGACGACACACCCAGAGGTGCCACCAAGTACGTCGCAGACCTGCAGGAAACCCTCAAAGCAACGTGGAAGAAAGCTGGTGAAGCACTGAAGAAGGCAAGAGCCCGTCAGGCGAAGTACTACAACCGCCACGCGAAGGACAGAGAACTGCAAGTCGGCGATCAAGTGCTACTCTTACTTCCAAGTGGAACCAACAAGCTGGACATCGCTTGGAGAGGACCGTACCGGGTGACTGCCAAGAAATCCAAGACAGTCTACCAAGTAGAGGTGAACGGGAGAGCCCGATACCACCACATCAATCTCCTCAAGAAGTACATCGACAGAACAGCGACCCCCGGCACACACACATGGATGGCCATCGCCATCGCGGAAGAAGCTCATCCACAACTACAACAGCGTCGCCGTACCACGGACAAATGGAACCCGGAAAATCGCCCCGGACAAAGTAGTATGGACAGCCGAATGCGAGACAGCATTCCAAACACTCAAGGACAGAATGACATCGGCGCCAGTACTCCACCTACCCGATTTGACTCAGCCATTCGTTCTTCGCACCGACGCAAGCGACTTAGGACTCGGAGCAGTACTGCTACAGCGCGACCCCAAGAATGCAGAGACGCTATTCCCTGTCGCCTACGCCAGCAGAAAATTGAGACCCGCCGAGACCCACTACGCCACGTCGGAGAAAGAATGCCTTGGACTGGTCTGGGCCATACAGAAGTTTCAACTCTACCTGTATGGGACCCATTTCACAGTTCAGGTGGACCACCAACCACTATCGTTCCTGGCAGCCTCCAAGTCTTTGAACTCTCGCCTGATGCGATGGGCACTCACCCTTCAGGCGTACTCATTCCAAATCGAGTACATCCCCGGCAAAGAAAACCACGGAGCCGACTACCTCAGTCGCCATCTCGTGGAGGACACAGCAGCTGTCGCCCACCCAACACAACTAAGGGCCACAGCACCAGAATTCGTCCCCGCCCAGTAATACCCTGTCACTAGTGTCCATAGCTACCTGGCACAGCATTGCAGCTCAGGTAGAGCAACTTACTTAGTTTGTAAATAGGACCCTAGGATAGTGCAGTGTTAAACTAGGCTCTGTAGTAGAAAAAGGTCGAATCCAGTAGTCATCGCCTTTTTTCAGTTGAGGGAGCCTGTCACGTATTGGCTAGTTTAAACTCTGCCTATCGACTA
Source organism: Oncomelania hupensis (assembly GCA_036898135.1). Lineage (NCBI taxonomy): Eukaryota > Metazoa > Mollusca > Gastropoda > Littorinimorpha > Pomatiopsidae > Oncomelania > Oncomelania hupensis. The sequence goes on along the minus strand of CM072523.1, from coordinate 46,696,163 downwards.
TTTAGCATTGTGTAGCCTTTGTAACAGTAGAGAGTTAGTACAGTACACAGTAGCAATTAAATTACAGCACACTGCGAGCCTGAGCCACACACACAGCGCAGTGACGTCAGCACTTGAGTTTTGAATATGAACATTTTACCCAATGAGAGCTTACGCAAAGCGGTTCGAGCCAGTTTGACTGGGTCCGAGCCTAACACATTTTTGGTCAGTTGGGAGTAATACACCGAAGTGTTAACAGCTAGAAAGCTGGCAGAGAAATCTCTCTACACTTAGACCAGGAAGCAGGACTTAGGAATCGTAGAATTCTATCAAGTCACACGGGCCTGAACTTGTCAGACAGGTAAATGAACACCCTTCTGTTTCATCGTGATATATGTGTAGTATTGTTGAAATTATGTTTGAAGAATTTGCTATGCATAAATGTGAATTGTTAATCCGAATTTGCGTGACCATGTGGAAGAGCCTACCACGAGGCGAAACACGACCGGTTACGCCGCCATGTTGCATACCATACGGAACCACTGTTGTTTAACTTATATGTATGTTTGCAGACCAGTGGCTGTACCACTGAATGTTTATAATATTATTAATTCTGTATGTGTATAGTTAGCCACGTTTGATATTTATGTATGTATAGGAATTTAGAGTGAGATTCCAGTGGAACCCGGAAGTAGCAGAATGTTCGTCGCTTATGTATAGAGATGTGGAGCTATCACTGAGGGCTACTTGGCTTTCAGTGAGACGCTCTGCACAAACCGATTATTCAGGGTTGTGCAGAATTTCGTCTCTTATATTACAGACGGGCAGGCGAGCTATCCCGAGCTATCCCGAGCTATCCTGTGAACCCCACTCCACAGAAACAAGTTGGTTGAGGAACCTCTACCGCACAAGTCGGAACGAGCGACCCGGTAAAACTCCCTGTCAGACCCCACAGCGTGGCCAGGGAACCCAACTACACAACGACACAGGTGGACCAGAAGCTACCTCACAGAAGGACTTCGACCGCACCACCCGCCAGTTAAGTGTGTTATCCCAAGTGCACTTAAACTGATCAGAACAGGACCACAGTAGTCCAACTATTCAGAAACTCTAAAACGGACCACAGTAGTCCAAATCTACATGAGATATACTAGCGAGTGCCCGATGAAGATAGAACAGCTGCATAGACTATCAGCGATCGAACTATTAGCATTGAAAGAGACTTTTTAAGTTAGATTAGTACTTAGAGAACCTTGTGTAGAGTAGAAGAAATAAATGTGTGATTTTAACTGTTATCAAAAGGCTGGACTACATATGATTCATAGCCGTGTGAAAGCTAGTGTGACAGTATTCTTTTACCTTTTTTCTATCTATTTCTGTACCCCAACCTTAACACAGAACGAGCTAAACAAATAAATTTATTAAAGTAATTCATAGGGTGACTTACTAGCAGTTCCCACCGAATAAACGTGAGGGTCCATAATTCCATTGTGCAGAGCCCATAAACCCCACGTGACAGTCTTCAACATCTCAGGCAACGAGTTCCAGAGCACTGGTGCTGCATTTTTGAAGGCTCTGGCACCTGACCTTTTTTTGTTTTTTTTATTCAGATGCTGGGCGGCAGAACGGACTGGGATCATGAGCGGAGGCGACGAGGTGGTTCATACACTAGTATCAGTTTATACAAATACTCTGGGTCAGTCTTGTTCATGCAGGAAAAGGCTATTGACAATATTTTGTGGTCTAAGCGGTTTTTTTCCCTGGCAACCAGTGTAGTGAATGAAGCACAAATAAAATGTGTGCAGAACACTTAGTACGTGTGACGATTCTGGCAGCAGTGTTCTGGACCTTGTGCAATCTATTCAGCTGAATTGCAGGAAGACCCCACAAGGTACTATTGCAATAGTCCGCTCTAGACATAACTGTAGCAAGAGCAAGAACTATAGTGGTTACTGCTGCGTGAGTTAGCATGAGGCGAAGTTTTTCGAGATTTCGGAGGTGAAGATAGCAACTGTGAATAACTGAGCTAATGTGTTTAGACGTGAACAGCTCAGAGTCTAGGATCAGTCCTATATCAAGAACAGAGTCCACAAAAGAAATGTGAGCATCACCAACTTGCACACTAGTAACTTCAGCCAACTCTCGCCTCGCCTTGTGTCCTTAAAACAAGGCCTCCATCTTGTCATCAGTTAACTTCAGTCGATTTCTTGTCATCCATGATTTAATGGCGGCGCAGCATAACTCAAGATTACTAATACCATCAACCACTGCCTTTGGATCTGGTGCAAAAGTGTTCAACAGTTGCGAGTGACCTGCAAAGAACTGCCGTTCTATCAATAACTTTACCCAAGTGAAAAATGTACACTTAGAAGAGAAGAGGCCCCAGCACGGATCCTTGTGGGACACCACATGTCAGAGGTACTGTTTGGGAAGAAGAAGAGCCTATATGACTCTCTGTGATCGCCTTTTAAGATAGGAAGCGAACCACTGCAAGTCTGTCTCTAATGCCAGCTTCAGATAGCAAAAAATGATGTCTACCGTTTCAAAAGCGGCAATGAGGTAAAGGAGAACAAGCAGCACTAGATTCCATGAATTGAGACTCGGCAAGATATCTTTGACAACTCGCAGGAGTGCTTTCTCAGTACCGAAGCCAAGTCTATATGCTGACTGAAATCTGTCCAGGCAGTTGTGCACACTCAAGTGGTGAATAAGCTGATCAGCCACAACACTCTCTCAAAGTGTCGAGATACACGGGATGTTTGAAACAGAATGAAAATTCTTGCGCTCACTGGGATCTAAACCAGACTTTTTTTTTTCAATAAAGGTCTGACCACAGCCTCCTTAAAGCAGTGTGCAGCGGATCCGGATGCAAGACTGGAATTGATAATCTTTAGTATCACTGGAAGAAGCATATCCAAGAATTGAAGGACAAACTTAATAGGAACAGGGTCAACCTCGCATGAAGTCTTTCTGGACCTAGCAACCACTTTCTGAAGTGCATCGACAGACGTAATCATAACAAGAGGAAAGCCATCAGCAGCCGCACTGTCCAAGTTTACTCTTATCTCACTGATCTTGTCTACAAAAGAATCCGACAAGTCAGCTGCCGATTTCTCAGCAATGTGTGGGAGAATAGTACAAGATCTTTCTCAAGAAAGCCGCTAATGATGGAATATATTTTCCTGGGATCACCTGTAGAGGCAGAAAGTTGATCCTGCATGTAAGCAGGTTTTACTCTTTTAACAGTATGAGTGTAACTGTTCCTTGCTTCTTTATACAACTGTCTGTCAATCTCTGAAAAATGGCAAAGTCTTCATCATGAATATCAACAGCATTGTTACCGACTCGGTTGCGAATTGACATGACCAATCTTAATAGCAGTAGAAATCAATCACTGTCCCTTTCTTTGATACACTACTAGGCGCTTTACATGTACTTAACGAGGGCACAGAAACAGCCTCAACAGACACAGACAGGAATATATATTCTTTCCCTTCTCCTCTTTTCCCTCTCTTACTAGACACAGTTGTCTACATAGTTGTCTACACAGTTGTCTACCAGTTGTCTACATAGTTGTCTACACACAGACTACAAACTGACATCAAGTTTTCCAGCACAACATGCAGTCACCAATCTTTGTAAGTTCATCACCAAAATACCGTATCCTGCGCTTCATTACATTCTATAGCCTATACAGCTGTTAGCATAGTACATAGTTCAGTCAAAACACACAGATACACGCACAATTGTAGTGAGCACTGTTTTCACTAGTGCAAAAAATTGTTACTTAAAATACACAGAATCACAAAAAAAATTCTTTTTCTCAAAATTTAGCACAAAGTCTTCACAATTTTCCAAAGAAAGTTACACTAGAACAAGCTGAGACAGATTATACTAAGCATCAAAGAGATTAACACAAACTGAAAAAGAAAATCCAAAAGATTGAGCAGAGCATTTCAACATTGAAAGGCAAGAGGCGCATGAACACTATCAATTCCGTATAACTCTACTATATAAGAGCGGAAGTGGAAGCGGAGACTTTAATGGGCTAACGATTTTAAACTATAACAATCGATCTATAAACTTTATGAACACGGACAACAGCAGCAGCTTTAATGTTAATAATCAAAAGGTAATTTGAATGTAAGTCTCGGCTGGTCCCAGCTACGCAGTGTGGCTTGCTTCAGGCTATATAGCCTTACATGATGCATAATTATTTGAACAATGAGAAAACTACTATATATATATATATATATATATATATATATATATATATATATATACAATAAACCTTGCTGATGATACATTGAGGCAGCACGTTTACGGTGTAAGCTCACAACGTATAAAAGTAACAATAAAAGTAATAATTATGTTATGTACTATTATAATACTCATGTGATAAAAACATGTCTTAATTTATACGCAATTACACACGATAACCAGTGCATCTGCAATATGTCCTAAACACGCCTTTGGTCGTGCCCTAGGGGGTATAACACGATTTCACTACTAATGAGAGAGAGAGAGAGAGAGAGAGAGAGAGAGAGAGAGAGAGAGAGAGAGAGAGAGAGAGAGAGAGAGAGAGTGAGAGAGAGAGAGAGAGAGAGAGAGAGAGAGAGAGAGAGAGAGAGAGAGAGAGAGAGAGAGAGAGAGAGAGAAGGTTTATGCAGCAAGTCAACGCCGAGAGACGATGCACTCACACACACATAGTGTTATAAACATGTCAACAACAACAACAACAACAACAACAACAACAACAACAACAAAATAATAAGAAATGTGCAACACCCTATATTAAGGTCGCCATGACCCTGTAAAAAAGATTAGCAAGTGTGTGTGCTTAATTGGGAAGCGTTGGAAACGTCACGCTCCTCTGTTCTAGTTTTAATTGTAGCATTTGTTTACACTGTCCCAATGTATCACTCGGTGATTCTTGTTGGTGCATCTTTTTTCATGGGCGTAGTGGGTTGAAAGAAGTTAGTTATTCATTGCTTACAGGGTTCACCGGATTGCAAAGAGCCGAATCAGGACCACAAAATCAAGACCGCAACTTGGCTGAAAGAGTTAGTTAGTTAGTAATTCATTGCTTAAAGGGTCCAGCGGACTGCAAAGAGCCGAATCAGGACCACAAAATCAAGATCACAACTTTGCTGAAAGAGGACTCACCCCTGATCCGCATAAAAGATCTGCCGAAACAACCCTAGTGGTAACACTGAAGGCACTCCAGCAGCCGGTCACTTTACAATAAAGACATCCCACGCAAGGGACGCTGAGGCTATAGGCCCTACTCTAATTTATTGATTGATTGATTGTTGCTTTAGGTCCAGCGGACTCTCCCGAGCCAAATCAGGACCGGACAACCCCCGATCCGCATAAAAGATCTGCTGAAACAACCCTAGTGGGAAAATTGAATGCCCTCCACCGGCCAGTCACTTTACAATAAAGACATCCCACGCAGGGGACGGCTGAGGCTTTACCCCAACTACTCGAACCCCCGGTTACAAAAACAAAATAGAATACAAACATCATTATAAATTATCAACAAAACATATACATATAAAATGCCTATATTGCTAAGTAATACATCATAGGAAGCCCTAGTGACCACCCGGCAGAAAGCGTCCAACACTCCCAAGCTGATCCAACAGACCCCATACACAAACAAGGAGTCTTGTCCAGGAAGAGTTTTCAAGAAAAAAGGTAGGTCATTGATCTAGCGAAGAAGAAGATAGTATAGCAGAGTGATAGGACAGAGCAGGAATGGGAAAGAGTAAATGAGGAAGACAGCGACAGTGAGAATTTAAAGCACTAAATTTCCATAAAGTGGGGATACTATTTATACTGAAACCCCCGGCACTCCAACGGGGGTACTGTTGCCGCAGTGAATCTGTCATTCCTACAAAGGAAAGACAGGTTTTCAACTGGGGCTTTCACTTTTCCCTTTATAGGTTAGAACAATCTACAGTGGCAAGATTGCTCATGACCCCAAGGGGTACTCTAATTTAATGAACCCCCGTTTACAAAAACAAAATAGAATACAAACATCATTATAAAATATCAACAAAACACATACATATAAATTGCCTACATTGCCAAATAATAACATCACAAGAAGCCCAAGTGACCACCTGGCAGAAAGCATCCAACATTCCCAAGCTGATCCTCACACACAAATGAGGAGTTTTGTCCCGGAAGTTTTCAAGATAAAAGATAGGTGACTGGTCTAGCGAAGAAGAAGATAGTATTGATAGAACAGATTACGAATGAGAAAGAACAAAGGAGAAAGACAGAGACGGTGGGAATTTAAAGGACTAAATTTCCAGAAAGCGGGAATACTAGTTATACTAAAATCCCCGGCACCACCACGGGAGGGGGGGGGAGGGGGAAGGGGGGAAGTGGGGAGGGGGGCTGAAAGAAGACTCACCCCTGGTCTAGTAAAGAAGAAGATAGTATAATAGATTGACAGAACAGAGTAGGAACGAGAAAGAACAAATGAGAAAGGCAGCGACAGTGGGAATTTAAAGTACTAAATTTCTAGAAAGTGAGGATACTATTTATACAGAAACCTCCGGCACCCCCACGTGGTGGGAGGAGGGGGGGTGAAATGGAGGTTGAGGGGGAAGGGGAGGGGTGTTAGCTATAGAAATAATTTGTGTTGGACACAAATGATAGAGGTGTCTCGTCTAAAAAGAACGGGACTGAAGTACGCTTTGGACGAGACAACTCTTATCTTTTGTGTTCAACACACACTGTTGGTCTCCCTTGCTCAACTCATCAGGGGTCACTGACTTTCTAAGCAACACATATTACATTTGGCTCCGTACAGTTAGTTAGTTCATTAGTTAATTATTGTTTACATGGTCCAGCGGACTGCTAAGAGCCGAATCAGGACCACAACTTGCTTGAAAGTGAACTCGCCTCCGATCCGCTTAAAAGATCTGCTGAAACAACCCTAATGGTAAAACTGAAGGCATTCCACCAGCCAGTCACTTTTAAAATAAAGGCATCCCATGTATGGGACGCTGATGCGATACTCTTAATTTATCGAAACCCCGTTTACAAAAAAACAAAACAGAATACAAATATAAACATCATTATAAAATATTAACAAAACATATCTAGAAAATGCCTACATTGCTAAATAATAATGCCATAGAAAGCCCTAGTGACCGTTTGGCAGATCACAGAAAGCGTCCAATATTATAGTTAGTTATTCATTGCTTACAGGGTCCAGCGGACTGCAAAGAGCCGAAACAGGACCACACAATCAAGACCACAACTTGGCTGAAAGAGGACTCACGCCTGATCCGCATAAAAGATCTGCCGAAACAACCCTAGTGGTAACACTGGAAGGTACTACACCAGCCGGTCACTTTACAATAAAGGCACCCCACGCTTGGGACGCTGAGGCTATTCACTAATTTATCAAACCGTCGTTTACAAAAACAAAATAGAATACAAATACCATTATAAAATATCAACAAAACACGTGCATTTAAAATGCCTACATACCAAAATAATAATATCATAGGAAGTCCCATGCAGTGACCATTTGTCAGAAAGCTAGCATACATGTAGTACTACAATAGACCTCATAAACAAATGAAGAGTTTTGTCCCGGAAGAATTTTCAAGAAAAAAGGTAGGTGACTGGTCTTGCGAAGAAGAAAGTATAGCAGATTGATAGAACAGAATAGGAATGAGAAAGAACAAAGGAGAAATACAGCGACTGTGGGAATTTAAAGCACTAAATTTCCATAAAGTGGGGATACTATTTATACAGAAACCACCCGGCACTCCCACGGTACGGGGGTATGCGTCCAACAGCTGACCCAACAGACCCCATATACAAATCAGGAGCTTTGGGATAGCTTTAAAGAAAAAAGTTAGGTGACTGGTCTAGGGAAGAATATTTTACATTGCATTACATGATTATTGCTTTAGGTCCAGTGGACTCTTCCGAGCCAAATCAGGACCAGTATAGGAATCAGGACCACAAAATCAAGACCACAACTTCGCTGAAAGAGGACTCGCCCCTGATCCACATAAAAGATCTGCCGAAACAACCCTAGTGGCAACACTGAAGGCACTCCACCAGCCGGTCACTTTATAATAAAGACGTCCCATGCAGGGGACGCTGAGCCTATACTCTAATTTATCGAATCCCCGTTTACAAAAACAAAATAGAATATAAACATCATTATTAAATATCAACAAAACACATACATATAAAATGCCTATTTTGCCAAATAATAACATCATAGGAAGCCCCAGTGACCACCTTGCAGAAAGCGTCCACTATTTCCAAGCTGATCCAACAGGCCTCACACACAAATGAGGAGTTTTGTCCCGGAAGAGTTTTCAAGAAAATGGTAGGTGACTGGTCTAGCGAAGAAGAAGACAGTATAGTAGATTGATAGAACAGAATAGGATTGAGAAAAAACAAAGAAGAAAGACGGCGACAGTGGGAATTTAAAGCACTAAATTTCCAGAAAGTGGGAATGCTATTTATACTGAAACCCCCGGCACCCCCACTGGGGAACTATAGAAGGGCAAAGCTCATATGGCTCACATGCTCCTTATAAAACTCCCAATATTTAACATGAAAATGCGTGCCCAGAAAAAAGAATAAAATGGTGGCATGAAAATACAAAGTAATAACGACTTTGATCTTTCTATGCTCTTGACCATGAGACTACCTTGACCTCCGGCTCTAGTACACTAATGTACTATCAAATAAACTACAGCAAAAGTTGTATTATGCCAAAAAGAAAACGGTGGCCTTGGGATGACCATGACCTTCACTTGACCTCCCGGCCGATCCTAGGCATGTATGATTAAATAACCCAATGTTATTGCCTTCTGTGGGTTAAATATAAAGCCATTCCACTGAACGATGACATATTTTTTGTATGTTTTTGCAAGCACTAAAATTACCTTGACCTTCAAGATTAACGCAATGCAAAAATGGAATAATATGAAAGATCATTCTATCATCTATAACTACAACAAGTTCGGACTTTATATCTCTTAGTCTGGGGTCAAGGTCACTTCAAAGTACCTATACTAACCGACTTTGGACAGCTCCAGTGACTTTGACCTTGGATTGAGGTCGACCAAATTTGTATAGTAGCTATGTGTGTTTCATTGATATCCATTAGGCATAAAAGAATCATAGGTTCCATATTTATAACCTAGGAAAAAAAAAGTGAAATGTTGTGAAAAAGGGTAATTTCTTTTAGCAACATATGTTGAGTGCAGCCCAAGGTCTAGTCTGTGCACATATGCATTCCATCGCATGGATTTTAAAGATCCTGACGGTCAGGTCCTAGATGGGCGAGGGCCGGCTACACAAATACACCCAGCATGCGCGAGGTCTCTCTCCCCATCCCCGGCCACCTAGGATTGTGCTCAGTCATCTAGTAAGACTATGCGCCCAAAGGCGGCAGGTGGGCGCCTCGGGTGGCTTGAGATAGATCCTGTATCGGCCAGCGCCTTGAGCAGCTCTTCAGTTGGAGAAGCGCTATATAAGAATATAGAATAAAGTAAATTACATTACATTACATTATTATTGCTTTAGGTCCAGCGGACTCTTCCGAGCCAAATCAGGACCGGACAACCCCCGATCCGCATAAAAGATCTGCTGAAACAACCCTTGTGGTAAAACCGAAAGCTCTCCACCAGCCAGTCACTTTACAATAAAGACATCCCGCGCAGGGGACGGCTGAGGCTTCACCCCAACTTATCGAAACCCCCGTTTACAAAAACCAAAATAGAATACAAACATCATTATAAATTATCAACAAAACACATACATATAAAATGCCTACATTGCTAAATAATAACATCATAGGAAGCCCTAGTGACCACCTGGCAGAAAGCGTCCAATATTCCCAAGCTGATCCAACAGACCTCATACACAAACAAGGAGTCTTGTCCCGGAAGAGTTTTAAAAAAAAAAGGTAGGAGACTGGTCTAGCGAAGAAGACGATAGTATAGCAGATTGATAGAACAGAGCAGGAATGAGAAAGAGCAAATGGGAAAGACAGCGACAGTGGGAATTTAAAGCACTAAATTTCCAGAAAGTGGGGATACTATTTATACTGAAACCCCCGGCACCCCAACGGGGGAACTCACATTGCTACGCATGTGAGTAAATAAAATGCATTCAAAACAAACACACGAACAACAACAGCACACAACAATGCGAGAAAGATAACAATGAAGTAATTGTTTGTTTATGTATTTCATTTCGTGTCTATTCACCACAGAGATTTTAAACTAAGTGTATCGTGACATATCACGCAACGAAACAATATACTTAACACAATGTCACGTATCAAAATCAGGCTTAAAACATGACACATTACCAAAGCACATTCCAAAATATACTTAAAACGTCATCACAGACCAAAACATGTTTAAAATATTGTACTTCACACAGTTGTATATTTTCAAAAAGATAATTAAATTATTAAAAAAATACATTCTTGTCGATTCTTGTAATATATTAGTTTTGATTTGTGCGAACAAAAGGATTACATAACCAACAATGTTTCAACATACGAAATCATAACATTATCACAGTCATGCTAAAACATAAATGTAATATTACAAATGATTGTCAATATTTCAAAACCATATTGTTAAAATTAGAATTAAAATATTTTCGTTTTGACTTTTGAAAGACGGTTTCAACAAAATAAAACATTTTCATAACAATGAATGCATGAATTGATTTATAATCTGCTCACAAGTACCCCAAGCACTCACAAACGGATCATCTGACGCACACGCTAACACATACATCTATCCACCTCAACCCCTTCACTCCACACCCACACATACACAGCGGCACACCCATGAGCCTCAAAAATACCAACACACAAAAATACAACCATGCAAAACAGTATTACACGGATATGACTAGATCGAGATATTGCGACCTACATGATAAATCTCTGGGAAATAGTGACAACACAACAACAAAACAATAATAATATTTATTATTATAGCAGAACAACTATTCTTAGCCACCCACATAGTGCTTCAAAATCAAATGCACCATACAACTGAACATGCTAGGATATAGCATGGAGAAACTGAACATGCTACAATAGCAATGACAATCTAAACATGGAATTATAGAATGATTGTTTGATTGATTGATTGTTGCTTTAGGTCCAGCGGACTCTTCCGAGCCAAATCAGGACCGGACAACCCCCAATCCGCATAAAAGATCTGCCGAAACAACCCTAGAGGAAAATTGAATGCCCTCCACCGGCCAGTCACTTTACAATAAAGACATCCCACGCAGGGGACGGCTGAGGCTTTACCCCAACTACTCGAACCCCCGGTTACAAAAACAAAATAGAATACAAACATCATTATAAATCATCAACAAAACACATACATATAAAATGCCTACATTGCTAAATAATAACATCATAGGAATCCCTAGTGACCACCTGGCAGAAAGCGTCCAACACTCCCAAGCTGATCCAACAGACCTCATACACAAACAAGGAGTCTTGTCCAGGAAGAGTTTTCAAGAAAAAAGGTAGGTCATTGATCTAGCGAAGAAGAAGATAGTATAGCAGAGTGATAGGACAGATCAGGAATGGGAAAGAGCAAATGAGGAAGACAGCGACAGTGGGAATTTAAAGCACTAAATTTCCAGAAAGTGGGGATACTATTTATACTGAAACCCCCGGCACTCCAACGGGGGTAGGGCCTACTGTTGCCGCAGTGAATCAGTCATGCCTACAAAGGCAAGACAGGTTTTCAACTGGGGCTTTCACTTTTCCCTTTATAGGTTAGAACAATCTACAGTGGCAAGATTGCTCATGACCCCAAGGGGTAATGATAGAATGGAGAATCTGAACTTGCTACAATGGCATGAAGAATCTGAACATGAATGAATGAATTAATCTAAATTTATTACGCGCATAAACATTTCCACACAAAAAGCATGATCACAGCACTGGGGTAAAAACATTAAGCCAAAAATGGAACACTTTTTTAAACAAGGTAAGCTAAGATTACACATCATGCATAGAATCTCTCTCTAGCTTTCTCTCTCCCTCTCTTAAAGCCTAGGTCTGATGACGAACGTTTTGATTGCAATCACAATGACAGTGAATGTTTGCGAGTCATGATTTGAATGGGAAGACTGACACTGCGAATCGTCAGAATTCACAATAAAACGTTTGATTTTGGTAAACATGCGCACAGTCACTGCGCATAAACTAAAGCACAAGCGCTGAAAGTCAAAATGTGTGAAAATCAGCGACGAAGAATTTTTGCATTAACGGTAGCATTTCATTTGGTAAGTTCAGATAAAAAGACCATATCCCACAAACATGCATGTCACTGTATCATCTCTATTACTTCACAGGTATTTTTTACACTCTACGTTTCCTAGTGGGCCGGTCTTAGAATTACTAGCGATTTTTGCAAAGATCACATGATCAAAGTAGCGCGTTTTATTGGTTCCCATGCTGAAAGACTCGCAATCAGTTTGTCGAAATAAGGACATGTTCTAAACGTGGAAAATCATCACAAATCACGCTGTGAACTGAGATGACTAGGTGATAGTCTCATGAAATCAGTGACTCAAGTCGTGATTTTCCCTATGACTGCAATCAAAACGGTCATCAGACCTAAACTTTACACACCTCAGATATGATAGCATGGAGAATCTGAATATGCCACGATAGCATGGAGAATCTGAACATGCTACAATAGCATAAAGATTCTGTACACGCTATGATAACATGAAGAAGCAGTGCATTGTAAGTGACCAATATCAACTATAAGTGCTGGTCAATGGGTATTGCATTTCAACACTTTTGCCATAGCAGGCAGACAAAAAAGCTTGTGTTAAAAAGTCAGGTAGTACCTGTCTCACATAACAACAAATAGGTCTGAAGTCAAATGACAGCATCATAAATGTAATCGGATATGTCATATAATTGGATATGTCCTCAGTTGTCTGGTCATCAAAGGCTGCCTTGGGCGGCTTGAGTTAGATCCTGCATCAGCCAGTGCCCTGAGCAGATCTTGAGCTGGAAAAGCGCTAACATCATTATAAATTATCAACAAAACACATACATATAAAAGGCCTACATTGCTAAATAATAACATCATAGGAAGCCCTAGTGACCACCTGGCAGAAAGCGTCCAATATTCCCAAGCTGATCCAACAGACCTCATACACAAATAAGGAGTCTTGTCCCGGAAGAGTTTTCAAGAAAAAAGGTAGGAGACTGGTCTAGCGAAGAAGACGATAGTATAGCAGATTGATAGAATAGAGCAGGAATGAGAAAGAGCAAATGAGAAAGACAGCGACAGTGGGAATTTAAAGCACAAAATTTCCAGAAAGTGGGGATACTATTTATACTGAAACCCCCGGCACCCCAACGGGGGTTCCGTAGTAGACGCTATCCTCTGTGGAATAAGGGACAGATCTATCTCCCCTTACTTTCATCCTAACACTTCAGTCTGAAATGAGCTATAAACACTATGGTTACCACAGTTCTGGCCCTAGGGGAAAACACTGCACTTACAATATAACGTAGTCCAATGACGATCAACGCCTATCACATCCATACCCAGCGACCTGTCATCAAATGAACTAAACAACGGCAAGAGCTTACACATCTTTCCCGTCAGGCATTTTACCATGGAAGCAGTATGTGAGTAGAAAACCTGCAACAAAAATGTAAATTAAATAATTTAGAGCAAACTCAAACAAAAAACAAACAAACAAATGAAAATAAGAATACATTTTAATAAACGACAAGCCATTCAAATGTATTTGCAGATACACACAAACAGGTGGAAAAAAAAGCATTTTGCTAATATAAGCTTTATCCTAACAAAGCATAATGAAAGTGTGGACTGAATTATCTCAATGCAAGCAAGTATCGAAATTGGGTAAGCCAATTTTTAGATACAGCGCAAAATGGTAAAGCACAATGACCTTGACCTTTGAGAACTACCAAAAATATGAATGATTTAACATGCTTCAAGTATCCGCAAAGTAAAAATGAGGAATTTTGGTTTAGTTATTCTTGAGATAAGGCAAACAGTGTGTTCTGAATTTTAAAACTAGGAGGGCAAAGCCCTTATGACTCACATGCTCCTTAGGAAACTATTTTACAATATTTAGTATGAAAATGTATGCCCAGAAAAAAAAAGAAAATGAGACGATGGCATTGCAATGCAAATAACGACTTTGATTGTTATAAGCCCTTGATCTTGAGATGACCTTGACTTCCGGCTCCAAATATGCTCATGTACTATCAAATAAACTACAGCAAAAATTGTATTACGTCAAAAAAACAACCTGTGAT
>CM072523.1:46584328-46676828 GCA_036898135.1 Oncomelania hupensis | reverse complement strand
ATGGCGACTAATTTAGTCGCCATGGCTAGTGAAAAAAAATATTGGCGACTAAAAAAAAAACTTTAGTCGCCAAATGCGAGTGCGCTAAAATGAACTTTTTTTTAGTTTGGCTAGTAAAATTTTTAGTTTGGCTAGTAAAATTTTTAAGTTACTAGCCAAAGGCTAGTGGGACCTTTTTTTCATTTTCAGGGCTGCTACATTCTGTAAGCATCTTGTACATGGAATAGTTACACACTTACCTAGTTCAGAAGGAGAAAAAAAAATCTCTTTCCAGAGAGCTAAAAGGAATTTGGTCGTCAATCATCTTGTCAAAGGCAACAGGTGGGTCAAACTAACTGGAGGCAGCTTGCACTGATCTATCATCTGATTAACTGATTAACCATGCAGTTCTGTACAGTTGTTGGCCTCGGTACTGTGGGTTTATCTGCAGGCATACTGGAACAACTAAAGCAGGATGTTTTGATTTATTGATTGATTGTTGCTTTAGGTCCAGCGGACTCTTCCGAGCCAAATCAGGACCGGACAACCCCCAATCCGCATAAAAGATCTGCCGAAACAACCCTAGTGGGAAAATTGAATGCCCTCCACCGGCCAGTCACTTTACAATAAAGACATCCCACGCAGGGGACGGCTGAGGCTTTACCCCAACTACTCGAACCCCCGGTTACAAAAACAAAATAGAATACAAACATCATTATAAATCATCAATAAAACACATACATATAAAATGCCTATAGTGCTAAATAATAACATCATAGGAAGCCCTAGTGACCACCCGGCAGAAAGCATCCAACACTCCCAAGCTGATCCAACAGACCTCATACACAAACAAGGAGTCTTGTCCAGGAAGAGTTTTCAAGAAAAAAGGTAGGTCATTGATCTAGCGAAGAAGAAGATAGTATAGCAGAGTGATAGGACAGATCAGGAATGGGAAAGAGCAAATGAGGAAGACAGCGACAGTGGGAAATTAAAGCACTAAATTTCCAGAAAGTGGGGATACTATTTATACTGAAACCCCCGGCACTCCAGCGGGGGTACTGTTGCCGCAGTGAATCAGTCATGCCTACAAAGGCAAGACAGGTTTTCAACTGGGGCTGTCACTTTTCCCTTTATAGGTTAGAACAATCTACAGTGGCAAGATTGCTCATGACCCCAAGGTGTAGCAGGATGTTTGCACTAAAACAGACAATGAGTGTTGCAAGGACAAAGCACTCAACAATCTTCAAACAGTAAAAGCAGGATGGTGGTGCTGTTCCCATAACCCTTCAGTCATTGGAGCGGGAGGCGTTTGGACCTCACTTTCCTCTAGGCCAGCTTAACGAGGGCAGAGTCCATATATCTCCTCTTCCTGGCTGCTTTACTGTACCTTCCCGGGTTCTAAACGGGTGTGCTGTGAGCTTGTTTCAACATTTCTTGTTGTTGTTTGGTGGTTGCTTTGCACGCTTTCCAAGTAGGGTCACCCACTAAATTATATAATGACTAAGTACTAACCCTGCCTGATGTTGCTTAACATGAAATATTAATAAAGTTAGCCCAGACAATTACACTATAACAAGCAAGATCAAGGCAGTGTTAAAGTTTGTTTAGAATCTCTAATCAGGATTTAGAGTTTACATTTTTAAAATTGGTTAACCAAAAGCATGCAGGATGCATAAAACACCAAGAGAGTGCGTTTGTGAACGACCACATAGAGACTCTCAAACAACAGATCTGTAGGGATGGGGTCAAGCTGGCAGCTGGTAGTGTACAAACAAAGGTTGTCACTCAAGCATTGCAAAGTAGTAATCCTGTCTTTTACATACACATCATTAATTATGTCCACATGCAAGTTATCATCAGTGCATGTGTTGACGTTCCCAGAAATAGATGAGCTGTTGCAAGAAAGAAAAGTATCCAACACTTATAATATAGAAATCAAGGTATACAACAAAAAGCATAATTTTCGAGCTTTTAACTTAAAAGTAAAGCAACAAAATCACAATCTCATGCAGAAATATTCTATAATTTTCTATAATTTTGACTGAACATCACACAAGTGCACATGCGTGTTTGGCAAGCCTTTCAGGAATGTTGGGCAATCAAACTGAATCTGTGATCCAGATCAATGCCAACTTGGAATGCCCACATCAGAACTTTGTTGCCTCAAGCAACTTGAGTTCGATTCTTTTATACATATTTTTGTATCTGTGTTTGTAGTTAATACTAGTACATAGGATGAGGAGGGGTTGGGGGAGGGGGGGGGGGCAGTGGAAGAAAGTGCACTTTAACCATGAAAACGTAAGCCAAAAAAATCTCACATCTAGAAATTCATGTGATTATTTTGTATTACAAGCAATACAGAGTTTATAACCTGCCAGCTTGGCCTAAATATTCTACTCGTGCATACGGATGCAGAGTTTGCTAAAATAGATAACAACAGAAAATGAAAGCCGAGTAAAGTGCTCAATGGAAAAAAACAAACTTTCTTGGTTTGTACCTTGGTTGAACTACGCCTGCAGTAGGTTCCTGAGGCAGCTGTAAATTGGTTTCAACCTCTAATTCCTTGGTAGTTGTTGTTGTTTCACCACTGTCTTTCTGAGTGGGAAAAAAAGAATCAACAACATACTATGAATGGAATACAAATTATGTGCACCGGAAAATACTATTACAATACGTTCCTGCAAAAGCTGAAACAACAAAAGTCTTGAATGTTACTAAAAATTAAAGTGCCAATCAACAACTAAGGAGATGATGAAAGAAAAGACTTTAGATTTATACTATATATAGTTTAAAGAAATAAATCCTCTAAAATTTTTACTGTGAATGAAACGCTGCCAAAATGTCATTAGACTTTTCAAACGAATAAACCAAAACTGCTGTTTGAATTAAATAAAAACAAGCTATGCTCACGGTAAAATAAACACAGTATATCTTTGTTATTTTCTTAAAATCTGCCAAGTGCAAAACAAGAAAAGTATTGGGGGAAAAGGCCTGCAATTCCATCACCAAGATCTTATACACTAGCATTAGTCTACATACAAATATTCTGATAGTGTAAAAAATACGGGCTTTTAGCCGCCGGCCACTTTCTCACTAAACTTTGACCCCTGAGCCTGAAATACCAACGATGCTTGTCTATAGAATTTTTGAGTTGTTCAATTGTGAAAGCACAGACAATGCTTTCATTGGCTACAGTGAAAGTGATGATCGATGACGATGTGCGCACCAATAGATATAATTTTTATTGTGTTTCTTTATTCTGACTTTCAACCTGACAGTGTGGCACCATGCGTGCAGTTCAGAAGACAGAGACAGATTAGACAGAGTGGTGAGGCAGGCTGAGAAAGTGATCGGTGCTGACCTACCGAGCCTAGAACACCTGGGCACGGTGAGGACAATCAACAAAGCCCGAAAGATCGCCAACGACCCAACTCACCCCCTCCACAGCAAGTTCTGCCTCCTACCATCGGGACGGAGGTACCGCGCTGCCAAGTGCAGGACTGAGAGGATGAAGCGGACCTTCGTGCCCTCGGCTATCACTGTACTCAATAGTAAACATGACTGAAAATCCCCCCCCTACCATACCACCCCCACCCCACACACACACACTGCGACCATAGCTGCACTCCACTAGCAACCCCCAACCCTAAACGCACTAACTTCCCCAACCACCCCTCCCTTTCAGCACAAAAGCCCTATACCTCCCATCACCACCTAATTCTCCCTCTCACTTTCCGCCCTTCACTACTACGTTACCCCTCTCTCCAACCTTCTTTGCTTGCCGGGCCTCCCAAGTATCGTAACGAAGCGTTGTGTAATCACCCCAGGCCAGCTACGCTTTATCGCCCCCCACCCCCCCCCCACCCCCCTTTTACTGCTGACTTAGCAGCCTCGTAGTATTTTGGCTCCCCTCTTAAATATCGGTAGCAGTGTTAGTAATGTACCGCTTTCTGAGTCGGACAATGATGTGTAATATGTGCCGTGTGTATGTGTGTGTGTGAGAGAGAGAGAGAGTGAGAGAGAAAGAAAAAGAGACAGTCAGTCTAGTGACAAATAATACATATAATATTTATGTTATATATAATGTTATTTTTCGTGTAAGCGTGAGTGCGCGCGATAAAGTGTGCAAACATGAGCAATGTAGGCCTAATTTTTAATACACACAAATTTGTCAATTCTAGTCATTCCTGATGAACATTGTGTTAATCTATAATTGATCTAACCACCCTAGTGTCAAAGGCTGTATGCAGGTAGAATGTGTATGTATGATTGCGTTTGTCATTCAGTATTGCTTTTTGTAAAAAATTTTATTGTGTGCTTTTCTTCTGTATTTAAGCGAATTACATATAATTATACACATCTGAGTACCCCATGCGCACCACGATTTCTTCGATGTAAAAGTTGAAGCGAAATAAATTGTCTTATGTCTTATGTCTTATGTCTTATTTTTTGGTATTGTTGGTGTAGTTGTATTTTTTATTTTATTTTGCCTTGTTACAAAGGCTGTGCTTTGCGCGAGTCTTACAAGTTTCTGTGGTGGTAGAGGTCCTCACTTTCTGTGGCTAATTTGTAAATGTTTATGTGACGCAATTCCTTTTTTTTCTCTTTTTTTTTTCGTTGTGTGCATGCAACTTGTATGCCTTATATACCATATACTGCAGCCTTTGCATGACTAAATTCCAGATTTTAAAAATTTATTTAGGGGATGAGGTTGTATACCAATGCACTCAATAGTCCAAATTTTACGGTAGCCTGCTAATCACCCAAATCACATGCACTAGCATGCACATCTACAAAAAAAAGAAAAAGATTGTGATAATATGTATAATGAAGTAATTCTGTGACGAGGCGGACAATCGAGCCCTGAGGCAGGCAGAGCACACTCATACCCTCCACACATCCAGTCGCCCCTAGCACGCTCGCTGGCTAACTCGCCTAAGCCCCGCCCCTCGGGGATCACCTTAAAACCTGGCACACAGCTAGACCCGTGGTCAGTCGCAAGCCACGAAACTTCTTAGTCACAACAATCTGTCCTGGACACGTCCTCATCAACTGGCGACCTCTGAGCTACGGCAGTACTCTGGTGCTTCGACCCGTCTTAGTCAAGACGGGCTCCTGTCAGGGCGTACTCCTCACCCCTGTACCAGCATTAAGTCGCTGACCCGCTGCAGGCCCCTGACAACCCAGGGAGTCAACGAGAAGCGTTTCACTGAATTTCATCATCCCCAGACAGCTAGCAACGTAAGCTGAAAACCACGCCTGTATCTTCAACCCAGGATTGCCCCACCGGTCATTATTCAATAGAGTGACCGACTGACCCGCATTGCCACTGACGCCACGCCAACCTTGGTCAACTGACCACCCAGACTATCCTGGACCAACCACCGCCCTCGGAATCAGAGCTAAGTTTTCGCCCTACGAGCATCACCACTCGCTGATTATCTGAGAGTACTCTGAACAATCCAGATACACTCCTGCCCTGTGATGATAGCAGTCCTCAGTAGCACTAGTACCCCTGAAATCGTCAACCCAGAATATCTCCAAGCTACTCCCTACCAATACGGACAATATCCAATGACTCACTCTTAGAATTACTCAACTCAGACGACCCAATTTGATTTAATAAAAGCTCCTAGTTAGAAACTGTACCTATCTGGACTGGCCCTTGTTTGAATTTCTCAACTAGCGTAGCCTTCAATCTTTCTCGTCTGCACCTTGACTGTCTTTCATTTATTTAGTCTCTCCAGCTCTAGTCTCTTGAATGTCATCACAATATTGGCCTAAACAAGGGAGGCAATGCAGTGCTAGAGATTAGTAGCTTACCCTCAATCCCCCCAACCCCTTTCTTTGTGACATTAACTTTGGCGACCCCGACGAGACTAAAGACTTAGGTTTCCCATCCCAACTTGACGAGACTAAGGACTTAGCTTAAATTCCACCCCAGCCCAGTATAGATAGGACCCCACCCCCTAAGCCTAGTAGTGTATAGCATAGCCCCATAGGTCCCTTACTGGCTCTCCCGAATGGTGGTGTCTCGCAAAGGGTTTTTTTTGCATTCATTTTTGTATTTTGATTGATTGCATTTTGTCTTTGTGGTTGTGTTGTGTTGTATTCGCCCCTGTGCAGTTTCATCGTAGCTCATTCAGCCCACCCCCTTGTTTTCCGTCAGTGTACCCCCTTGTGTGCGCCCCTCATTACGGTTAGGACTTTTCAGGGTAAGTCGCTTTTCTTACCATGGCCGACCGGGGAGAGCTTGCGCTCAAATACAAGAGTATTGGCGAGAGCTTAGGGCTCGCCGGCACTGAACTCAAGGACTACGTCCTGGCCAACGTAGATGCGGACGTGGCCGAGGAAAAGTTGAAGAGGGAAGAGAGGGCCAAAGAACGAGAGGCCAAGAAGGAGGAGGAGAAAGAGCGCATCGCCGCGGAAGAACGGGCCGCCGCCCGGAAGCGAGAGGAGGAGAAAGAGAGAGTCGCAGAGGAAGAGAGAGTCGCCGCGCGAAGGATTGCCGAGGAGGAGAGAGCCGCCGAGCGGAGAAGAGAGGAGGCGAAGGAGAGGATTGCAGAGGAGGAGAGGGCCGCCGCACGGAAGAAGGAGGAGGACGAGAGGGTCGCGGCACTTGAGGAGAAGAGGAAGGACAAGGAACTTGAACGGCGCCAAGCACTCTTCCGGCTTGAGCGCGATCGCCGCGAGCTAGGCATCGCATCGCCCGCGAGCGAAGACTTCTCACTCATCGCCCCCAGCTTCACCGCCAGCGCAGGAATATCCGCAATCCCCCCGCCGATTCCGGGGATGAACTTTCCCCTGGACCCATTCGTCGAACGAGACGAATCGATTGAAGTATATCTCGCCCGATTCGAACGAGTCGCGGGAGAAAACAGCCTCGACCCCCAGTACTGGTACCGCAAGCTTAGTCATGGCCTTAAGGGGAAGGCCTATGAAATCCTGGCCAAGACGCTGACCGCCGAGGAGGGCGACTACCCCGCCCTCAAGAAAGCTCTACTGCATGGGTTTGAGCTCTCAGGTGAGCACTACCGCAAGAACTTCCGGAACTCCCGGAGAGAAAAGGGGGAGAAGTTTACGCAATTCGCCGACCGGCTAGCCACTCTACGGGACAAATGGATAGAGCAGACGGACGAACCTAAGACGTACGACGGACTGCTCGAATTGATGCTAGCCGAACAACTCAGAGGGACAATGCCAGCGGAACTTCGGACTTTCGCCGCCGAACAGGGAGCCGCCCGACTAGAGGACCTTATCATCGTCGCGGACCGCTATCTCACCGCCCACCCCGACGACAGACAGCCTCGCCGGGATCCCCCCGCACCCTCGTCACCAGATACCCGCCACCAGCCTCGCCGGCCCGTCCCACCAGCGAATCACCGTCCACCCCCGCCTAAAGGACGCCCAAACCCCGGAGCAGAGCCTGGGAAGCGGAGCTCAGAGCTCTACTGCGGCTACTGCCAGCGCCGAGGACACACCCGCGAGAAGTGTTTTCGCCGCATCAGCGACCAGCGTCGCAAACAAGGAACGGTATTGGCCCTACGCCAAGTCACTCCCGACGGTAACCCGGTAACCCCCGTCGTCACTCCCACCGACCGCCCGGCCGTCACCGAGCAGGTGACAGTCAACGATCACCCCGCACACTGTCTATACGACACCGGACTCACCTTCGACGCCGTCGTCCGCCGCTCGCTCATCAGGGAACAGGACCTGACCGGCGAAACGATCACCCTGAAGTTGGCCGACGCGTCACAACCCAGCACCACGCTCCCTATAGCCCGGATCAAAGTCACCAGCCGATACGTCACGGGAACCATTCAAGCTGCCGTGATGGACCAGCCCCTGTATGACTTGATCTTAGGATGTCGCTACGTATTCTTGGGTATGCCGCCCCAGCCTGTGGAGTCGATGGCCGCCGTCCAGACGCGCGCCCAGGCGAAAACAGCCGCGACACCACCACCGATACCCAACCAGATGCCGGAACAGATCCGGAAGGCCCAAGAAGACGACGTCACCCTCCGCAAGTGCTACGGAAAGCTTCCCGCCGCACGCACTCCACCCAAGTCCGGGGACTTTTTCGTCGAAGACGGACTCCTTTTCCGTCAGAAGGACGACCATTCGCAACTCGTCGTACCTGCGACCCTTCGCCCCCAAGTCCTGGAACTTGGCCACAGCATGCCCCTAAGTGGACATATGGGCATAGGAGCGACCACCCTACGCATCAGCGCTCAGTACCACTGGCCCGGGATGACAGAAGACGTGAAGCGCTACGTCAAGTCCTGTCGCCAGTGCCAACGATACTCGCCCCGCCACCACACCGTGCCGGTTACTATCAGCCCCACCGTCGTCGTCGGAACGCCCTTCCAACGAGTGGCCGTCGACATAGTAGGACCCCTTCCGCGGACCAAGAAGCGGAACCAGTATCTGCTTACACTTGTCGACGCTTGCTCTATGTGGTGTGAGGCCGTTCCACTGCCGAAGATTGACGCCGCCCGAGTCGCCGACGCGCTCGTCACGATATTCACACGAGTCGGATTCCCAGACAACATCTTGACCGACAACGGGTCCCAGTTCACCGGAAAACTCATGCAGGAAGTTTTCCAACTACTTCGCATTCGTCATATCCGCACCCCACCCTACCACCCCGCTAGCAACGGACAGGTCGAGCGCCTGAACGGGACCCTCATCTCGATCATCCGCAAGATCGCCGACGAACAACCGGAAGCGTGGGACACCTACGTCACGTCAGCGCTCTTCGCGTATCGAGAGACCCCGCACACCTCCACCGGATACACGCCATCCACGTTGCTTTTTGGGAGACCCCTTTCTGGACCTCTAGCCGCCCTACGACGTAGCTGGACCGACGCCAAACTGCACGAGGCACCGGTCGACGCCACGAAATACGTCACCAAGCTCCAGGAGACTCTCAAGGCCACATGGAAAGCAGCCTCCGCCAACCTGAAGAAGGCGAGAGAGAGACAAGCCCGCTACCATAATCGCCGCGCCCGGGACCGAGAACTGCAGGTAGGAGACCAGGTCCTACTACTTCTCCCCAGCGGCACGAACAAGCTAGACATAGCTTGGCAAGGACCCTACCCGGTGCTGGAGAAGCTCTCACGTACCACTTATCGCATCGAAGTAGGCGGAAAGCCCAGGACCCACCACATCAACTTGCTCAAGAGGTACCTGGAGCAACCCGCACCCGCCCCAGACACCCACTCGCTACTCACGGTCGCGCTGGCCGTCGAAGTGGATGGTACAGAGACCGGCGTCGCCGAATTTCCGCTACAAGGAAAGGAATCCTTCCGGGACGTATCTCTGGACCCCTCACTCCCCGCCGGCCAGCAACGCCACTTACGCGCCATCGTAGCCGAGGACAGGGAAGTCCTCACCGACATACCTGGGAGGACGGACCTAGAAGAAGTCCAACTAACCCTGACGGACCCCACTCCCGTCCGCCAGAAACCGTACCCCGTCCCGCTATCCCAGCAGCAGGTAGTAAGGACAGAAGTAGAGGCTCCGCCAACAGCCGGAGTCATCGCTCCACCCCGTTCCCACTACGTTTCCGACATAGCGCCGCCACGCAAGCCCCGCGGAAAGCATCGCCCCCGCGCGGAGCATCGTCAGCCGCCACCCCGCAACAGACTCCATCGAGTCCCCACTGAGGGCCGACGCCCCAGCCTTCATACCCGCCGCTGCCCACTAACCGTAGCCGAGACCCGGCAGCTCCGCGGACCCCAGCCTTGGGCATCCGCCATCTACTACCCGGACCCCGCATCGCCCCGCATCACCCGGATCATCGCAACCATCTTCGCAACCCGCAGCTGACCTCAGAGCTGATTGGCCGCATCTCAGTCGAGGCCTAGGACCTCGCCTTTTTCCTTGGGGGGGCCTCTGTGACGAGGCGGACAATCGAGCCCTGAGGCAGGCAGAGCACACTCATACCCTCCACACATCCAGTCGCCCCTAGCACGCTCGCTGGCTAACTCGCCTAAGCCCCGCCCCTCGGGGATCACCTTAAAACCTGGCACACAGCTAGACCCGTGGTCAGTCGCAAGCCACGAAACTTCGAAGTCACAACAATCTGTCCTGGACACGTCCCCATCAACTGGCGACCTCTGAGCTACGGCAGTACTCTGGTGCTTCGACCCGTCTTAGTCAAGACGGGCTCCTGTCAGGGCGTACTCCTCACCCCTGTACCAGCATTAAGTCGCTGACCCGCTGCAGGCCCCTGACAACCCAGGGAGTCAACGAGAAGCGTTTCACTGAATTTCATCATCCCCAGACAGCTAGCAACGTAAGCTGAAAACCACGCCTGTATCTTCAACCCAGGATTGCCCCACCGGTCATTATTCAATAGAGTGACCGACTGACCCGCATTGCCACTGACGCCACGCCAACCTTGGTCAACTGACCACCCAGACTATCCTGGACCAACCACCGCCCTCGGAATCAGAGCTAAGTTTTCGCCCTACGAGCATCACCACTCGCTGATTATCTGAGAGTACTCTGAACAATCCAGATACACTCCTGCCCTGTGATGATAGCAGTCCTCAGTAGCACTAGTACCCCTGAAATCGTCAACCCAGAATATCTCCAAGCTACTCCCTACCAATACGGACAATATCCAATGACTCACTCTTAGAATTACTCAACTCAGACGACCCAATTTGATTTAATAAAAGCTCCTAGTTAGAAATTGTACCTATCTGGACTGGCCCTTGTTTGAATTTCTCAACTAGCGTAGCCTTCAATCTTTCTCGTCTGCACCTTGACTGTCTTTCATTTATTTAGTCTCTCCAGCTCTAGTCTCTTGAATGTCATCACAATATTGGCCTAAACAAGGGAGGCAATGCAGTGCTAGAGATTAGTAGCTTACCCTCAATCCCCCCAACCCCTTTCTTTGTGACAAATTCTGACTTTGACCTTGCAATGGTCTAATTAACATTGTGTTACACGTACAATATTATCAATAAACGATTCTGCCCCGATGCTTCCATCTTGATATGTGTAACTCAAATTCATTTATCCACTCAGCCTGTTCAGTCAGCCACAAGGCAAGAGTTGTATAAAGTTTTCCAACTTTATTCAGCAAACATCAACAACTGCATACAAGATCTCTTTCTGAAAAATCACTAGTCGCAAGTAGGCAGTGCATTACCTACATAATCTTTCAACAATCCAGAGAAACTTCGAACATTCCAGAATGATGCAATAACACCCAATCAAAATTAAACTCGTCACCAGAACTAGGCACTTTCTTACGTCAAAGAACATTCCTCCGTTTAGAAGATTTGCCTAGCTATTACCAGATAGATCTTGAACTTTTGATCGATAGTAACCTAGCAATTACAGAAAAGATCTCAACGATACTTCAACAATATCGACTGACAAAAATGATCAACATTATACAAAGCTTTTTCTAGCAACAATGCAGAATCAAATCAAAGATAAATACACGCTATCATCGCATGATTTGCAAAATAAAATGTTGGGAACTATCATACGTATCTCAATTGTAACACCTTGAGATGACCTTAACCTCTGGCTCCAAGTGGACACTAATGCACAATCAAATAAACTACAGCAAGTGTATTACATTAAAAAAAAAGAACCATGGAATACCTCGATCTTTCTAGAAGAGGGGGGAGAAGAGGTGTGTATGTGTGTGAGTACACATGCTCACATTGCTGCATATAATTATGATATATGCGAGTCAAAAATCCGGTTTATTTCATGTTATGTTGCATGTGTAAAATTCATCTCTTTAGGAAAAACCAGTTAGTCACATTGTACTGATTGAGAGTGTAGACCACTTTTTTTTACCTTAGTTGACAGAAAATGACAGAAATCATTGCTGCAGAGCAGATTTTCAAAATACGCAGGTCCACCATGCTCATCGGATTCTATCCTATCCTATCCCGTAACTCAAAAGACATTCGGGTACCACAGATGATCGTTTAACCAGCGTACTCCCTCAGCAACTCTCATGGCTTCGCTCAGTGTCAAGCCAGTCCACCCTCGAATGCCGTCCCCTCATCCTCTCCCCACCTCTCTGCCACCCAGCACTGCTCCCCGCAAGATGGCCCCCACAAGGCCCGACGCTCTGGCGACACAGCCACACCACCAGAGCCTCCGCATCCCATCTCCGCGAGCATGCCACCGTGCATGGACACACCATTCAACACAACGGCTCCCAAACATCTGAAGATATGCACTGTGTTGAGGGACTGGCCTGGACTTTGATGTCCATGTTGATGCCATTGGCGTTGTTGGTCATCATTTTGGTCTTCTCTGCACTTATTTCCATTCCAAAGGCTCTGGAGTAGGAGTCAAGCCTTTGTACCAGCTGTTCAAGTTCTTGTTCCTCTCCAGCCAATCCATCAATGTCATCCGGCAAAACAGAGATTGGAGATTGCTCTACCCCCTATGCTGATAGTGCCTTTGTGATCTGCAAGGGCATCTGACATGATGTGCTCCAGGAAGATAATGAGTGTTGGAGAGAGTAAGCATCCTTGACGCACACCGATAGTTGTTCTGAACCAGTTTTAAATGGCGCTGTTGTGGAAGACTGCACTGGTAGCATTGTCATACAGGCTTTTGATGACTTCAATAACATTAGGGCTGATGTTGTACACTCTCATGGTTTCCCACAGAGCTGCATGCCAGACATGGTCAAACGCTTTCTTGAAGTCTACAAATACATGATATAGATGTTGTTGGTGCTGTATGTATTTCTTGCAGATTATTCTGAGGTTGAAAATCTGCTCAGTGGTACTTCGCCCTGCCCTGAGTCCTGCTTGTTCTTCAGCTATGATGTGTTCAGCTTGGGGTTTCAACATATTGAGTATTATTTCAGGAGGACCTTGCTGAGATGGCTGATGAGGCTGATGGTATGGTAATTTTCACACTCCTGAACGTTCCGCTTTTTGGGAAGAGTGATGACCAGCGACTGGGTCCATGGTGTAGGCCATTCCCCGCTCTGCCAGATCTTGTTACAGATAATGGTGATGGCGTCAATCATTGCTTCTCCTCCTGCTTGAAGCAATTCTGAGGGTATGTTGTCTACTCCCGCTGACTTCTCCTTCTTCAGCGATTGCACTTCTGCCTCAACTTCTTCTCGGAGAATTGTAAGGATTTCTTCTTCTTCTCTGTTCTCGGGACATGCTAGAAATGACGTGTCTCCGTTTGGTGTGTGGTTGTAAAAGTCAGAGCAGTATTCTGTCCGTCTATCCAAGACTTCTTGTTCTTCTGTAAGGCCTATGCCAAACTTGCTTTGGATCATGCATGGAGATCATAGGAAAGGCAGGAAAAAATTAATTTCTGGAGATCATAGGAAAGGCAGGAAAAAATTAATTTCTGGAGATCATAGGAAAGGCAGGAAAAAATTAATTTCTACTTACTCCAAATTCTGGTGGGTTTCGAAGCAAGAGACAGCCTATTAACTGCATACATGCATAAGTGCCACCAAGTATGAGAAACATTGTCGGGACTTTATCCAATATGTCATCTTGTGTGAAATACCTATAGGAGATACAAAAAGATTTGCGTAACAGACTCACTAAATACTAATTAACTCTTAATTCATTTTCTAAGAACATAAGGCAAACAAAAGTCAAGTTAAGAAACAAACAAAATAATTAGTTAAGGAAAGCGAAACCCAACATTTCTTGTAACAAGAGGCAACAGTAAACAGTGCTCACGAACCAATCATAAGCACGCATATTTGGTAAACAGTATTTTGGAAAACGCACAATGGGTGCTTGGACCAAATGGGTTCCTCAACTAGCACAATGGGGTTCTGGAAAATACTTGCTCAATTCACACTTTTCTGCTATCCTATGCACCAACGGGAATCCCCTCAATGAAACATACTTCCGGTTTCTTTCTCCGCGTGTTTTAGTGAGTTATTTCCAAATATTCAAGAATAATAACATGTGTCACTGGCCACCAGTATCGTACCCTCACATATATTTTTTTTTTTGCTGCAGTTTATTATCCCTTTCTATCGCCAGTGGCGCGCCTAAACCCTACCTACCTAACATTATTTGTGAATTTTTGAAAAATATTCGAAAAAACATAACGCCCAGATGCTGGCTCGAACCCACACCTGTCAGGCGCCATTGGTTTCTGACTTGTGGACAAGGTAAGTTAGTCCCGCCTTAGCCCACTTGGCCACAACGCTCGCATATATTCAATATATATATTCAGTATATAGTCAACTACTTCGTGTTTTGTGAAGGTTGCGACGGCAAAGCTATGGAAAACTACAAGAGTCTTCAGGTCCTGTTTCACTTTCTGTCGATGATCGACGCACCTCCGAAGTCGCCACAAATACAGGCCTCTACGATTGTTTTTTGCATCCTTTCACTGAGCATGTACTTCCTCCAACGTTTTTATACTTATCCCACTCGTTTTCTGGATCTAACAATCGTCGTTTTCGGCAATTTGCCATAGTTAAAAGTCACGCATCAAGCTTTGATAAAAGCAAAACAAGCCAAACCGGAACTTGGTTTCATAGTAACCTCGTTTTAATTTATAATGGCGATACCCACGAGTTTTTATGAGAGGTGCCGGAAAGTTGTGAATAGCTGATGGTGAATGGAATGGTTGTTGCCCCTTTCAAAATATGTTCAGCTTGCACTGTGTAATGTGCATGCTAAATCTTCCCTCTCTCTTTATAAGTCTCCTTGGTAGTTTCAGAGATAGTTTAACATCAGAGATAGTTTAACAGTGGACACTCCTGTACATGTTTGAAACACTCGGAGTTCAAAAATGTGTCAAATTGAGACCTTTCGCTAACATTTAAAATATGTTATCCTGCAGTATTTTCTAACAATTTCCAAGTGATAAAAAATGGGGTTCAAAAATGGCACATTATTTTTTTGGGGGGGAACCCCATTTTACAAGAGTGTTGG
This sequence comes from Oncomelania hupensis, assembly GCA_036898135.1. Lineage (NCBI taxonomy): Eukaryota > Metazoa > Mollusca > Gastropoda > Littorinimorpha > Pomatiopsidae > Oncomelania > Oncomelania hupensis. The sequence goes on along the minus strand of CM072523.1, from coordinate 46,661,928 downwards.
CAGATTTAACACCCCATTCCTCCATGAATACACGCTCACACACACACACACTATTATATATATTTTGAACTATCTGCAAGCGAAAACATTATCCAAATAGGATCAGCTAATATTTTAGATACAGCTCTAAAGAAGTTTAGGAATTGGTGAAGCGCAATGACCTTGACCTTTGAGAAAATTACAAGTACAAATGCTCTAACATGCTTAGCAGTAGTGTAAGTATCCAAAAAGTACAAACATAACATTTAATGTTAGCTACATTCGAGTACAATTTTACAGTGAGTGTTCTGAATGTCAAGAATTTCCTTAAAGGTGTTTGTGGGGACAATAAAGAGACTGTATTCTGTATAGTCTGTATACATGCTTCAACAATGTTCACACTCACTTGTTCCCATCAACAGTGAGATCCGGAGACCTGTTGTCAGGGTTGATGAAGGCGGTCTGAATCTGGTTAAAAATGAAAGCACCCCCTCCAAATCCTGCCACCACACAGCCATTCACCAGACCCTTACGATGGGGCAACCACTGCAAAAACAAGCAAAAAAACAAAATAAAATATTACCATCATCTTCGTATACAACAATAAAATTAACAGATATTGCGGGATATCTACTAATCAGTAAAACATATTTCCTTAAAAGAAAAAGAACAGAAGCAGGGAGTCATTATCAGGTATTAGAATGCCCTTGAACATCTTGAGACAGGGCCATTTACAGGAATCTTAGGTCATTTTGATTATTGGAGGATCGCCATTTGCCACTTGAACCGCTCACATGTATGCAGAGGGGTCAAAAGGCACAGCGAAGAATCTAACTTTTGCAGGAGTATGACGCACACAGTTAAAAATTAGAATGCTTGCAACAGAAATGTTTTAGTGTACCATAGCAAAAATTATGTCAGAGCCATGTGAGTGTGATGCGCTTATAAACTTATGAAGAAAAATTTTAAGTGTATTTTCTGTGTCACGTTCACACATTTAATGTGTGGAACGAATCACTGCTGTAATACCCACTCGCATGCAAATAGCCAAGGGCACAGCATAGGCCACCCCTATACCGAAACCAAACATCAATCCGTAGGTGACCATGGTTGCCACAAGTGAGTACTTGACGGTAACATATGTCAGCAAGATTCCAAGACTGCAATATAGAAAACAGTAACAACAATTCCAGTTAAATAAATAAATAAATATATATATATATATATATATATTCGTGAAAAAGTTGTCGACATGTACCACAAGTCGTAAAGATCTTCAAGTATACAGAGCTTAAACTTAATCTTAGGAAGGCAAGCTATTTTTTCAAAGTGTTCCATGTAATTGTGAAAGAACACAATCAATCATACAGTGTCTGAAATAATGTGATGCACTATATTTGTCTTCTCACATTCTGTGGCTGCCAAGGGGAGTAATGTTGAATTCTGTGGCTGCCAAGGGAAGCAATATTGAATACTAATAGGGCAAAAAAATAATAAAAAATTCTAAACACATCATTAAAGAGGCTGATTACCACTGCTCCTCACCCAATCATTGATACCTAAATGAAAATTTATGTCGTTATTGTGTATTCTAAATACTAACACAATATACAATACCTCTGAAACCAAGCGCCAAGCAAAACAGTTAGCCTGGGCCCTAGGCGTCTTTCCAAAAAGCCGCCAAGGAACATTGTCGCACCCTGCCCCATTGCTGCCATGGCATTTATCCATACACTCTTACCATAGTTCAGATCTGACGGAGAGCCATGCTTTCGGATATAGGATGTCAAATATGGTGAGAGATTGCCTGCACAACATAACAATCAATGTTACAAAAACATCAATAAACAAGAATTATATATAAATGTATTTCCAGAAAACCACAAAAAGTGTTGAAGATTGGTCACATTTTCTCAGTCGTTCTTCAGATATGGGGTGCAACAGACAGACAGACCCAACTGATTGACAGATATCCGTTTGGCTCATTCTGATTCCCAACTAGTTTAAATATTTCTAGATAGTATTCCACGTACACGAATAAGACAAATAAAAGAACAAAATACAATAATGGGGCAGGAAAATAAATCATAGTTAAAGTAAAACAATGTAATCATAAAATGTCACACACACACACACATATCGATAACTTTATTACAACCCAGACAATCAATTTTAACAATGTTGTAATGAACTCAGCACAGTTCGTTGATTATTCCACCCGCACCTTGAATCTTCTCCGCTTCCACACCTTCTACAGCCGGTCATGACACTGGTTGATTATGATAGGAATCGATCGAGGCTTTTATACTCTCAAGCCTTGATAGTCCAATGAGGTGCAGCCACATTTTAATAACTTTATAACAACCAAAACCTGTTAACTTTAACCACGTAATAAACTCCGGACAGTTTGATTTTTGTTTGGAATCCTGAATCATTTAGAGCATTACCCAAAGGCTACTATAAACATCGATCAGCATCTCAAAAAGAAACTGATGTCATACGCAGTCATACTCAAATTAAAACTATATGGCACAGTCTCTGAAGCATCTTCTTTCGTCTTTGTAAACTCGTAGGCCTCCTACATGTACATACTATGTATATCATATATATATATGATGCCTACGAAAGACGAGATTTTACAGCCTGTGATTAGCCTATCTGAGTTAAGAGTTAAGGATTGGCAGGGCCGGATCCAGGGGGGGGGGGGGGGGGGGTTACCTGGGTTCCGGAACCCCCCCTCCAAACTAAAAAAAAAAAAAAATTAATTTTGTTTTATGCAAAGAGGTTTAATTTTTTAAAAATTGTTTTTAAAACATTGCAGTTTTTATTCACTTTTGGTCCAAGGTACAAATAGTTATTTATAGACAATTCAACGGAAATCCATTTCAAGGGATCCATTGAAACGTCCAAAGCGTTTTACCGTTAAAACGACCAAGTAACCCAACCCCTAAGCCTAAATTAGTAAATGCAGCCATATTTTCCTGTTCTGTCCGCAAGCCTCTTCCAGCACCTTCACCTTGATACTGCCCTAATCCCCCAAAAACGACTTTTTAGAAATATTAATTAAGATGCTAAGTTGATAATTATGAACTATAATTCGTTGCCTGGTTTGGTGAAGTCAGCAAAATGGCAAATGCTTTGACAACTGATGTTATTGTTCCTCGTCAAGCATCCCGACAGACTCTCCGTGACAACCAACCTGCGGCCACTCCAGAAGAATATTTCAAGATTAGCATTGCCATTCCTTTCTTGGAACACCTGTCAACCGAATTGGACTCGAGGTTCAAAAATGCTGACCTAGCAAGTTGATGGTCTCTGTCTGGTGCCAAGCACTTTAATAGACAACCAGGATGGTTTCATGCAGGTTCCAGAAGGGGTGAAGACACTGGCAATGTTGTGGGAGTCTGACCTACAAGACAACGCTACCCTTGATGCAGAATACCAACGGTGGGTTTGCAAATGGCGAAGTGCTGCTGAGAATGCGACAGCTATCATCCCATCCACGGCATCAGAAGCACTGAAACATTGTGACGGGGATTTTTATCCCAACCTGTTCATCATGCTAAAGAACCTTTACACCCTGCCTGTCACTACTGCCGAGTGTGAGCGTTCAAACAGTCAGTTGCGCAACCTGAAAAACTACCTGCGCTGTACAATGGGGCAACAGAGGCTCAATGGACTTGCTATACTGAAAGTGCACAGGGATGTTGATATTGACTTCAAAGAGGCAGTGAACTGTTTTGCCAGAAGATACAAATCACAAATGGTACTAATGCCGGAGAACCTAGTGCAGCAAGACTGAAAGTGAAAGCAGGGCGGTGATGTTCACAAACTACAAGGTAAAGCTTTATACCGTTAGCGATCGACAAAAAGTAGTGAATAATAATAGTATACAAAACATCTCTGCTGATAAATAAATGTTTGTGTGTGTGTGTTGTTGGTTTTTTTTTTAAGGGAGGTGCAGAGGATAATTTTTGTACCTCAGAGTTTGTCAGTTCAACTGTTAAAAAAGCTCAAAGTCCCAGACCATCACAAATGGCTTTTTAAAGGTTCAGATAGCACCAGATTGCACCATTTAGCATCCTTGAAAAAAAAAAATTCCGGGGGGGGGCATGCCCCCGGACCCCCCTAGAAAGCTCGGCGCTTCGCGCCTTCGCTGAACCTGTAACCCCCCCTTCGACTTTCCCCAGATCCGGCCCTGATTGGGGTTAGGGCTAGGGTTAGTTAAACCCAATCCTATCAAATTAAATTAATTCCGTACGTTTCCTGTGGCATATCTGCAGTATATATATATGAGGTGCTGAAATCGTTGACTGCCGAAATCAAATGCCAAATGGACCACAAAAACGTGTAGCAGACGACACAAGTTCCAAAACTAGTGCTGCGCAGCAAAAAAACATTGACCAACAGCCTGACAACATAAAGAGTGATGATAAAATTGATAGGCCTTAGAGCAAGATAAAAATGATCACTAACCAAACGTGAATATAGTTCCCAGAGTCAAATGAACCAGAACTCCGCCAACCACAGCAAGCACAGCTCCACATTTAATAGCCATTTTGTTCCCACGGCTTGGCACGCCGAAGTTATCTTTTCTTGTTTAATGTAGGCCTACGTCCGTCTCTTCTAAAAATAGGCTTAGTAGTGTAGAAGCAGAGGTGGTCTTCTACGTTGAAAACTGCCCCGAGTTGTCTGCAGAAAAAAAAAGAGCACAAAACGTTTCGATTGCTCGCCTCGAACTATTTTTTGCATCTGGGCAACCTTTTGCCATAAGCGAGCGCTTTTAATAAGCCGCATCCAATCAAAGTGAAGTTGGCTGAAAGTGAAAGTTACGTACTGCACAGCAATACTATCAAATATAAATTATACTAATTCATACTAATTGCACATAAAAGTAACTATTCCGTCAAATAACAAGTACACACATCTTAACAGACTGTAAATGACAAAAAATCTTCCCTTGCTATTTCACTATTGAACACATCGCCATTAGCAAATCCAAACCCACCACTCTGGCCGCCATCTTTTTCTCTTCGCAAACAATCTTTCGAGGCCGCTATGGATCGAGCGCTCTCCGCGTGCATAGGATTGCGCAGACTTTCCGCCAAAATAGTTACGTCGCGTGACTTAGCGCTCAGATTAGGCAACTCGGGGCTTGCGTTTTCTATCTTCAACAGTTAGAACAAATCCTCACTGAACTGCTGCGGCTACAGATGAAAAAACCACCACAAAGCCAGATGGAACTGCGCACCATCCCATTTCCATTGGAAAAACGCCCACTTTTGACGATGAACTTCCAAAGTCACACACAATCGTAAAATGCAAAATAATATCGATATAACACCTGGAGTCGGGTCAATTAACAAGTACATTTCGCAGATACAAGTACAATGCAGATAATTTAACCTGGGTCACGCAGGTTTTACGCACAGCGTATAGCAGTCTAGCCGAATCGTATATGCATGTTCACCTCTGCACTAAAAGGAGAACGGAAGCCTCGGCTCATCTCAGCCACGCAGTTGGCATGCTGAAGACAATTAATACAAGCCTCACGTAACGTTAAAAAAAACTTATAGCTACTCCAGTGATAAAGATATGGTCTATACCCGATAGTTATAAGTGCGTGCACTTCAGAGAAATGTCCTATTAATACACCACGTCGCGTTTCACTACGAACGAGAGAGAGAGAGAGAGAGAGAGAGAGAGAGAGAGAGAGAGAGAGAGAGAGAGAGAGAGAGAGAGAGAGAGAGAGAGAGAGAGAGAGAGAGAGAGAGAGAGAGAGAGAGAGAGAGAGAGAGAGAGAGAGAGAGAGAGAGAGAGAGAGAGAGACGTTCAGCAAGTCAACGCCAATATGACAGACACACACACCAACATGGGAATGGATTTAAATTTTTATTATTAAAAAAATTAACTAAAAAAAAACCACTAAACTCATCTCCACCCCCCCCCCCCCCCCCCCGGGTGTGTGGAAGTAAATGTCCTGAGCTGGGTACAATCCATTAGCAATCAATCGCGCTTTGCTCAATGGGGATCGGCATTTTACATTTTGCTCCCATAAGTTCATTTTTACAATTTGAGTATTTATCTGTTGTCCCAACGTATCACTTTGTGTTTCTACAAAAGAAAATGAAAAAAGAAAGAAAGAGGGGGAGAGAGAGGGAGAGAGAGAGAGGGAGAGAGAGAGAGAGAGAGAGAGAGAGAGAGAGAGAGATGTGGCGATGATGCAAGATGCATGCACAGCAAGTCATGTCAATAAATTCGGATAAATAGTGGAGCACATATTTATTTTTTTTAAAACTAAAGTAACAACGTGAACATCTGACGCAAGATACTGGCAAAATAAGTTGAATTCAACGCAATGAACACTTTACCAAAATGCAGGGTGGCAAAAAAACCAAACTGAAAATTGAGCCACCTTCCTTGGTATATAGAATTGTAACTAAACAAGCAACACTATTCAATAACCGTAGTAGTACTACTACTAAAGTCTACGAGTTACTTCAAATTATTACAAGAACATGTGGATTTCAAACATTTGTTTATTAATATCACAAAGGTTGCAAACCTTCTGTTGACAAACACCTTCATTGTAGTGAAGGTTCAGGTAGATTTTAGTGCTCTTGAGTTCATAGAAATTTTTTAATCATGTACAGCATGTGCATGTAGACTAGACTGAAGAGTTTGTTCCAGTGTGAATTATGTTTAAATGAGTCTGTTGCTATCAGGATTCTGTAGACAGACCTATGCATTTACTCAATGAATTTTTTAACATGAGGACAGGGTTTAACAAATATACAAAATACCAAACCACAAATTGCTAGAAACTCAAATGGCCATGGCATATATCCCAACTTTTCGCCTTAATACTATGTAATTTTAACAATACTGGTGACGCTGATCCAGCATGTATAGAATATCGGTGGAATATATCATAGTACGCTCTGTATAAAACTGTTCCTACCAAAAATACTAGGTTTCAATTACACAAGACTGAAAAATGTACAGAGTTGATCAACTAATAAGTGTACTTGCATCTACAGAACTTCAAACTGTTTTAACTGAACAAAACTTTGTCCTTTCATAATTAATTTCTCAGAACATCAAAAGGTATGTCTCCTTGTATTTTCCAAGTGGATTTAGTTGCCATCTCCTTTCTCCAAAGTGATGGGGATGACCGTTTCTTCAGAATCCTTTAGAGCCAACTTGGGAGCCTTCAGGGTCAGCATGCCCTTGTCGTAAGACGACTTCACGGTATTGGGATCCACATCCTGCAACACACCATTAAGTTTTCTTGCAAAAATGTCAAACTGGATGAGCAGGGTAGAGTTTGTGTGTGTGGGGGGGGGGGGGGGGGGAAGGGGTTAAAATGAACAAAGAAGATGGAAAGTGGACAGAACTTAGGTGGGTTTAAATGTTTTTAAAATTTAGATGCCACAAGGATGGCAAAATGGAAATTCCGTTTTACCTCCTTCAATCTTAATTTTTCCTATAGTTCATTTTGAAGTGCAGTCCAAATACTGAAATTCAATTCATCTCAACAAATCTGTTACACTCAATTTGATGATGGTGTTTTCTATCAGTATCTGATTCAGCCCCGATGCTTGAATTCCTGATAGTTGTGTAACTCAGATTCGTTTATTCACGCAACCCGTCCAAACAGCATACAAGTCACAAAGTCGACGTATGAAGTTTTCCACTTTTATTCAGCACACACCAACAACTGCATACAATTCTCAACTCAACAACTTTCACAGCAACTCTCCAAATCACTATCAACAACTTTACTCTCTCAACAGCAACGATTAAATAACCTCTCTCTCTTCCGGAAAGATTTCGAATACAGTAGAAATGACGCACTGCCACCAATCGAATAAAAGATCGTCATCACTGACTTACGTCATTCATCTCTCCACACATACCCCGAACCTTCTCTTACTTCGACAATCGTCCCGAACCTTCGATCGATGGTAAACAAGGAAATCCAGAGTATTCTCCGACAATATCGACCAACGAAAATTATCAACGTTATACAAAGCCTCTCCTAACAATGCAAACTGAAATCAAAGGTAAATAAACTCCATTATTGAATACTTTGCAAATCGAAACGATTAGATCTATCGTACACGCTTCCGACATACTTTCGTTCGCGTTTCAACGTAACACTATTCTATCCTATCCCGTAACTTGGGAGGTAGTTGAGGCAGCACAGATGATCGTTTAACCAGCGTACTCCATCTTTCTCTGTCCTCAGCAACCCTCATTGGCTTCGCTCAGTGTCAAGCCAGGCCAGTCTCGAATGTTGTCCTCCCACCTCTTGTTCGGTCTCCCTCTTCTACCTCCTTGCACTGTGCATTGCAAATCTATCGTTAAAGGAATTGTGCACAGCCATTGGAGCCGCCTTTGAATATTACACTTTAAAAGCATGCAAAATTATTAAAAACTAATAGTGATACTTCCAATTTCATTTTTTTTAATGTAGAGATTCTTTTTTTTTAAATTATTACCCACACACTTTATACTATTTTTTCACACATGTATGCCATAATTAAAGAAAGACATAAAAACACTTATTTTAATACAATATCATGAATTTTGCACAAAAAAGGTATTAAAACAATACTGAAATGGGTCGTCTGGGCGTCAGACTATCTGCCCAAAGGCTTCAAATGGATGCCTCGGGCAGCTCAAGTTAGATCCTGTGTCGGACAGCGCCTTGAGTGGCTCTCTTGAGCTGGTAAAGCTCTAGATAAAAGATTCAATAAAAATATCCCAATCACAGCAAAGGGAAACGATTCAGTACAAACCACAGACCAGAACAAGAAATGTCAAAACGACATCTAAAAATAAATAAAAAAATTATGAGAGCAAAGAACTAGAAGGTAATGCAAAATTGTACACCCACTCAGGAATAATCCTCATTCCCATCAATAGAAGCAATGACAAAACGAGCAGAAACTTGATGGTTGTACCTGCTCTTTTAGGCAAGATTGTGAATACAAGGAATGATCTATTTTATATATATATATATACCATACAAGTATAACATCTTTGGAATTAACAGCTTATAATATAATTAGTCCTCTGTAGAATTAAAAGAGCTTGCCTCTGGTAGGACATACTGGCGTGTGAACTCCCTCATGATGTAGCCATGAGAGTCGGGTCGCTCTTCATGTCGAGCATTGATGATGATTTTGTCATTTTTTCTCGTGATCTTGATCTCATCAGGCCTGAAATGCTTCACATCCGTGTGGATGCGGAATTCTTGGTCATTATTCACTACCTGCAAAATAAACATCAAGGTTTGAGGCTACTTCTTTGGACAAGCATAAATCGAGGTCTATAGTATACATGTATGCATGCATGCATTCCATCATATGGACTTTTAAGATCCCGACTCATGTCCCATAGACAGGCAAGTGTCAGCTGCACAAACATACCCAACAATCACTATAGGTCCCTTCTCTCTCCACCTTCTAACCCTGGTCACCCAGTACGGTGCTCAGTTGCTAGGAGCATTATCAGACGATGCGCCTAAAGCAGTAATTTGTAGCCTCGGGAGGTTCGATATAGATCTTGACTGCATCGACCAGTATTAATTGAGCAGCTCAAGAGCTGGATAAGCAATATAAAAACATGTAATACAGTTAATCGTCAAATGTAATAATAAAACAGCAATTACAGCATTTCCACAAAATGTCCGAAGTATAAATGCAAATACATAACCGACCGATTTTATTCCCCCTCTGTAGAAATAGTTTGCAGGGGGCCTGACCACATTCCAGGACAGGGTGCAGCTCCTATGAAATCCAGAAACTCCTGTTCCCCCTTCCATCTTTCCCATCCCACTTTTCCACATAACCTGTATTTCTGACCATGAATCATCCTCCCAGAGGTTCTATCCCCCAGGTCACAGGCTCATAAGTCTTTTCTTTCGTCTTTGTAAACTCGTAGGTCTCCTACATACTATACACAAAAGAAGAGACATCAGAGCCTGTGCCCTGGTTCTTTCGTCTTTGTAAACTCGAAGGCCTCACCAAGTAGAAGGCCTACGTGTTCACAAAGACGAAAGAAGAGACTTCAGAACCTGTGCCCCGGGTTAGCAGCCCCCAATTAGTGCAGCAAGTTTGGCTGCCCACAGCAAAGAATAAGACCATTGAATGATTTATATAATTACTGTTTTGACGCTTATCAGTTCTAGTATGTCCCCAGAACAGAAGAAATCCTCCCAATTCTCCGAGAAGTTGAAGCAATGGAATCACTGAAGGAGGGGAAGGACAGCATACCGCAGAATTGCTTCAAGCAGGAGGAGAAGCGATTATTGACGCCCTCACCATTATCTGTAACCAGATCTGGCAGAGCTGGGAGTGGCCCACACCATGGACCCAGTCCGCTTGTCATCACTCTTCCCCCAAAAGGTAACTTTTAGAGTGACCATCAGTCTACATTCCAAGGTAAGATTGCTGCGCTCCCTTGTCATCTCCATCTTCATATATGCGTGTGAAACATGGACCCTCGCAGCAGACCCACAACGAAGAATACAATAGACCGCTAGATAGTTCCGCCGCCATATTGGAAACGGCGCATGCGCATGGGTCGGCCCAAAAAATTTCACGTAAACTCCTTTTGTTCATGACGATAGCAATGTGTGATCTGAATCTGGATCTGGTCGTATAGTTGCAGGAACCAATAACGAACGAAATATCTATCGAAAAGTTACGCTTATGGACCCCACAGGCCATTAAAACAGGTTTATGTTTATTATTTTGGTTCACAAAATAATTTTATTAATAAAAGCATGTGCAGAAGATGTCTGACTCGTTTAGTTTACTGACTCGGTGGAATCGTAATGACTTGTGTGTGAAGTAGGCCATCTGATGTTATACGATTTTCAATTTAATTATTATTACTATCACTGTATCAGTAATATTTGTGGTAGTTGGCAAAATTCAAAATTAAAAATTAATTCACAGATACATTTTTCGTAAAAGAATTATGTTTTGGGTTTAAGCAAGTAATTTTCATTTGTACTTTGTATATTAGCAAAAACACAGACTATAGTACAGACTGACAATTTAAAAAAATTGCAAGAAACAACAAATAGAATAAATGTTCATTATACTATTTAATAACAATACAAACAGAAATTTTTTTAATGCAAAACAGTAGCCACAGATTGAGATAAATGATTGCTCATTCTGTTACAGAAATGTGTATAAAATACAGATTTTTGATCTGTGCGTACTATGACTATTTTATACAGAGCTTTTGCTGCACTCGAAAGTAATGCTGCAGTTGACAGTGATGCTGGAAATGCTGAAAGAATTCTTCTTGAAATGTTTTGAGCAGACACTAGCATTTTTTGTAGGAGACCAAAGCTTATCTTTTGCAGTGCCATCAACACGGCTTATAAGTCTGATCCATTTATACCTCTCTGCAGGTTTTTTCTTGGGCGTTGGGAGTGCATACAAGCTGTAATTGTTAAAGGATAATTAAGAATGTATTACCCCTTCTCTTGATATAGAAGTAAAAATATTACATTAGTACATTACTGTACAAAGTGCTGGCCATAATCACTGAGTTGCTAAACCCACAACTATCTGCAACACTGGATGACTGGTATTTATAGAGCAAACAGTAGGCTATGTTCTGAACATAACCACTACTTATCTGGGCAGTATATTATTATTATTATTATTATTATTATTATTATTATTATTATTATTATTATTATTATTATTATTATTAAATGCTAGAAACACAAAACGTGTGCCTCGTCTAGTCTACACACTAACACAGCCCAGTAGTGTAGTAGGGTACGTAGGCCTAATGCTTAGCCTACTTAGTCGATACAACTTGACACAATTTTAGTAAAGTATGTTTATTTTAAACGTCTGCATTTGGGAAGTTGCCTTTTTATGGTATCTGCGGTTTTGTTATTTACGCAAAGATATTATTTTCAACAATCTAAGCTACAAAATGTTAATCAAAATGAGTTTTTAACATGTTTTATCGGAACGGTGGGTCGCACAGACATGCAGAAGATTCGTGTGGTACTCCGTGAATTTCACAGACAGCAGCTTTCCATTTCATCAGCCGATAGTATCCATTACTGCATCCGATGATTGGGCAATGATATGCCATAGTAATTTATAATTCTTCAAAGATAGAAATACTTTAGGATTTACTATTGGGATCGGTCTGTCTTAGTTTCTACCTTCTTGCCATGTTGGCTTCGGAAAGTTTTACGTGAAAAAATATAGCAGCCAATCAAAATGAAGGAACGGATCACGTGCTACGCCTTCATTGCGCCATGTAACGTCGGAACTATCTAGCGGACTATGCACGGAGATGAGGTGCTACAGAAGACTTCTGGGCATTTCCTATACCCACCACATTAACGATGAAGTCCGACAGACCATCGCACAAACCATTGGACAACACTATGACATGATCACAATGGTGAAACAAACTCCGATAGTATGGCCAAGTCACCAGAGCATCAGGCCTTGCAAAGACCATCTGCAAGGCACGGTGCAATGGGAAGAAGAGGGAGACAGAAAAAGAGGTGGGAGGACATTTCGACAATGGACTGGCTTGACACTGAGCGAAGCCAATGAGGGTTGCTGAGGACAGAGAAAGATGGAGTACGCTGGTTAAAGTACGCTGGTTAAACTATCATCTGTGGTGCCGCAAAGACTTTCGAGTTACGGGATAGGACAGGATAGGATAGATTTGGCGCAGAAAAATTACTGACAGGGTCCAGCGGACTGCAAAGAGCAGCGAGTCACTTTACAATATAGACATTTCACGCAGGGGACGCCAAGGCTATGTTATACTCTAATTTATCGAACCCCCGTTTACAAACAATAGAATGCAAACATTATAAAATAAAACACATACATAGTAAATGCCTACAGTGCTAAAGAAAACTTAAAAAACCACACAGTCATAGGAGCTCGCATGTCCAGATACAAGCGCCTGTGGAATAAACAGAAATATACCCAAATCGGTATATTCAATGCAATTTTCTAAGAATATCACGTTTATTGTAACTCGACTATGTCAACAGCATCGTGATTTTGCCCTTAAAAAAATAAATAAAAAAATATATTAAAAAACAACCTACCAGAGAAGTAGCAGTGCTAGCTCGACAGGCAGCGGGGCAGCCGAAGTTTCGTCCAGCAGGTCCGAAGAAGTTACCTGGAAGAACGTTTCCAAAATGCTGGTCACTCAAAAGCGACGGCAAATCCATTCCTTCCCAGGGGTCAGCCCAAAAGTTGTTCAACGCCGACGACAATGCCATCTTCCAAGTTTAACTTCAAAACTTGACGGGAAACGCTTTTCCAATAACGCTCAAAACAGTTCAATGCTGAGCGAATTACCAAGCTCGTCGGTTCAAACTCACAGTCGCACCAATTATGACTCGGAATCAAAACTGCTTTTGGCAAGTCTCAGTCAAAAGCAACTTTATATTCTCGTGCACTGAATATTCTCGATTTCTGCGGTCTGCAAATTTATAAGAAGCACGAGGAACTCTATACATTTTGGTTAAAAGACAAAACGTTGATTTTCATTGGTTGCTTCTGGGACAACCAAAATGCGTTCAGAGGCTGGTTGCCCGGCAAGAACCTTCAAATTTATGCGTAAAGTTATGTTCAATTTCTATGCTGCCGAGTAATACAAAATGTGAAGGATGTTCTGTGTGTGTGGGTGTGTGTGTGTGTGTGTGTGTGTGTGTGTGTGTGTGTGTGTGACTATAATGCTGTCACTGATGGACACATTTATCCCCCACCCACCCGCAATATTTATATATCAATTTGTGCGACTGATCGATCCTGCGCTCGATTAATATAAAGTGGTGTGTTCGACAGTGTATAAGCCTATGCTTCCAATGCAGTTCCTGTGCTCATACGTGTGACTGCTATGGCTGTGGAGGCTATATATGTGTGTTTGCGTGTGTGTGTGTGTGTGTGTGTGTGTGTGTGAGCCTGGGTGTGTGTCTCTGTGCGAACGCATTCATGTGTGCGAACAGTACATAAACGAGATATGTGCTCAAAATCTCAAGGAAATAATTATCCAGGGGCTTTGTTTTACCTTTGTTTATTTATATATTCAGTCATTTCCTATGCTATCCTATCCGGTAACTCAAAGGTTGTAGGGGCACCACAGATGATCGTTTAACCAGCGTACTCCATCTTTCTCTGTTCTCAGCAACCCTCATGGCTTCGTTCAGTGTCAAACCAGTCCATTCAAGTCATTTCAAGTTCTGTCAGTTCGTTTAAGTAATTACTGACTAGAATTGTGCGTGAACTGATCACGATTTTAACGTGGATTCATTGCTAGCAATGCTACTAAGTACATGCATTTGAAAATTACACACCTTATGCACAATCGTTTCATACAGAAACTCAATATATTTATTGCCCTAAATAATAGGGTAGGCCTTTACCCAGCCTATTAATAGTTCTACACTAAAACAGTAAATAACACAAACGGCGTATCGTAGGAAAGGAAGTGATGACGGAAGAGCCTCAACTAAAGATTCCACCATCACAGGATCAATCTATGTCAGACAAATACGCGATAGATGATAGCTATATAGATAACTATATAGATGGATATATAGGTATAGGTAACCAAAGGGAGACGCGTCACAGGCATAGGTGCTTGCGTGTCCAGATACAAGCGCCTATGTACTGGTGGTAAAAGGTGATGAGCTTTGTGACTTCAGGACCTGAACCTTGATTGCTCACAACTACCAGAAGCTGTATAAAGTAATAATAGATTTTAAAATATGTGTAATAATGCACTTTGTTTTTTGAATTCGTATTCCAGTGGAATTTTTTTTGAGGGGTGGGAAGGGGTGGGGTAAGGGGTGGGAGGTTCGGGAGAGAGAGAGAGAGAGAGAGAGAGAGAGAGAGAGAGAGAGAGAGAGAGAGAGAGAGAGAGAGAGAGATGAATTAAAACTGAATGATCTGTTCTGAATGAATTGTACCGTAATTTTTTTTTTTTTATACACAGGCGCTCGCGGGAATAGGGTCAAGATAAATAAACTCATTACATGCTAGGTTCATCTTTGTGCAGCGAATCAAGTGTGGAGACGTACTAACAACAATGTTTATTCACAATTTCTTCTTCAAATATTCATTGTTTCTATACTGAGAAATTTCCCAACAGCAAAAGCTTGCCCGCAATTGCGTAACGACTACGTAATGTGAAAACTGGCTGCGCCCAACGGTCGCTTAACAGTATGCTACAGCTCTTGTGCTGTGGCATAACGCTTGACCCTTGAAAATGACATCGTCATTATAACTTATGCTTTTTTTTAATTGACGTATTAAAAGTTGTCCTTTTTAAGAAAATCTATATTTGAGTCATACTTTGCATACAACTGACAATCATGTTTTTTGTCGATAATAGGTGCATGATTCCAGTATTATTATTATTATTATTATTATTATTATTATTATTATTATTATTATTATTATTATTATTATTATTATTATTATTATTATTATTATTATTGTTGTTGTTGTTGTTGTTGTTGTTGTTGTTGTTACTAGTATAAGGATTGACCAATTGGAGAATATATCAATGCTTTCGATATATTTACATATGATTTTAAGTCTAAGTCTTGAGTGTTATTTAGTTTATCATAACTGCTAGGTAAATATCTCTTTATATCATTACATTGTAATATTAAATGGTGGATGTTATATTTTCATTACAAATGCAAGTAATATTTTAAAAAGTTTTGTTTCCCAAGACATTAAATATCATCTAAATGCTAAACTAGAAATATGTCTGGGAACTCCTGATATACTAATTAATATAGCCACCAGCTCTGCACTTATTTCCATTCCATAGGCTCTGGAGGTGGTGTCAAGCCTTTGTACCAGCTGTTTAAGTTCTTGTTCCTATCCAGCCAATCCATCAATGTCATCCGCAAAACGGAGGTTGGAGATTGCTCTACCCTCTATGCTGACTGTGCCTTCGTGATCTGCAAGAGCATCTGACATGATGAGCTCTAGGAAGATGTTGAAGAGTGTTGGAGAGAGTAGGTATCCTTGATGCACACTGATTGATGTTCTGAACCAATTTCCGAGGGCGCTGTTGTGGAGGACTACACTGGTAGCCTTGTCATACAGGCTTTTGATGACTTCAATAATTTTAGGGGTGATGTTGTACACTCTCATGGTTGCCCACAGAGCTGCATGCCAGACTCGGTCAAATGCTTTCTTGAAGTCTACAAACACATGATATAGATGTTGTTGGTGCTGTAGGTATTCTCGCAGATTATTGTGAGGTTGAAAATTTGTTCAGTGGTACTTCGCCCTGCTCTGAATCCTGCTTGTTCTTAAGCTATGATTTGTTCAGCTTGGGGTTTCAACCTGTTGAGTATTATTTTTAGGAGGACTTTGCTGGGATGGCTGATGAGGCTGATGGTGCGGTAATTTTCACATTCCTGAAGGTTACCCTTTTTGGGAAGAGTGACGATAAACGCTCGGGTCCATGGTGTAGGCCACTCCCCACTCTGCCAGATCTTGTGGCAAATAATGGTAGGGCGTCAATCATCGATTTTCCTCCTGCTTGAAGCAATTCCGCGGGTATGTTGTCCATTCCTGCTGACTTCCCTTTCTTCAGCGATTGCGCGGCTGCCTCAACTTCTTCTCGGAGAATTGGGAGGATTTCTTCTTCTTTTCTGTTCTCTGGACATGCTAGAACTGATGGGTCTCCGTTTGATGTGTGGTTGTAAACGTCAGAGACTCTGTCCATCTGTCCAAGACTTCTTGTTCTTCTGTAAGGCATATGCCAGACTTGCTGTGGATCGTGGAGACCTTGGGCTGTTTAATACTTGTCAGGCGCTTCACAGTCTGGTAAGCCTTCTTGCTGTTGTTCTTGTTCAGACTGTTCTCTATATCCTGGCATTGATCTTCTATCCAATTCTCCTTTGCTGTGCGCATGCTTTTTCGGATGTCATTGTTGATTTTTCGGTAGGCATCAGCTCCCTGTGAAGTGTTCTTTTTCTTTTTCATCTCTCTTTGTTTATCACACAGATCCAAATGTTCAGGTGTGACCCACGGTTTTTTCTTTGGGCGGTGCTTGCCAAGGATCTCAGTGACGGCATCTGTCACAGCTGAGTTGAAGGCGGTGGTCATGGTGTTGACATCTACTTCACCAGCTCCCAAAATGAGCAGTGGGGCAAATTTCCCTCCAATTATGGCTTGAAATATAATAATATAATTATAAGTGTATATATAAAGATACTGAAGAAGCCTAGTTACATTTGTATGAAAGGAAGATTCTTCACATGAAGTCGTTTTTTATAGCGCACTTAACGTACTTATAAGGTCAAGGAGCAGCCCACGGCACTAATCAAAATCTGGATCTAACTCAAGCCTCCCAAGAATGTAGTAGTAGTAGTAGTAGTAGTAGTAGTAGTAGTAGTAGTAGTAGTAGTAGTAGTAGTAACAATAGTAGATCTAGTAGGCTAAATAATAATAATAATAATAATAATAATAATAATAATAATAATAATAATAATAATAATAATAATAATAATAATAATAATTATTATTATTATTATTATTATTATTATTATTATTATTATTATTATTATTATTATTATTATTATTATTATTACGTTTTAAATGTACTTTAATAATTCAATTCAATTTAATTGTTTTGTAGTTTTGAACACAATTTTAGTTTATTTCTAATATGTAAATGAACACTGCACACAATTCTACTTGTGAATATTTATGAGGACATCAAAGGATTCTGTATTCTGTATTCACTGACTTGCCCAAAGAGGACGTAACCGAGAGCGTTGAAGAGGAGAGCTGTATCCGTCTGCAGACTGAGAAACCGCGGGAAGTCGTGGTTGTCAACGAAGAGACCCAGTAGAGAGGACTGGTGTCCTTGAAACAGCTTCTCTGAAACACAACGTGTAGTCTTCCGTTTGATCAACATTAGTTTATTCCACCTAAGTGAGAACCAATGTCGATAACTTTTTATTTATTTATTTATTTATTTATTTATTTATTTATTTATTTATTTATTTATTTATTTTGTAGGTTATTCAAGTAGTTCAACTCATTCCATAACAGCGTGTTGGTTGGTCAGTCGATAGGACGGTCGGACGGTCAATATCTATCTCTATATATATAAAGAACGGCCAATCGTGCCATGTTTTAATTTTGCTTTTTTTTAAATTATTACAGAACCGCGGCAGAGCATGCAGCTCCCCGAAAATTAACGCTATTGAAAATGCTGGTTTGACCTACGTGCGTGCGTGTGTGTGGCTAGGTAGAAACGCCGTTATTTTGACAAACACTTGAAACTCTACGTACTTTTTTTTGACGGACCCCGTTATTTTGACGTTAAAACAGTGTTCCGTTAGGGTTAGGGCTGTGTTAAGGTTTGGGTTAGGGTTGGGGTTAGAATTAGGGTTTGGGTTAGGGTCAGCTTAAAAAAATTGACAAATTTATAAAAATGTCAAAGGAACGTATGTAGTTTTATGAAAGTCATCACAACGGCGTTTCTACACGACTGTGTGTGTGTGTGTGTGAGTGTGGTTGCGTGCGTGCGTGGAAATACATTTGAATGACTTTGCCATCTTGTCTTACTTGTTCTTGTAGCGACTGCGCGAGGTCCGTCATGGTCTTTTTTCTCAACAAACGCCCTGCGTAGTGCCCAATGCATGGGGAAGTCGAGGAGACCCGGAAGAGGCCCGTGGTAGGTCACGGTATAAAAGGTCCTGTCTCCGTTGTTGGCCTCTCCCAGCATGAAGCTGCCCGGAACGACGCCTGAGAAGTCGCTACCCCACGCCTTGGACATCTACAGCCAATGATTATGAAGACGTTACAATTAATTTTTAGTTCACAGCAAGCAAACGAACGAATACATTGTTGACAGCAATACAATACAATGCAATACAATACAATACAATACAATGCAATGCAATGCAATACAATACAATACAATACAATACAATACAATACAATGCAAATCAATACAATACAATACAATACAATACAACACAACACAACAACAATTTTCATCTCAATTTAAGCAGTTACGTATGCAGCATTAGCACATTAAAATATTATATGCATACATATTAAATCAACAACCACAAGAAGAAGAAGAAGAAGAAGAAGAAGAAGAAGAAGAAGAAGAAGAAGAAGAAGAAGAAGAAGAACAACAACAACAACAACAACAACAACAACAACAACAACAACAAAAGCAACAACAACAGCAACAACAACAACGTTGCATTTCCACACACAATAAGCTTGTTCATAATTATGTGTGGGTTGCAGTGAAATTGTTTGTAGCGTAAAAACCAAAAGCCAATAGTCTTATAACCATTGTCAGCTAAAAGCCTAACTACACTTTAGAGCATTTTAGGCGCAAAATAACCAATTGTACACACTGCGCAGCTGATGCTATCCAATCCTTGCGTTTGTCTCTCCCTAGTGTTAGCTACTCAGCTATACGCCTTGTGCCAATTTCAATATTTGGAGAGAATGCGTTTTATATTACTAGAGAAAATATCTTGCAGACGTTTCTTCTTCATAATGGGAGGTAACTTGTCTTTTTGTTTTGTGTTTAGTTACCTAGAGTTATCCGGGCGGACATCCTCATGAGCATGTCGTCTCAGAACACAATGGAAGCTACCCAGAGCTGCACGCCTTTCTTCGGGGAAAGGGGAAGGGAGAGTTGGTGGTTGTAGGGCAGTGTCGCGAGAGGACTAGTTTTACCCTGCCTATTTACTATTTAGCCTTGTTTAGTCATTGTAACCTTAGAAAGTTAGTGTATTACACAACAGACGATTACAGTATACAGAGGTACACACACTGCGAGCTTGACGCAAACAGTGTAGTGACGTCAGCACTGTGTGCGTGGGATCGAAACGTTTTATCCAATCAGGACTCGGGCTGAGCGGCTAGATCCAGTTCTGGCTGATTCAGTCCAAACCAGGTATTAGGTCAGTTGAGAGTAAGACGCCACAGGGTACACAGCTACACCTGAGTAGAGCAATATCTCCACTGAATAGACCAGGAAGCAGGACTTGAGAATCTTAGAATTCTATCAAGTAGCCACGGGGCCTGACTTTGTCAAACAGGTAAATGAACATACTTCTGTTTCATCGTGATATATTTATATTATTGTTGGAATTATGTTTGTGGAATTTGCTACGCATAGAATTGAATTGTTAGGCCGACTTTGCCTGAACATGTGGAGAAGCTGACCACGAGGCAAAAAGACGACCGGCCGACGCCATCTTGAATTTTGTACGGAACCACTGTTGTTTAACTTATATGTGTGCTTGCAGACCAGTGGCTGTACAAATGAATGTGTATAATATTATTAATTCTTGATGTGTATAAGTAGCCATGTTTTAGATTTATGTATGTATAGGAAATTAGAGTTGAGATTCCAGTGGACCACGGACGTAGCAGAATGTTCGTCGCTTATGTATAGAGATGTGGAGCTATCATTGAGGGCAACTTTGGCTTTCAGTGAGACGTTCTGCACAAACCTATTACTCAAGGTTGTGCAGAATATCGTCTCTTGTGTTACAGACGAGCAGGCGAGCTATAACGTGCGCCCAACTCCACAGCAAGATGAGTTGGCTGTTTAGCCTCTACAGCACAAGACTGAGGGAGCAACCCTGGAAAACACCCTGCAAACCCCACAGCATGGCAAGGGACCAAACTACATGACGACACCTCGTGTACCAGAAGCTACCTCCAAGAAGGGCTTCAAACACACCACACTGCAGTTAAGTGACACGGAAGAAGTGCACCCAAACTGATAGCAAAAGGACCACAGTAGTCCACTCTTCAGAACTGTAGTAAAACGGACCACAGTAATCCAATCTTCAAGAACTTTAGTAGCCAGTGCCCTATGAAGACATAACAGCTGCATAGACTATCAGCGATCGAATTATTTGCAGTGACTCATGACTTTGTAAGGTAGATTAGTACATCGAAAATCTTGTATAGAGTAGAAGAAATAAATGTGTGATTTTAACTGTTATCAAGTGGCTGGACTACATATGATTCATATCCGTGTGAAAGCTAGTGTGACAGTGATCTTTTACCATTTTTCTATCTATCTCTGTATCCCAGCCTTAACACAGACCGAGCTAAACAAATAAATTTATTAAAGTAATTCATCGGGTGACTAACTAGCAGTCCCCATAGAATAACGCGTGAGGGTTACAGCATTCCATTGTGCAGAGCCCAGCAACCCATAAACCCCACGTGACAGGCAGTGCAAGGCCGAACTAGCGGAGCTAGCCAGGATTGCAAATCAAATCAATCTTTCGGTTGATCCGGACGGAAGCTAACTTGTTTTTTCCAACCTAGTTCCAGTCATTCGCCCAAAAAGGCAATCACCGAAGTCGAACGAAGCTCTCCGATGTGTTACGAAATGATGCTTGCATGACTACGACTAGCTGACATTAAAAATGATCGCTGTTGCTTCTAATTCTGTTCAATTTACACAGATTTAGCATTTCGCAACGGTATACTTTGTTAATATGAGCATAATATGAGCACAATTATTTAATATATATTATTTAATAGTTGCGTTCCTTGATTTGCATTTTGTTAGTTCTCAGCAGTAAAGGCTAATAATAGCATTGCCCATTTCCTGCCTAGAACCAAGTAGACACTGTTATACAGTATACATAGGCTTAATCTACATTATTATATTATAAGTCAGTCTCCGCGCAGCGAAGAAGCTCACTAGCTGAATATAATTATTAGACCTGTATTGTTTGTTTTATACGTAAATAAATGTATAAACTATATCTATTCTAATTAATAATATTTGGCCTATACTTTATAATATTCGAATCTTGAAATTTCCGGAGAAGGACGAGTAGGCTAAGCGAATTTTTTTTTTTATAACTCGAGATCAGAGTTAAATTAATAGTTAGTTATTCATTGCTTACAGGGTCCAGCGGATTGCAAAGAGCCGAATCAGAACCACAAAATCAAGACAACTCGAGATCAGAGTTAAATTAAAAGCTTATTAGTTATTCATTGCTTACAGAGTCCAGCGGACTGCAAAGAGCCGAATCAGGACCACAAAATCGAGACCACAACATCGCAAGTAGTAGTAGTAGTAGTAGTAGTAGTAGTAGTAGTAGTAGTAGTATAGTTATTTAGTTAAATCTTTAATTTATTTATTTGTTTTGTTTGTGTGTTATTATTATTATTATTATTATTATTAATATTATTATTATTATTATTATTATTATTATTATTATTATTATTACTATTATTATTACTATTATTATTGTTTGTTTCTTTTTATTATTATTATTATTATTATTATTATTATTATTATTATTATTATTATTATTATTATTATTATTATTATTCCTACTTAAAAAAAAGAAAAAAAAAGATTAGTGTGCTGCTGTGCGTGCTCAATGGTGTAAATATGGTCAGTGACGTTTTGTTTGTTTTTGCTGAAGTTGGGTGTAACCCGAAATATTCAGATAGCGTTACTGGTTATTTTTTCTTATAGATTTACCGATGATTTATAGAAATTTCCGACCGCCACGCAACATTTTTTAAATACGTGTTTCTCATTAAAATACATATAATTGAAATACATATAACAAATGTACTGTATCAGTTAAAAAGAATAATATTAGTTAAATAAATAATTGCTTTGGTGCTTGCAATAAAAATGTCACTGTTTTTTGATACCATTATAAACTTGCTTTGCCTTGTTGTGCTGAAGGGACATCAACGTATCCATAGCGCTTTGAAGTTTTGTCATGGTTTGATTGTTGATATAGATGTGAAATCGTTGTATGTGTGCTTTATGTGTTATGTATTACTTTTACTCCTTATTACTAATTGTGTCAGTATATTATTCATCATAAAATAATAATAATACTAACTGCTTCAAAATGCAAATCTCGACTTGAGCTTGAAGCTGTGCAGATCGAAATAGAATTAGATCGAGCAGGTCTATTTTTATGCACGGATGTTTCACCACAGGCTCTGAAGTCTTTTCTTTTGTCTTTGTAAACTCCTAAATACGTACGTAGTATAGTGTGTAATTGAGGCCTACGAAAGACGAGAATTCCCAGCCTGTGGTTTCACGTAGCCCTGCCAGCATTCGTTCGTAAAACATCGGATAGCTCCGCTCGACTCGGAGAGCTTCGTTCGACTTCGGGAATTGCCTTTTTCGGGAAAGTGACTGGAACTAGGTTGGAAAAAACAAGTTCGCGATCCGGAAGGTTTGATGGAGGATATTGCAGAAAATACAGGCGAGAAACTGTGTTAATTTGCACGGAATGGCCGCTCAATGTTAGACAACTCTGGGCGCATCATGCGAGCAAGCCGGCCAATGTTGTTTCCCCTCATATTTCCGAGCATGGTCTATTGTGACGCTGTCTAAATTTAGGCAATATATAGTCTCTATTATGGAGGAACGTGACATGTTTTTGTCAAGCTGCCGGTCACAACAAAAAACCTTTACAAGACCATTGTACGGGGAACTGTGGACACGAGACGCCGACGTAGCCGACAGAAGAAAAACAGAGCTGGCTCGCCAGACAAGGATTAAACTGTACACGCAGCAAACCAAGCTAGACCTTCTCTCACCAAGGCCGCTGATGGAGTTTGATACCAGAGAAGGGAGACGCGTCACAGGCATAGGCGCTCGCATGTCCAGATACAAGCGCCTGTTCTACTACTTTGTTCACGCCCCTTACAACCTTTCCTATCCCCACTACCATCGCCCTCTCCGCTTTACCCACCTCGCTCTCCCTCCTCCCAAAGTGGTATCAGATGGATTGGATTGACATGCACTGTTGGTTTTGCTGGGACTTTTTAATGCAGACTCATTTTGTGTACTTCGGCGTACAGTACAAGTGAGTGGTTTTAAAAGGGTAATTCTGTTAGCCATTTGCAATTTCTTTAAGATGTGATTGTTTTGTTGTGTTGGCAGAGACACAGGATGCAGTATTCTTACCTCTACCACCGTGTCGACCCTGTAGACGTCAAACTGATATTCCTGTCTGACGTTCTGAATCCATTGCAGCAACGTCCGCCTCACAAACGGCTCCGTCTCATTCAGGTCCAGAAGATGGGCCAACCGAGATAGCTGTACCTGTGCAGTCACAATCATCATCATCATCATCATCATCATCATCATCATCATCATCATCATCATCATCATCATCATCATCATCATCATCATCGCCATGAACATGTTCAACTTAAACTACTGCTCACCTAGGTTTGATTATCTCAATCTGTGATCTCCCAGTGTAGCTGTGATAGTGCCAAGCCTCGTTGAAAGGGACAAACTGGGTGAAGTTGACGGCATCGTTGATGTCGAAGTGATCCCAGAATGTCCCAGGAGGGTAGCCCATGTGGTTGGCCACACTGCTGATAAACAAGAATTTCTAGATTATTTATAATTATATTTATATTGTATTGACTGCATGGAATGGTGCAAACACAACTTTATTTTATTTTGTATTTTCTTCTTATTTTGCTATGTCTCTGAAGTTATATTTGTTTGTTTGTTTGAATTGGTTCGAAACCCTTCAGAGGCTAGAGCCTAGAATACACTTGCATTTCAAACTTGAAACCCGTCTTATACAGCGCAGGGGAGATTTATTGATTTAATCGCTGATAAAAGTTACGTTTCGTGACTTCATCAGAGCAAACAATGTAATTTTGTGTTATAAATTCTTTTGTTGTACATTGGTTGTCATATTTGTTGGAATAATTTTCTCGTGAAAGCATGCAAATTGCTGCTAAGCGACTTTTAAGCTGTTAAGCGACTTTCAATAAGTCATTTGGACCCCTTGGTATATAGAGATATGTGCATACTACTACCACACGTACGCCATTGAGGAAACCCACACTGCACAGCTGTGAAGGCTAGTGATCGGCTAGTGGTCAGCTACGGAGTTTGCCACAAACCATCCACAATTGGGTTAAGCAGGGAATCTTGTATGTTTTTAAATGTGCTTTTGGATTTATAGTATAATGATCTACGCTTGTGTAAATTCATTCTTTAAGGTAAGCCTACTAAAGTTAATGGATTATATTGTATTGTAGTGTACCTTGCAAAAGCGTGCTTTTTTGCTTCAACTAATTTTATGCCATAGTGCCTAGGGTTATGATACCGTTAGCCGGGCGGGGTGAATTAAGCAGGAATGGCGCGTCACCTTGGGCGCCTTCAGTTAGATCATGTCTTCAGCCAGCGCATGGAGCAGCATGATATGCTGATGTGTGTCCATTGCGGGCAATGAGAACCACTGACATTCTTATGCGGCGATGAGTCTTGAAATTGTGTATCCGGAAGATGGATGTTACGCTCGTTGTTTTATCTGGAGACACTTTCTCCCTGCTTCGGCACCACGCCTATCCTCGGCTGATAAAACTGGTAATAAGAACAATATAATTCATTTTCATAAACTGACCTAATCCAGTGATGGAGTCGAGGCGTTGCTGAATGCCTTTGAAAGTCCCGCCACAGTATTCCCACCGCAGGGGAAAATTGTCTGTCAACAACTGGCCACGCCCAGTGGGCAGGATCATGATTCATCGCCATCGGCATCTTCATTACCTAAGCCGTCGTCATCATCGTCGGTGTCAACTCGATGACATTCATCATCATCATCATCATCATCATCATCATCATCATCATCATCATCATCATCATCATCATCATCATCATCATCATCATCATCATCATCATTATTACATGATAAGTGTGTGGACGTTATGCCTAACATTAGGCATTGAATCTCAATCCTTACGCTTGACACATTAGAAGCAACAGTGCATTTACATTCATGTGCGTCTGGTTTGCTTTAATGGTTTATTCACTTTGTACTGCAGCCACATGTCATTATTCAACCACACGGGGGTGTTGAAGCTCCCCCCACCGCCGTAGCTCAAGAGGTAATACACATTGCTGCGATTGGTAGAAAGTATTGCCCAAACTCCCGCTAGCAGCAGGCAGGTGAAAGTATTCCCTCCATCCCTTCAAAGTATACTTTGGGCTCGCTGCTAGCCGCGGATGAGAACCGCAGTACCGTTTAAAAGTGATGGAAAGAGCGGAATATTGCTACAAGGGTTCGGGTAAGGGTTAGCTGTAGTTCTATCCCTAGCCCTTGCCATAACCCTTTCTCTACAGAAATGCTGTTTTTCCGTCCCAAAAACCCACTTGCCTTCTTGGATTCTTAAATTGTATGAAACCAAGAGAGGACACTGTCCGGCGTCAATAAACGGTTCGAAAAGATTCTCAAACGGTTCGTAAAAGACAGTTGACCTAGAAACAAATACAGCGTGACCTAATTCGTCGCCTAGAGGAGACGAAACTTACTTTTCTGTTTCTAGTCTTTCACCGACACTGTAACTGAGCAGGATGCTAACCTCGCCAAAGTATCCCTTCAAGGGACAAGGGACATACTTTGGCCTGCTGCGCAGCGTATGCCTGGAGTATACTTTCTTTCGATCGTAGCTATGTGCAATGGGTGAGCTCAATTGGTAGAGCGTTCGCCTGGCACACCGATGACCCAGGTTCGAATCCCGTGGTGGGCGATATAAAATGTGGCCATTTTTACTGTCCATTTAAGCAGTATGATTGCTCTGGTGGTTCAGTGTTGATCCAGGTCCCTACCCCTTGTTCCCTGGGATGGTTATCCCCGTCTGCCATATCGCCAATGGTGGGTGTAGACGTTAAACCTCAATGTTCGTTCTTTGAAGCTCTATAGGTGATTTGATACATTTGCGCACTGAATCTGCAGTAACAGCGTGGCATTTGTACATAAATATATAACTCCGATCACTCATCAGTTGAATACTTTATCCATTCCCCCATTCATTCAACTTTCAATCGTTTGACCGGTCAAGTCAAATCAAGAAGTACGTATTCACAAAAATACAGTTAAAATTCGGCGCGTCGCAGCAGGCTGACAGGAGAGTATAAACCGAGGTCTAGTCTGTGCGCGCATCCATTCCATCGCACGGACTTTACACATTCTGAAGCTCATGTCCTAAGCGGGGCGAGTGGCGGCACCCCAAAACGCCCAGTAAGCACTAGGCTTCTTCTCAGACTCCTATACCCAGCCGCCCAGGATTGTTCTCAGTTTTCTGGACGTCAGACGATGCGCCCACGAGGCTGTAAGTGGGCTCCCCGGGCGACCTGAATTAGATCCTGTATCGGCCAGCGCCTTGAGAGGTTCTTGATCCAAAAAAACGCGCTACATAAGGACGATTAAATAGGAACATAAAGAAACAAGTGCTGGACACTAACGGGTGCAGAGTTCCATAACGTGCTGTCTTTATCTCTATCACACACACACACACACACACACACACACACACACACACATGCGTGTACGAGGTACAAATGGGGTAATTTCAGCTACTTCGCGGCCCTTAGGCGGCGAATTAGGTCAAGTTTCTTCAAAAAAGCCACCTTTTCGCAAGAAGTTTGACCTAATTCCTCGCCTATTAGAGACGAAGTAGGTCAAGTTTCTTCCAAAAAGCACCCTTTTCGCAAAAAGTTTGACCTAATTCCTCGCCTATAAGGTACGAAGTAGGTCAAGTTTGTTCAAAAACACAGCTAGGATAAGGAACTTTCCTCGACGATTAGGGTAAGGCAGTGCCTCGACGATTAGGGTAAGGCAGTGCCTCGACGATTAGGGTAAGGCACCCCTTCAAGAAAAGGGTTAGGGTCAGGGCTAGTTGCAGCGCTGCAACTAGCCCTGACCCTAACCCTTTCGAGGCACTGCCTTACCCTAATCGTCGAGGCACTGCCTTACCCTAATCGTCGAGGAAAGTTCCTTATCCTACCCGTCTGGAAGATGCACTACAAGTACACTTGGTCAAGTGTACTTGTAGTGCATGTGCACTACAACTACACTTGACCTGGTGTAGTTGTAGTGCACATGCACTACATCTACACTTAGCCAAGTGTACTTTAAGTGCACATGCACTACAACTACACTTCGTGAAGTGTAGTTGTAGTGCACATGCACTTAAAGTACACTGCCAGCAGTGTAGTTGTAGTGCACATGCACTACAACTACACTGCCATGTACTTAGAACAAATGAGCAACGCCAGACAAATGGGTAACGACAAAATTACCTCATTTAGTACTACAAAAGGCAAATTCCGTTCCTCAAATGTGACGTTTCACAACTACACACCCACCCACACACCCACCCACACACACACCCACACACACACACACACAACCCGCACACATTTTTGTAAATACGACATTCTGATGACTGTTGTGAAAAAAACAGGGATTTTTTTGACACACTTTTCATTTTCGTGACATTATTTTGACAGTTTCAAATTTTTTAACCTAGCCCTAACCCAAACCCTAACCCTTAACCTAACCCTAAGCCTAAAACAGCTGTAACTCTACCGAAACCCTATTTTGACGTCAAAATAGGGCAGCCTTCCAAAAAAGTCAAAGGAAACCATGTGGAGTTCCATGAGTGTGTCACTGTAACGTCGTTTCTACATGCCCACACGCACACACACACACATTTTTGTAGAAACGACGTTCTGATGACTGTTGTGAAAAAAAACCACAGGGATTATTTTGACACACTTTCCATTTCTTTGACATTATTTTGACATTTTCCAATTTTTTAAGCTATCCCTAACCCAAACCCTCACCCTAACCCAAACCCTAACTCTAACCCTTAACCTAAACCTAATGCTAAAACAGTTCTAACTCAACGGAGAACTATTTTGACGTCAAAATAGTACGGCCTTCCAAAAAAGTCAGAAGAAACCATGTGAAGTTTCATGTGTGTGTCATCAGAACGTCGTTTCTACATGCCCACACACACACGCGGGCGCCCGCTCACTGTATTTTAGACAATTAAAAAAAAGGACAATAAAGAAGACTTTGGAGTAGGAAGAGTAGGATTATGAAGAAACTATTCCCGGATTTTAAAGATACTGACGCTCTTGTCCTACGCGGGTGAGTGCCAGTTACCTAAATACGACGATTGAGGCATTAGACGATGTGCCTAACAATGCCAGCCGGCGCCTTGGACGGTTTGAGTTAGATCCTGTAAGGACCAGTGCCTAGAGAAGCTGCAGGCTATGAGGGGCCGGGTAGCTCAGTTGGTAAGAGCGTCTTGCTAGTAACCGAAAGGTCGCTGGTTCGAATCCCGGATTGGTCAATGTGTGATCATATTATTTTCCCCTTTACCAACAACTGGCCCGCTGGTGTCAGTATAAATCGGTCCAGTAGTCACCTATATGCGAAAGTGTCGTGTGACTATAATCTACAAACAACAACAACAGCTGCAGGCTTTTGAACTGAAAATCTCTCCAGTAGTTTGGAAGAAAATAGGATTAGGAAAAAAAAATGACGTCACCATGATGCTATCACTCGATATGCGTAATTTGTTGTCACCTGGTCCTGGTAGGGATCATTATTTTGTAACTAAATACAAAGTTTTAAAAAAAAAAATCCGTCCATTATTTTAAGAGAAAAATGTGCAAAATAAATCACTAATTTAAAATACAAATATTACGTCATTCGATATAGGCTGACGTAAGTTTTGACAACGGCTTGCCGTACCTGAAGGAAAAACAAATTTAAAGGTGACGTCATCGTGATTATTTCACTCGATTTGCATATGTGTGTTTTTACGGTAAGGTATAGGCAAAATCCAAGTACAGTATTTACCAATTCAATATTTTAATTTAACGTCTTTTCACAACAATGTGATTTTAGACAACCATAACAAACAAAGAAACAAACAAACAAATAGAAATGGTTAATTATAGTAACTTAAATAAATCTGTTCCGACAATGATACGTGCGATGTCCTG
Source organism: Oncomelania hupensis (assembly GCA_036898135.1). NCBI lineage: Eukaryota > Metazoa > Mollusca > Gastropoda > Littorinimorpha > Pomatiopsidae > Oncomelania > Oncomelania hupensis. Next base: position 46,632,075 of record CM072523.1, on the reverse strand, counting down.
TAACATCGAACTATATAAGATGACACTAATATCATCTTGTTCACATAAAATAATTCCATTTTCTTTGTACAGTGCTGTTAAAACAGTACAATCAAATAATATATGTTGTAAGAAAATAGTTCCAGTATTTACCAAACTTGAACCAAATCCCTCTAATGGTTTGGGAGAAATAGGATTAGATGAAAAAAAAAATTAAAATTATGACGTCACCATGATGACGTCACTCAATATATTATAGTTTTCTTTGAGATTCAAGGCACCTGCACACTTTAATTCCCACCCCCCCCCCTCATCCCCACCCCACCAATGGGGGTGCCGGTGGTTTCAGTATAAATCGTATCCCCTCTTTCTGGAAATTTACTTTAAATTCCCACTTTGTTTGTTTGTTTTATTACCTTCTTCATCGAAATGATAAGACCAAAAAAATAAAAAAATAAAATGAAAATAAATAAAATAAAAATAAAATACCCACTGTCGCTGTCTTTCTCCTTTGTTCTTTCTCATTCCTACTCTGTTCTATCAATCTACTATACCATCTTCTTCTTCACTAGACCAGTAACCTACCTTTTTTCTTGAAAACTCCTCCGGGACAAAACTCCTCATTTGTGTGTGAGGTCTGTTGAATCAGCTTGATAATATTGGACGCTTTCTGCCAGGTGGTCACCGGGGCTTCGTATGATGTTATTATCTGGCAATGTAGGCATTTTATATGTAGGTGTTTTGTTGATATTTTATATAATGATGTTTATATTCTAGTTTGTTTTTGTAAACGGGGGTTCGATAAATTAGAGTATAGCCTCAGCGTCCCCTGCGTGGGATGTCTTCATTGTAAAGTGGAGTGCATTCAGTGTTACCACTAGGGTTGTTTCGGCAGATCTTTTATGCGAATCAGGGGCGAGTCCTCTTTCAGTGAAGTTGTGGTCTTGATTTTGTGGTCCTGATTCGGCTCTTTGCAATCCTCTGGACCCTGTAAGCAATGAATAACTAACTAACACTAACTAACACTCTAATTACATAGGAAGTTGTTTAAAATATATTTTCTGACGTCACGATGATAACATCACTCGATTTGCAAAAGTTTGATTTTACCTTGGAGGTACAAGTAAAGTCTAAGTACATACGAAGCTTGAACCAATTAAAGCCCTCTAGTAGATTTGGAGTAAATAGGATTACCCCAAAACAACAACAAACAAACAATTAAAAAAAAAACTAACAAATTATGTTGTTACTATGATGTCATCACCCGAAATACATACATTTTTGTCATCTGGTAGGATTCGTTCATTAGTTTCAGAGAAAAGTACGCAAATATCACCTCCGGACGCCGGAGTGACGTCGTACGCCGTACGTACGCCGGAAGGACGGACAAAGCCAAAAACAATAGTTCCCAGGGCATTATAGTTTGCAGCTCTGGGAACTAATAAACTGACCTGGTAGGGCCTTCGCAGAGTACGACTTAAGGAGTATTGGTACGACGAGGAAACACCCACCCTCATTCCTACCAGACCCAAGTTCTACAAGAAATCATACTGGGAGCCACCTAGAGGTCGGGATGAATCCCTCGATGCCTTTTGCGCCACCTTAACGTCGAGAGTGACATCCCATGTACCACATCCTCAAAAACGACGAAACCGGAGCAGAAAGAGCCATGAAGCAATACAAAAGCTTCGTGAGATGGTGCAGACTAGAACCCTGAGGATCTCTCCTGCGGACAAAGGTGGCGCAGTACGTGGTTGTCCAAAACTTCAGTCAGTACTACGCAGAAACTAAGAAACAACTGGAAACCCCTAACCACTACCAGCAACTGCCACAAGATCCCAGTCAAGAGATTGCTACACAATCTAATACTTGTGTACAGACACTAAAAGAAACGGGCGTGATTGACAATAAATGCGCTGAATGGGCACTTCTCAGTGAGGCGGACATCAGGACCCCAGTGTTCTACCACCTCCCTAAGATACACAAAGACAGTAGCAAGCCACCCGGCCGCCCCATCGTGTCAGGAGTGAATGGATATACAGAGAAATTGTCCCGCCTAGTAGACCACTGGTTACAGCCTACCGTTCGGAAACTACCGTCCTACATTCAGGACACTACCCATCTGCTACAGCTGATAGAACAATGAAACAGCTCTAAAACTCCACTCTCTGAAGACATTCTGCTGGTAACCATCGATGTTGTGGCCATGTATCCCAGCATACCGCAAGAAGAAGTCAGCTTGTCCCTGAAAGAGATAACTCCACAGCAAGGACCTTTCTGACAATGGGGGCCCCACACTCTCTACACTGCAGCAAATTGTGGAACACGTACTCCATAGCAACTTGTTTGAGTTTGATGGTGTAATCTACAAACAAATACAAGGCACAGCGATGGGCACACCTATGGCCCCAGCCATCGCTAACGTGTCATGGGATGGCTAGAAAAGAAATTGTTGGAAACATCGCCATGGAGTGTCGATCTTGAACTCTGGCGCAGTTTCATGGACGACATACTGCTACTGTGGACTCAAGGGGAAGAACGTCTACTCCAGTTTTTGCACTGGCTCAACGATCAACACCAAACTATCAAATTCACGTGGAACTACAGAAAAACTAAGATCCCTTATTTGGACGTGAGCATCAGCATTGTGGGCGGAAAACTGGAGACAGACCTACACGTGAAATCAACAGACGCAAATATGCTACTACCGTTCCACTCATGCCACCCTCGACACTGTCTCTGTGGAATTCCTTTTGGCCAGTGCATCAGACTTCGTCGCATTTGCTCTAGCGAAGAGACGTTCCATCAAAGATGTGACGAGTTGAAGGAGAGAATTTTAAGACGAGGTTACCCGGAAGCTCTCCTACACAAAGCTATTACCCACGTGGCAAAGATGCCCAGGAGCAGCACACTAACCTACAGACCCAAGGAGGCCAAGAACGAACGGGTGCCCTTCATTATCACACATAACCCCACCCACCCCCCTCTGGGTAAATGGCTCAAAGAACTGATGCCAACACTGCACAATAGTCGAAGAATGAGAAAAGCCTTACCTCGCACCCCAATGGTCGGCGAACGTAACTGTCACAATCTACGCAGAATGCTGATGCAGTCGAAACCACCTTCTGATGCCCATCTGCACACCTATGACCAGCAGCCAGGGTGCTACAAGTGCACTAGCAAAAGATGCATTATTTGTCAGGTGCATCTCCAGCAGACTGCTACATTCAAGAGCGTTCGAACCGCCCAAATTTTCACCATCAGAAACAGAGTAAGCTGCAAGAGCCACAACCTAATATACCTGATAGACTGTGTCAAATGCCAGTGTAACACAGGAGAGACGGGCCAGACACTACAGAGACGTTTCCACGCCCACAGATCTAACATCGGCGTTGACCCAGAACGCAAAAAGAAAACTAATCTAGAACCAGCAGACAAGCACAGACAAGACACACTTGTGGCCCGACACTTCCAGACACAGGGTCAAAGCATCATGGACATGAGAGTGACGGTGATCGAGCAGCTGAGGTCTGCAGATGTAGCCAAGAGGAGACAGACGGAGAGGTTCTGGAGACACAAACTCAAGACCAACTATCCAGACGGACTGAATGTTTGGGATTGATCGATGTCTGGGGCTTCTTGGAGCCAGGGGTAGGGTTTGGATCAGGGGGGTCTGGAGACACTGCGGCGGAACTATTTTAGAACTATACTTGAGATGTTTGGCTATTTGAGGGTGAATATTTTTATTCTTATTTATTTATTTATTTAATTTATAGAATTTAAAAAAATATATATATTTATTTTTAAATTTAAAACACTTATTTTATTTTATTTATTTTATATTTATTTTTATTTTGGGCGCGGGTGGAGGGAGAGAGGGGGAGATGACTCTTTATGGCTGAACCGATGATGCGATTGTGAGGGAGTTGGTATGTGTGGTTATATTACTTTCCCCTCCCCCCCTCTCCCTACTGAACACTATGTTTTGGTGATGTTGGTGGATACGGCTCAGAGATAGCTTTTAAATATAATTATTCTTTATAATTGATATACATTTCTAAATGGTACACTTTTCTTTTTAATGAACTCGATTCACTTTCTTGACTATATTTGTGCTTAGACTGTTTTGTTTTGTACAGTCCTTGGGTCTTACTGATGAAGGTTTTAGTGTAATAAACCGAAAATTTTAACGCCTACTACCCAGGTGTTGTTGTTGGTTTTATTATCAAACTGACCTGGTAAATGAGTCTTGATTTCCATTGTCCCCATTCATGGCGTAACCACAGTGGAAGCACAGGTCTGGATCACCATACAACTCAAGCCCAAAACAAACTAAATCCTGTACATTCTGCAGCACACAATAATAATTATTGCACAGATGAATTGCTACGTCTGTAAAATTACGCGTTAAGCAACGAACGTGGATAACAAGACACTAAAGGCACTCGTGACTAGATACAACATAACCACAGGCGCACGTACTAGAATGTGCGATGGCGTCGCAGTCTATATGACGCTATCACACAATTCAGATAGTAGGAGTATGACACGGGCCCACGTGAAGATAAAACCCTCAGCTTTTGACCTTAAAAAAATGATAATAATTATACTAGAAAACTGTGTTTTATTCTTGTATCCAGTTCCAAGCCTCATGTTTTCAAAGAAAAGAGAGCATGAATCATCAGATACTACAGAATGTGTACTGACGTATAATTGATTAAATAATAAATAGGAGCGTCTTTACAAGGAATTATCCCCGTTGGAGTGCCGGGGGTTTCAGTATAAATAGTATCCCAACTTTCTGGAAATTTAGTACTTTAAATTCCCACTGTCGCTGTCTTTCTCATTTGCTCTTTCTCATTCCTGCTCTATTCTATCAATCTGTTATACTATCTTCTTCTTCGCTTGACCAGTCACCTACCTTTTTTCTTGAAAACTCTTCCGGGACAAGACTCCTTATTTGTGTATGAGGTCTGTTGGATCAGCTTGGGAATATTGGACGCTTTCTGCCAGTTGGTCACTAGGGCTTCCTATGATGTTATTATTTAGCAATGTAGGCATTTTATATGTGTTTTGTTGATAATATATAATGATGTTTGTATTCTATTTTGTTTTTGTAAACGGGGGTTCGATAAATTAGAGTATATATTCAGCGTCTTCTGCGAGGGATGTCTTTACTGTAAAGACACTGGCTGCTGGAGAGCTTTCAGTTTTACCACTAGGGTTGTTTCAGCAGATCTTTTATGTGGATCAGGGGTTGTCCGGTCCTGATTTGGCTCGGAAGAGTCCGGTGGACCTAAAGCAATAATGATGTAATGTAATGTAATGTTACAAGGAATTAAGCGCTAAACTTTAAAACAGCTGGCTACAAAAGAGCCAGTGATAACTTTCCAACAGGTGGCGTAGTTTCTGAATTCTTGTTGAAAGATTTCATGCAAACTTTTTAGAGTACGATGATGTTGTTCCTCACCATGCTTAAGACAAACAGGCGAAATCTGGCCTTTAACTCTCACAACGAAAGTTAGGATAAGGGAAGCCACGTCAACTACAAAACAATAATGGTGCATTGTCTTCTTGCGTTCACTCGTGATGTCGTAATATGTGGGCCTACGTTTCTACATTTTTGTGCAATACCAGCAAGTTCCTGGCAGTGTTGTAAACAACATTGACCTTCCCCCTCCTATAGATATCAGCCCAGCCCCACCTTCACCCACCCTCCACAACCCCGCTTTCCTTCCCTCCTCTCAACTTACTAATAGTATTCTATTTTAGTTTGAATTTGACTGGAATTTCGCAGTGCTTACCGTTTTGTTGGTGATGGTGGTAGTGGTTTAGTTGCTGTTGGTTGTTATTGTTGGTTGTGGTGGCGCTGTTGCTATCCTATCCTATCCCGTAACTCGAAGGTCGTAGGGGCACCACAGATGATCGTTTAACCAGCATACTCCATCTTTCCCTGTTCTCAGCAACGTCATGGCTTCGCTCAGTGTAAAACCAGTCCATCCTCGAATGTTGTCCTCCCACCTCTTTTTCGGTCTCTCTCTTCTTCTACCTCCTTGCACCGTGCCTTGCAGGATGGTCTTTGCAAGGCCTGATGTTCTGGTGATGTGGCCATACCATCGGAAATTCCGTTTCTTCACCACTGTGAACAGGTCATCGTGTTGTCCAATGTCTTGTGTGATGGTCTGTCGGACTTCGTCGTTGGTGATGTGCTGGGTACATGTATAGGAAATGCCCAGAAGTCTTCTGTAGCACCTCATCTCCATGCTTTGTATTCTTCGTTGTAGATCTGCTGTGAGGGTCCACGTTTCGCAAGCGTATAGGAAGATGGAGATGTTAAGGGAGCGCAGCAGTCTTACCTGGCGCTGTTGATGTTATTAATTTTTATTGTGGTTTATTTACTTTTTCTCTACCGGTTTTATAGTTGCAAAGAAATTAACAATGTCACAGTCCAAACAGTGTGGGACGAGGTAACGCGCATCATCATCATCATCATCATCATCATCATCATCATCATCATCATCATCATCATCATCATCATCATCATCATCATCGTCATCGTCATCATCATCATATAAGTTACTATATTTAATAGCGTGTGTGCGTGTGTGTGCGTGCACCAACAATATCTATATCATGTGTTCATAGACTTCAAGAAGGCGTTTGACCGAGTCTGGCATGCAGCTCTATGTGCAACAATGAAAGTGTACATCATCAGCCCTAAAATTATTGAAGTCATCAAAAGCCTGTATGATAAGGCTACCAGTGCAGTCCTCCATAACAGCGTCATCTGGAACTGGTTCAGAACAACAATCGGTGTGCGTCAAGGATGCCTACTCTCTCCAACACTCTTCAACATCTTCCTAGAGCGCATCATGTCAGATGCTCTTGCAGATCACGAAGGCACAGTCAGCTTAGGGGGTAGAACAATCTCCAATCTTCGTTTTGCGGATGACATTAATGGATCAGCTGGAGAGGAACAAGAACTTGAACAGCTGGTACAGAGCCTTGACACCACCTCCAGAGCTTATGGAATGGAAATAAGTGCAGAGAAGACCAAAATGATGACCAACAACACCAATGGCATCAACACGGACATCAAAGTCCAAGGCCAATCCCTCAACACAGTGCATAGCTTCAAGTATTTAGGAGCCATTGTATCAGACAATGGGTCCCGACAGGAAGTCCTCTCCAGGATCGCACAAACAACTGCTGCCCTGACAAGGTTGAACCCCATTTGGAAAGACAAGACCATCAGCCTACATTCTAAAGTAAGACTGCTGCGCTCCCTTGTCATCTCCATCTTCCTATATGCTTGCGAAGCATGGACCCTCACAACAGATCTCCAACGAAGAATACAAAGCATGGAGATGAGGTGCTACAAAAGACTTCTGGGCATTACCTATACCCAACACATCACCAACGACGAAGTCCGACAGACCATCACACAAGCCATTGGACAACACGATGACCTGCTCACAGTGGTGAAGAAACGGAAACTCCGTATGGCCACGTCACCAGATCATCAGGCCTTGCAAAGACAATTCTGCAAGGCACAGTGCAAGGAGGTAGAAGAAGAGGGAGACCGAAAAAGAGGTGGGAAGACAACATTCGAGAATGGACTGGTTTGACACTGAGCGAAGCCATCAGGGCTGCTGAGGACAGAGAAAGATGGAGTATGCTGGTTAAACGATCATCTGTGGTGCCCCTACGACCTCCGGGTTACGGACCAGGATAGGATAGGATTATTTTGTGTGTGTGTGTGTGTGTGTGTGTGTGTGTGTGGGTGTGTGTGTGTGTGTGAATATATAATCGTATCCTACATGTTGTAGAGATTTTAAACAAATATTATACTATGTTTATATTTTTACTTGTATTTTATTTATTTTTCTTTATTTTAGTGATCAAGTGCCTGTTATAGTTCCTTGTGAAAGGTGTGACGGTGGGTCTATTGTTGCTGGGCTCTGCACAATGGAATGCTATTACCCACTCGTCTTTCGTCCGCGGCTAGATTAATCACCCTATGACTAATCTTAATACATTTATATGTTTAGTCCAGTCTGTGTGCAGATAGGGTTATAGAGATAGGGAGAAACGTGTAAAAGATTCACTGACACACTAGCAGCTCTCGCACGGCTATAAAACATAGGTAGTCCAGCCACTTGTTAACAGTAAATATCACACATTTATTTCCTCTACTCTATACATAATTTTCTAATCACTACACTAACTCAAATGTCCAAAACATAATATTGCTAGGATTAACTTAACAGTCCAAAGTCACTTCGAGTAGTTCGCTCCTCGATGGGTCTATGCTGCTACTGTTCTCGATATTTGCTACTGTCTCATCATTGGGCTGTTTGTTCCGGTTGGCCTATTGTTCGTTTTCAGGAGAGTGGACTACCGCACAGTCCTTCTAGATCAGTGTGTGTGCATTTCTTCTTGAGCACTTAGCTGAATCATTGAGGTGTGGTGATGGTATCTCCTCCTTGGTTGTTGACTATTGGGCTATCGGAGCTTAGTGCTCGATGCTCCACTGCAGGCCGAATGTCAGGGTTGACTCTCAGTGGTCTATCTCCTGTTTCGGACCAAGCCTGCTCGTCTGCAAAACATAAGACGAGTTTCTGCAACGCCTTGTATAATTATAAAGGGTGTGCAGAGTGTCTCACTGATGACAGAAACAGCCCTCAGTGATTGCGTCCGCTTATATAGCTAAGAGACGAACAATCTTCTACGTCCGGGGTCCACTGGAATCTCCAACATAATTCCTATACATATACATATCATGGCTAACATAAACACAGGAAGAAGTATTTAATAACATACACGTTCTATGGTACAGCCACTGGTCTGCAATAATACACATAGGAGAAACCACAGCTGGTCAGTGGGGGCACCTCGTGGTCTGGAAAACCGGTCGCGAGTCAGCCACATGGTCAAGCAAACGTGAGCGTCCTTCTCGTGGGAGCGTTAGACAAAGAATGACCCCCTTAACCCTGTGGTCCGCTTAAGCCCACGAAATCTCGTGATACCTTGGCGCCCACACCAACTCAACCAAAGCTTTTAGGTTTTGAGGTTAGTTCAGCCAGGCTAGCTATAAATAGCTTCGCCGGTGCTTCTTTCCTTTCCTTTCACTGGATGGGAGGGTGTACGCAAGCTATAAATAGCCTGCAGCCAGCCAAATGTGGGGGAACCAAAGAGTGCTGCTCACATATAGGCACATGAGCTAGTGAGCGCCCTCTAGTGGGGGTGGCGGATATAGGTTAGCGGGATGAGGTCACTGCTTACCTTGTGAAGAGATAGCCTACATATGCTTAGACCAAACCTTTAACTTCTGTCGTCTGCTAGGCATCGACTTTAAGTTACAAAGGCTACAGCAGGATGAACTATTTGAGGCATGAAGCCTTAGTGCTGGGTCCAAACAAGCCTATTGTGACAGGCTCCCTCAACTGAAAAAAGGCGATGACTACTGGATTCGACCTTTTTCTACTACAGAGCCGAGTTTGACACTGCACTATCCTAGGGTCCTATTTACCAACTAATAACGTTGCTCTACCTGAGCTGCAATGCTATGCCAGGTAGCTATGGACACAAGTGACAAGGGGTTAGTAGACAGGGACAAATTCTGGTGCTATGGCCTTTAGTTGTGTTGGGTGGGCGACAGCTGATGTGTCCTCCACTAGATGACGACTTAGGTAGTCGGCTCCGTGGTTCTCTTTTCCGGGGATGTACTCGACTTGGAAGGAGTATGCCTGAAGGGTGAGATATCATATCCTTGTGGGTCTCCTTGGGCTGCATGGGGTACTCTACGGCATTTGTCTCCCTGCTTTCACCTTCCTCAGCGATGGCGATGGCTAGCAAGTTGTGAGTGCTGGGGGTCGCTGGTCGGACCGTGTATTTCTTGAGTAGGTTGATGTGGTGGTATCGGGCTCTCCCGTTTACCTCCATTTGGTAGACTTTCTTGGATTTCTTGGCAGTCACCGGGTACGGTCCTCTCCAAGAGATGTCCAGTTTGTTGGTGCCACTTGGTAGTAGTAGTAGCACTTGATCGCCGACTTGCAGTTTTCGGTCCTTCGCATGGCGGTTGTAGTACTTCGCCTGACGGGCTCTTGCCTTCTTCAGTGCTTCACCAGCTCTCTTCCACGTGGCATTGAGTGTTTCCTGCAGGTCTGCGACATACTTAATGGCACCTTTAGGTGTTTCGTCCACTTTGGCTTCCGTCCAACTTCTGCGTAGTGCTTCTAACGGTCCTGATAGTGGTCTACCGAAAAGCAATGTTGACGGGGTGTAACCTGTGGCTGCATGGGGTGTTTCTGGGTATGCGAACAGTGCCGCATTCACGTAGGTGACCCGTGGGTTGTCCTCGGCGACTTTCCTGAGGATGGTGAGAAGGGTACCATTCAGTCGTTCTACTTGATCGTTGCTGGCTGGGTGGTAAGGTGGCGTGCGAATATTATGTACTTGTAGCAACTCAAATACCTCTTGCATAAGGCGGCCGATCGCTGGCAAAGGGACTGCTTCGCACCACATTGAACAGGCGTCGACAAGTGTGAGGAGAAATATGTTCCGCTTCTTGGTTATGGGCAATGGTCCTACTATGTCTACTGAGACTTGCTGGAATGGCACGCCGACTTCTACATCACTACTTCCCGTGTCATCGTATTTGTTCTACCTCAAAGGTCAAGATCGATGGGGTCACTACTTTTTTTTAACGCGTGTTGAGCTGTATCTCAAAAATAGCTAAAGCGATTTGTATGATTTGTGGTTATACAGCCAGATTATATTAATCCGTTGGATGGTAATCCGTTTAAAAACACAAGTTGTGTTTTACATTATTTAAGAGATGACGACCGATTTTGATTTTTTTGTTTACTATACAGCTACTTAAACTACTACGCAACCCTTATCACATTCATGTTTCCGCTTTCTCAAAGGTCAAGGTCACTGAGGTCCATATTTTTTCAAATGAAGTTTTGCACTGTATCTCACATTGTGCTGTACAGTCGTTATCTTGCAGATAGTTCGAAGACTGGCCAATCGTTCCGTACTAATTTCATTTGACTTTTTAGAATAAAACCGAGACAGATGGGTTCCCTGAATTTTTTTTAAACCAATGGTTTTCAGGTTTGTGTTGGGGAGTCTAGAAATACTTATTTGAATCGATTGCCGTAATTTTTAATCTAGTTGTTACTGGATGATGTTCTGATTAAATTATAAAGCATACAAATCAGTCAATGTGTGCAGCTATATTCAAATTTGGTAACAGTCTTGCAGCACAATTTCACTTGATTATTATAGAAATTTTTAACAATCCAGATGATAAGACTATCATTATATTATAACATTTATCCAAGATGTTAACATTAACTCCTGTTCCATCTCATAAGCTAGTCAACTTATTTCCTACGCACACACGTTCTGCGTCTGTAAAATCTTAGTTTTAACTACCGTTGACCGCTGCGACCCTAGATTTTAGGAATATTTTCTGCTATGATTCCTCTTTCAAAAAGTTAATAATAATAATAATAATAATAATAATAATAATAATAATAATAATAATAATAATAATAATAATACTACTACTACTACTACTAATAATAATAATAATAATACGAGAACTTATAACGCGCACGTATCTCACCAAAGGGCGACTCAAGGCGCACGCATACATATTCTTTCGCAATAACAATTCAAGCAAACTGAAATAACACTTGCACATAAATCACATGAAGATGACAAGGCAACCACACAAACAGAGACAGCACTCAAAAATAAGCATGAGAAATGTTCAAATAATGATTTATGTTCATGGCCGCTTGCAACTGCTCTGATTTAGGCTTGCGGTTGAGGTGAGTTGGGGGGGGATGGGAGGTGGTGTAGCGGGGCACTGCACTGTAGCCAGGGGATTATTTAGGGAAAAGAAAAGTCTTTAAGCCTGATTTAATTCTTCTAAAGACTGTTGTTGACGGAGGGGGAGAGGTAGGGAGTTCCAGTTGGTGGGGGCTTGAAAAGAAAAGGAGGGTTGGCCTGCCGTTTTAAGTTTTGTATTAGGTATGCTGAGTTTGGCGTTTGAAGAGCGGGGTGATCGGGAAGGTTGACAGAGAGGGAATCAGAGAGATAGGTCGGAGCAAGCTTGTTGAGGCATTTGTACGTGAGAGTGTTGAGCTTGTATTTGACCCTAAGTGGGACGGGTAGCCAGTGGATTTGTTGCAATAGAGGGTTGATGTGGTCGTTCTATCTGTTTTTTTGATGACAAGACGGGCAAAGCTGTTTTGAATGCATTGAAGACGATAGTTAGAAGAAGCGAGAAGTCCAGCAAATAGAGAGTTACAATAGTCAAGAAAAGAGAGAATGGTAGAAGTGACAAGTTTGGCTGTATCGTCTTTGTTGAGGTACTTGCATATAGTGGCAATGCGGCTATGCAGCAGGTGCGAGAGACAGAAGAGATGTGTTGTTTCATGGAGAATTTGTTGTCTAGGGTGACTCCAAGATTTTTGACCTTAGAAGACAGAGAGACAGACGAGTCGGAGAGCCCAAAGAAAGTCAGAGGTGGCTTTTGAAAGTTTGGATGCGGACCTTATCAGAATGGCCTCGGTTTTGTTGCTGTTGAGTTGAAGTTTGTTCTCTGTCATCCAACTCTGTACGTCGGTGATGGTGTTAGAGAGATTGGATAGTGCAGTGTCAGACTGATAAGGAACAAAGCTGCTTTGAAGTTGTGAGTCATCAGCAAAAGAATGATGGAGAACGTTGTTTCGGTCACAGAGGACGTGGTCAAGAGATTGAGTGTAGAGAGTGAACAGTACAGGCCCAAGCACAGACACTGGGGAACTCCGCAATCAAGCCTGATGGGTAGGAGATCAGGTTGTCAATGGAAACAGGTTGATTGCGGTCAGTGAGATAAGAAAAGAACCAAAAACGAACTGTGCTGAGGATGCCAGAAGTATGCTAAGACGTTGAAGAAGGAGGTTGTAATCGACCGTATCGAAGGCCGCTGAGAGATCAAGAAGAGCAAAGGCATAGATTTTACCTTGATCAGTGGCAGAAAGAAGATCGTTAGTTATTTTAAGAAGAGCAGTTTCAGAAGAGTGGTTTGGGCGATATGCTGACTAAAGAGGAGACATTAGTTTGTTGGAGAGAAGGTGAGAGTTAAGCTTATTCACAACTATTCTTTCAAGAAGTTTGGAGATGAAGTATAAGTTGCATAGTTGCTGAGTGTCTTAGGGTCAAGCGACGGTTTCTTAAAAGAGTTTTGACTGTAGCAATCTTGAAGGAGTATGGGACTGTGCCTGATTGTAGAGAGTTGTTGATGATTTCTAGGATAGAAAGAAGAAGTAGATGTAGACTGTCAGAGTAGAGTTGTATGAGAAGAGGGTCAAGGTCACAAGTTTTTAAGGTGGTTCCTTTGATGACTTTTTCCAGTTTAGGGAGAGTCAGAGGCTTGAAATGTGTGAAAGGGACAGTTTAAAATTAGCAGCCAGGTTCCTCACTTACAATACTTTCATTATTAAAATAACAATGTTGCCATAACTCGAATGGAACCTCCTCCTTCCCCCTCCCTTATTCTTCAGAATATACTGAAATCATTTTTAACATGCATAAAATCATTGGTTCGTTTCATTCTGAGAAGCAATGTACATTTCGATTTTGAGAAGAAAAAAGTAACATAAATTATATTTGTTTTAGTTAAGGTTTCATGTTGCAGCAGAAACGTGTTGAAAATTCCAGGTGAAGTTAAGCTGCGCTTTTATCCAAAATGCAATCAGGTGTCAACACACTTTCTCATGTTACACTTTGAAAGACCAAGCAGAGTGTATTTATAAAGTGACTTTTGATTGGAGGACAGCAGCCATGATGGCTTCACTTGCGTTACGAAGAGAAAAATCCCTGTCGTTCACATAGGAGTTAAAATTAGGCCAGATGTGAAGATTGCATGATTTATGCATCTGCATTGTGGTTGGCAGTATGATTTTCACACCAGAATGTTAACATAGCTGTGGGTGCAAAATAATATGATGGACCATCGGCGTTATAGTTGTGAATTATAGTTTAGCCTTATGGGATACTAGCGCGCACTGTGCAGGTAAATACACTGACAATTCAGAACACGACTGCCGTCTTAAGTACCAATGCTGCATTCCTAAAATGAATATTTTGACAAGCACCGATGGACAACTGTGTCCTGTGTACATATTCTAGTGAATATTAGTTACTGTCTGACGGATACCTGACGTTAATATCCGTTTTTTTAAACAAAATACAGTACACCACTGGTTTTGGTACGAGTCATTTTATTGACTGGTGCTTCGACTTGTTTCAAGCAGACGACACGGTTGACACCAAATCTTGGCTGAGTTGAATTTGGTGCGGTTGAGAACATTTATCTGTGGAAATATTTTTTGTTGCTCAGGATTGTGTGTTTTTTTCGTTCATGTGTGCATTTTCAGTGTTGATTTCAACCTCCTTTTGGTATGCAATTGAAAATGGATGATTATGTTATGCTAATGCCGTTGTTGGCAATCAAGGAATGTGTCATGGCGGCGTGTATTTCCCCCTAAAGATGGAAGTTAAGTTTTTGTGAACATACACGTTTTCACATGGGGATTTGCGTGGCTCTGCAATTTCAGCTGTCAACAGAGTGCAAAATAAGATGTCGATGTATTATCAAAACTATTTATAAAATTACTTTTATAAGAAGCACGTTTCAAAAAGACCATTTGCTGGAACATTCTGGGATACTTTCTGGGGAATCGTAAACGTCAATTGTTTATGTCCAGGTGAACACAAGTGATTGGGAGATATTTCGGTGGCCTACTTCATCAAAAAAAAGTCTGCATTTTCATTGGATAATGTTGGTTGCCAGACAAGAACCTGTGGCTCCCTCACAGCCTCAACACCGACATTCGCGGCAGGCCTCAGAAACAGGTTTGAGTGATTTTTAAAATGAATTTAATGCTAGTAAAATAATTCATATTTAAGAAAGAAGGAATGGGGAAGGAGGGAATAGTTACACAATGTTTTGAACGTATAACTGGGATTCTCTTTCATTGTTACAAATTTTCTAGACCTTTCATGGCAGGAAAAAATGTTAAAAAAAAAAACAACGAAAAGAATATGTGCCTGTTTTATGTACCACCCCCCAAAAAAAAAATGGAATGAAAAAAGTCCAAATAAAAAATCTAAACAACTTCATACAATTCTTCCAGTAATAGCAATAAGAACAAGTCATAAAAACAAATGAAGGATTGAAGATAATATTAGATTAAAATGTGCAGTTTTCAGGATGGTATGCGCGTTACCTGGTAATATTTGCTGTATTTATTAAATTTAAAATTATTTTAATTTTCCTGACCCGAAACAGTTCGATGGAGCACTTTACATATTTGAACTTTGATATATATATCTACGGATTATATACGTCTTCGTGAAAATAAAGGTATCTGGACGTTTCGTCGGTGAGCACTTTCGGTGACACCGCCGAAACGTTTAATCTACTTTTCCGCCGAAATGTCTTTATGATTTCTTAAGAAAGTTCCCGTTGAAAGCGCACTGGATCTTAGCCGCGCTAAAATAAACAACCGCTGTAGTATTTAATATTTCTGTTTGTATTATTTTGTCTACTAAAATACTCAGTTTCGTTTAAGATTTTCATGGATACCAGTTTTATAATTTTAGGTTTAGTTTTGTTAAAGTTGTAACGATTTAACTGTTTTAAATACAGGTCAGTGGAAACAAGTTTTCTTAAGAATGAAATATAGCAAAATGTTATCTAAATTAATTCAGAAAAAAACATAACTTTTTTGTTTCTCGTCTGATTTTAATAAATTTTATATCATTGAAATTTTTTTTTCTTAATAATTATTTAATTTATTTTTTGTGGGATATCATTGCTATTACATCAACTTATTCTGGACTATGCTTAACTTGCAAGACGGTAGCCATGTTGCAATGTATAAAATACGGCACAGCCGAAACCTCCACCCATCTAGCAATGTATAAAATATAGTACCGCCGAAACGACCAGCCATGTGACAATGTATAAAATATAGTACCGCCGAAACGTCCATCTTTATAACAATGTATAAAATATAGTCCCGTCCGAAACGTCCAGCCATCTAGCAATGTATAAAATATAGAACCGCCGAAGCGTTCAGCAATTTATGACATACAGCACCGCCGAAACGTCTAGCCATGTATGTGTATTACTGTGTATCAATTACGTTATAACTTTTATGTTTACAAAAATCTCGACCAACGTTCTCTATTATTAAAAACAAAAGGCAGTTTTGAGGGTGTAATCATTGGAACTTAAAACAGTGATAACACTTCTTTATAAATATGCTTATAAACGGCTTCGCCGAATGGTCCAGACAAGCGCCGAACCGTCTCGCCGCCGAACCGTCCACCGCCGAATCGTCCACCGCCGAATCGTCCAGGGTGTGACGCCGAATCGTCCCGCCGCCGAAACGTCCATAATTCATAATAAATACTAGAATATAATATGTAGTTTACTCTGTGGTAAAACTGGATCTTGAGCTTCGTAAAGTTATTATTTAAATAATTTACATGTTCAAACGCGTGTATAAATGAACAATGTTGCTTGTATGCAGCTAAACAATGCTTGTACTGAGACATATTTCATTCAGATGCATATTTCTGTAACTATTTTCAGAAATGGGAAACTGGTTCACCTCCCCTGTTTCGCTCGACTCTCCCTGTAATCACAGAGGTGTGACCGCTTTACTCTTTATGTGTGTGTGCGTGTGCGTGTGGGTGCGGGTTTGGGTGTGGGAATGGAGGGGAGAAGGCAATTTGAGAGAAGAAAGAAAACAGCAGCAGTAAAAACAGAGCAAAAAGCAACAACAAAAAACATGACAAAACATTACGTGAAGAAGAAGAAGAAGAAGAAGAAGAAGAAGAAGAAGAACAACAACAACAACAACAACAACAACAACAACAACAACAGAAGAAGAAGAAGAAGAAGAAGAACAACAACAACAACAACAACAACAACAACAGAAGAAGAAGAAGAAGAAGAAGAAGAACAACAACAACAACAACAACAACAACAACAACAACAAGAAAAATAAGAAAAGCGACAGCACCAGCGCCACTGACACCAATAACAACTAATTTAAAACAAATTGACAAATAAAAATTATAAAATGAAAGTAAAGTTCTAGCTGTCAAATGTTTCTAATGCCCGCTGTTTCTTCAGCTGTAAAACGACGCAGAAGAGATTTTGTAATCACTGGCTTTGCAAGCCAAAATGGCACCATCTACTTCGAGATTTAAAAAAAAAAAGAGGGGGGGGGAAGTGTGTGTGTGGAAGGGCGAGGGGGAGTGTCATTTATACCCCCCTCCTTCCCCCCATCTAAATCAGGGACTTGGTTTCAACATTGATTTATTTCAATAAACATGACAATAATAATAATGACAATTTAGAATGTATAGGAAAACACAAAATTCGAAGCTTAATTAAGTGTCACATATTTAATAATACCTATGATAATAGATAAGTAAATCAGGTACTATCCCCTTGAAACATTTCAAACTTTGCACTAGTGTACACATATGTCAACAATAACTCCAGACAGTTTTATGTTCTTTTGTGGAGAACTTTTTTTTTAATGAATTATTTTACTAAATAGTACACATGGCCAGTAAACCCATGAAAGCGTAGAACAAAATCGGCCAGTAGGGAGTGAGTTAAATAAATAAAAAAGCAAAGAAAATCGGAAGAAATGTCTAGTATTTGCACTTAACAATAGACTGCAATGAGGATTAGTTTTTAACATAAAAACATATTTTGTTTTCGTTTCTCTCTATTTAAAAAAAAAAAAAAAAATTTAAAAATTAATTAATTTGCGAGTTGCCATTTTTTTTGCTGTTGCATTTTCTCGAAGTTACCGAACGATATTCGTTTGGTGTGTGTGTGTGTCTGTGTGTGTGGGTGTGTGTGTGTGTGTGTGTGTGTGTGTGTGTGTGTGTGTTTGTCCGTGCGCCTAGTGCTATATTTAATGAGGGATCGAGTTACCTTCATTATTATTATTATTATTATTATTATTATTATTATTATTATTATTATTATTATTATTATTATTATTATTATTATTATTATTATTATTTTAAATTATTTGTATTAATGTTCTTGTATTTTTTTATTTATAAATGTTGTTTTTGCGATTGTCGTTGTTGCTGGTGTTTAAAAATATATTTAAATTAAATATTTTTTCTCTCAGTCAACTTCGCGTTTAGAAGTGAAGATAACAACAGGAAAGCAATCTTGATTTACTCCCCACCATCAAGCGCTACAAAGCACAACTTCGGATTTGTACCAAGTGGAAAGTACGTAAAAGCCATAAAATGTATTTAGTTACTTATGTTTCAATGACTTTACGGATTCACAGCTCTGGTGGTCAATTGTCTTATTGAATAATTTGATTATCTGGCAGGCTTATTTATATTTTCGATTGATCCGTAGCTCAGCATTTATGAAGGTTAAAAAACAAGGAAAGAAAGTAAACTGTTTTTGTTAAAGGGAATGAACCCATGAATTAGTGACAGAATAATTTATAAGTAGTTGTGTGCCTTGGTAGTTTTCTCCGTTCACTGAAGCAAAATTATCATTGTTATTTTTGTTAATAGTAAAATGCAATGGGTTTCATCAGGAACGTCAATTTTAAAACCAATAGACCTATGTGTTCTGTATTTAGAGAACGGGCCATACAAACGTTTTTTTAAAAAGTAAATAAATAAATTTATAAATAAATAAATAAAGTAACTAATTAATTATTTAGTTAATAAATACAATTAAGAAATAAATTAATAAAGTAGTAAATTACATTGTGAAATAAAAAAATGATTATTTAGGGTGAAAAAATGTATTTTACGATTATGGGTAACAATTTATTGAATCCTCCTCACCACCTCCCTCTTCCCTCCTCTTACCCCCCCCCTCTTCTCCCAATAGTTTATCCTGTTTCTATATAATCAATTTGTTGTTTAGGCAGACGATCCCTGCAGCTGAAGTAGTATTGTCGTGTTAGTCTGTTCCATTCACTATTAACCGGTATGATGTTGTAATGGTGGGCCATGTTTCAGTGGGTATCAGGCGCGCTTCCGATCGGAAGTGGGAGATGACATATACGGCCATGACTCGCCCACTATTCCATCCAGTGTCTACCAGGCATTTAAAGGGGTAATCTCCATTTTCATTCATTAGTGTTTTAACGATAACGTTCCTACTAACTGAGCATCCTTGAATAAAACATTTGTTTAAACCAACTGAGCATGAAGGTTGCAGTTTTTACCTGATGTGTCAGTAACATGATGTTGACCGTCTTTTCTGCCAGCCGCTTTTTTTTTTACCCACATGGCTTTTTTTCTGTGTCTTTCTTTCAGAAAAGCCATTCTATTTGATGGGATATAAATAAGTTTTGAAAAAGCACTTGAGTTGAATTTCAGTGGAGCCCTTTGACTTCGTGCAAGATCCGCGGTTAAAACTCTCTTAATGGAGGTTGGTCAAAAGACCAGTAATCCTTTACGTAAACTGTTCGTGTATTGTGAAAGAAACAAAACTGTGTATGGTATAAGGCACACCAAGGAATGTCAGGCCTTGATTTGATGCCATTAAGGCCTATGACATAATTTATTCGAAGTGGCTAAAGACAACGTAAAAACAGATTTTTAAACTTATGGATACAATAATGTTGTTATGATTTCTTGCATTACGTCAAATTAAATTGTACAGAAATATTGTATATAAAACGTCTGAGATTTCATTCGTAGTGGGCTGAATGCCCACCTCTGCAGATAATGAGAAGGGTAGTTTAAGTTCAAATATGTAAGATACTTTCAGCGTCAACTAAATTATGTGCGTATGTTTAGGTTGCCAAAGGAACATCTGGAAGCTCCTACCGGGTGACATTCAGTACAGGGGGACAGGATGTTAGCTCATACTTCACATGAAGTACAAAACGTACTCGCCACCGGCGTGTGTTGAGCTCCCACTGGACGATCTATGAACTTTACATTACTGTTATGCTGCTTTAAAAATCTAAACGCTTAGTGTGTGTTTGTTTTTTGAACGTTTATTATTTTCTCAAAATTTCCTGAAAATTTAGTTTAGTTACAATTTTTATCAGTTAACATTGTGTTTATTTATTTATTTATTTATTTATTATTTATTTACTTATATATTTAGTTTTTTTTAAATTTGAATTTGTTCATTTCTTTTTATCAATTAGCTGATTATATCAACCGTTCTGTTTGCTTAAGCAATTTACTCATTCAAGCATTACAATATTCACCTGTCAGTCAATTTCCAGCTTGACATGTTGTTTATAAATGAACAGTTCCTAAAATCACTGCCACGGGTTGGAAGCTTTTGTTTGTTTTGGTTTTGATTTTGGTTTTTAAGGCGGTAGTAAGTTAATAGCAATGGGATCCCATTCGAACATGTTTGAACTTCTCGAATCCTAAATTGTACCCTAGCCAATCTAAATTTCCCATATCTATGCGATCCCAATCAGCCATTTTGGAAGTTCACAATCCCTAAATTTATTGACCAGCTAATTAGCTCATTTTATCACGATAATGTGAACCAAGTCAGCTTGGTTTTTAAAGCTCAATTTTCCTACACTGCCTATCGGTAAACCTAAAATTTCCAACAAATATTTGGTCGCATTTTATCACGTTTATTTTTTTTGGTGAGAATGCACTACAAATATTTTCTTCGTATTGGCAATATTTCCATGAAAGATAACTAAAAAAAAGTGCTTAATGGAGTCTAAGGTCTTAGAAATACACTTTGAATTCTCAAACACTGGTATCCAGAGTGATTTCCAATACTTTTATAAAATAAACTCACACAAAAACCAATACACATGTGTTAGATATATTACATTCTAATAATTACTTGACTCTTAATTTAAGGAAGGAAAAAAAAATTACAAAAACGATTTAAAATATGATTTAACAAACAGGTGGGTGAAACTTATGGGGCGCCATGTGTCCATTTATTCTATGTGACCATTCTATACATAGAATAAATTCTATGCACATAGAAAGCATTCTATACACACAAAAAGCATTCATTAGTTGAAATTCCATTTATAAAAAAGAAACCAATATTGTAAGTCATAGAATAAAATTCTTTGTATAGAATAACATTCTATAATATAGTGTAAAATTCTATGTCCATAATACAATTCTATGTATAGAATGACATTTTATAATAGAGAATAATATTCTATGTATGTAATACAATTCTATATTATAGAATGCACTTGTATGCATAGAATTATATTCTATAACATAGAATGAATTCTATTACAAAGAATGAATTCTATAACATAGAATGAATTCTTTAAAATAAAATAAATTGCATGACATAGAATTATTTCTATACGCATAGAATTCATTCTATAACATAGAATGAATTCTTTAACATAAAATAAATTATATGACATAAAATGAATTCTATGTGCATAGAATAAATTGTATAACATAGAATGAATTCTATAATAAAGAATGAATTCTATATGCATAGAATGAATTTTATAGCATAGAATGAATTCTATGACATAGAATTCATTCTATGACATAGAATGAATTCTATAGGCATAGAATGAATAGTATAACATAGAATGAATAAGATGACATAGAATGAATTCTATGACATAGAATGAATTCTATGACAGAATGAATTCTATAACATAGAATGAATTATATAGCATAGAATGAATTCTATGACATAGAATTTATTCTATAGCATAGAATGAATTTTATGTTACAGAATGAATTCTATGTCATAGAATTCATTCTATGCTATATAATTCATTCTATATTATAGAATTCATTCTATGTCATAGAAATCATTCTATGTCATCTTATTCATTCTATGTTATACTATCCATTATATGCTATAGAATTCATTCTATGTCATATAATTCATTCTATGTCATAGAATTCATTCTATGTTATACAATGAAATCAATATAAAAACTTTTTTTTAAATAGTAAAAACTGGGGCACTGTCAAGGTATAGAGAACATTTCGGGATATTGTGATGTTTTGAACATAGCACACTCGTGCAATAATGATTACAGAGCGATTTGTCACTGACATTCAGTTTAGAGTTGACGACATGCAGTGCTTCATCATTTGCGCTCGAAGTGGAAATCGATGAAAGGAAATGTTCTTTTCTTTGCAGAAAGGTTTTACGTCGGAGTTAGAGCATCCAAACACAGCACAGTACTTCACCATTTTCAAACTCGATCACGCTGTGTTATTCCCGCAGCACGAGGCCGCCACGCCTTTGTGCATAGCGCCCTGGGGGGCCGCTTGGGGTGAAATAGATTTTTTGCAATATTCAGCTTTAGGAACCTTTCATTTATTATGTCTCAGAGTTGTATAGCAA
Organism: Oncomelania hupensis; assembly: GCA_036898135.1. Taxonomy (NCBI): domain Eukaryota; kingdom Metazoa; phylum Mollusca; class Gastropoda; order Littorinimorpha; family Pomatiopsidae; genus Oncomelania; species Oncomelania hupensis. The sequence goes on along the minus strand of CM072523.1, from coordinate 46,609,679 downwards.
TATTCGACCTTTAAATATATTAATTATTGCTTTTTATGAGTGTACAGTACGGTTATTTCTTCGGTATTGAGCGAAAAGAACTGATTATTTAATTAGATTTTGTCACTATAAACCCTTACAGAACCTCAGCACATTGTAATGAAAAAAGCAAGCACGCAGGTGCGGAGGGGGGGGGGGGGGGGAGGGTGTGACGTCAATTATTTTTATTGCTAAGCGATCTACTCACACTAATTATACTGTCGAAGTCGTCCGCATCAAGAAACCTAAATGCTTGTTCACGAAATTATGATGTCTGATAAAGCCGCAGAGCGCTTGGTACGTCAGCCATTTCTTCAGTTCTCGCGCGTGCAAGGCTCCACGTGTCCCTTTATACGTCACAGCCTCGCTTCACAAAGAATGACCTAGTTGCGCATAGAATGAGCATTCTATGTTATAGAATGAACATTCTATGTTATAGAATGGATTCTATGTTATAGCATGAACATTCTAAGTTATACAATGGATTCTATGTTATAGAATGAACATTCTATGTTATAGAATGAATTTTATGTTATAGAATGACCATTCTATGTTATAGAATGAACATTCTATGTTATAGAATGGATCCTATGTTATAGAATGAACATTCTATGTTATAGAATGAACATTCTATAACATAGAATGCATTCTATGTGCACCAAATGTTAAAAAACAATTCTATGAAAATAGAATGTATTCAGTGTTGCGAATAAAATCCATTTTATGTTAAAAAAATGAATTTTATGTCATACAATTCTTGCTGTGTTATACAATTAATTCTATATACATATAATTCATTTCATTCACATAAAATTAAAAAACACAACTAATAAATTGTAACAAAATTTAGAATTTAAAAAAAGATATTGTATGACACATCACCACATCGCATCATCACCACATCGATCACATCATCACATCACATCACTGCATCACATTGCTTCATCACCATCATCGTGAAAACGCACCACCACATAAAATCACATCATATCAACAAATCATCACATCACATCAGCCGACATCACAGCAGCAGCACATCTTCACATTGCAGCAGACAGCACATATCATGGCATCAGTGAATCACATCACATAATCTAATCACCCCACCCCTCCCACCCATCACATTTGTGGTGCAGTGTGGTGTGATTTAGAGTGATGTAGTGTGGTGATGTGATGTGGTAATGTGTATGTATGTATCTGCAATACAGTTCTATTATGCCTTAAAAGCAGTGAATCAGACCACATCGTCACTTAACCTAATCACTCCACCACACCTACCCATCACATTTGTGGTGCAGTGTGATGTAGAGTGATGTGGTGTGGTGATGGGATGTGGCAATGTGTATATCTCTCTGCAATACAGTCCCATGCCATAAAAAATGTTCTCTATACCTTGACAGTGCCCCAGTTTTTACTATTTTAAAAAAAAGTGTATATATTGATTTCATTCTATAACATAGAATGAAGTCTATGACATAGAATGAATTCTATGACATAGAATGAATTCTATGACATAGAATGAATTCTATGACATAGAATGAATTCTATAGCATAGAATGAATAGTATAACATAGAATGAATAAGATGACATAGAATGAATTCTATGACATAGAATGAATTCTATAACATAGAATGAATTCTATAGCAAAGAATGAATTCTATGACATAGAATTTATTCTATAGCATAGAATGAATTCTATGACATAGGATTCATTCTGTAACATAGAATTCATTCTATGCTATAGAATAAATTCTATGTCATAGAATTCATTCTATGCTATAGAATTCATTCTATGTTATAGAATTCATTCTATGCTATAGAATAAATTCTATGTCATATAATTCATTCTATGCTATAGAATTCATTCTATGTTATAGAATTCATTCTATGTCATAGAATGAATTCTATGTCATAGAATTCATTCTATGCTATAAAATTCATTCTATGCATATAGAATTCATTCTTTATTATAGAATTCATTCTATGTTATACAATTTATTCTATGCACATAGAATTCATTTTATGTCATATAATTTATTTTATGTTAAAGAATTCATTCTATGTTATAGAATGAATTGTATGCACATAGAATAAATTCTATGTTATAGAATTCATTCTTTGTAATAGAATTCATTCTATGTTATAGAATACAATTCTATGCATACAAGTGCATTCTATAATATAGAATTGTATTACATACATAGAATCTTATTCTCTATTATAAAATTTTATTCTATACATAGAATTGTATTATGGACATAGAATTTTACACTATATTATAGAATGTTATTCTATACAAAGAATTTTATTCTATGACTTACAATATTGGTTTCTTTTTTATAAATGGAATTTCAACTAATGAATGCTTTTTGTGTGCGTAGAATGCTTTCTATGTGCATAGAATTTATTCTATGTATAGAATAGTCACATAGAATAAATGGACACATGGCGCCCCATAGAAACTTACTGGGCTGGGAAAAAACAACAACTTTATTTTAAATAATTTTAAGTCAAACATGAGGCAATTTATTTTTGAAATTAAAAATGTGTAATGTAAATTTACTTTGCAATAAGGAATCTACTTGTTAATTTGTGAATTTTAAGACTCTGTTCCAAATGGTAAGGTCATCAATTATATTTTTTAAAGAGTTGCTATAAAACATTACATTTAATTTTCTTTTACAAATGTACCAGTACATCTCTTACCGTAAATAATTTATATTAATAAATTGTTTAACGAGAACTGTCTTTCCATATCAGTTTTAGTAAATCTTATGCAGTGAACATAACGCTTAAATGTGTATGTGTATTTCATTTGTTTCAATAATCTACTGTCCTCATTTCCTCCCCTCGCAGTTTCTCTTGCATAATTCCCCTCGTTGGGGTGCCGGGGGTTTCTGTATAAATAGTATCCTCACTTTCTGGAAATTTAGTGCTTTAAATTCCCATTGTTGCTGTCTCTTTCCTTAGCTTTTTTCTCATTCCTACTGTGTTCTATCAATCTACTATACTATCTTCTTCGCTAGACCCATCACCTTCCGCTTTTCTTGAAAACTCACAAAACTCCTCATTTGTGTATGGGGTCTGTTGGGTCAGCTTGGGGCTATTGGAAGTTTCTGCCAAATGGGTCACACGTAGGCATTTTATATGTATGTGGTTTGTTAATATTTTATAATGATGTTTATATTTTATTTTGTTTTTTGTAAATGGCTGTTCGATAAATTAGAGTACTGCCTCAGCGTCCCTTGTGACCGACTCTGTTGGAATAACATCACAGTTACCATAGGGTTGTTTCAGCAGATTTTTTATACGGATCAGGGGTGACCCCCTCTTTCAACCAAGTTGTGGTCCTGATTCGGCTCTTTGCAGTCCGCTGGACCCTATGGACTAACTAACTAACTCTTGAATAATTACTAGTAAAGGTAAAACTGTGACTACCTGGAGTGGTCTGGGGTATTTTGTTAAAGTAAGCAGTCGCCACACAAGAATACGGACACAATATCTTCAGTATAAAAACGTGGGCTCTTGAAATTAGTTGTGTCCGACGAATTTGGGGTCCTAAAGCAATTGGTAGTATTTAGCTTGCTTTCCAGAGATAAGGGTTTCCCACTGCGTAGCTAAGACTAGCTGAGGCCTACGAGTCAGAGACAGAGTTGATCCCATGGATACCACGCGGTTTGCTTTCCGTTATACTATAGTTCTACTATTAGGTATGGCTTGTTGCGAGGCAGTAAGCGAGATCCAGCTTACCAGAGACAGAGTTGATCCCATGGACACCACGCGGTTTGCTTTCCGTTATACTATAGTTCTACTATTAGGTATGGCTTGTTGCGAGGCAGTAAGCGAGATCCAGCTTACCCGAGACAGAGTTGATCCTATGGACACTGCGCGATTTGCTTTCAACTATATTATAGCTCTAATATTAGGTATGGCTTGTTGCGAGGCAGGAAGCGAGATCCAGCTTACCAGAGACAGAGTTGATCCCATGGACACGACGCGATTTGCTTTCCGTTATACTATAGTTCTACTATTAGGTATGGCTTGTTGCGAGGCAGTAAGCGAGATCCAGCTTACCAGAGACAGAGTTGATCCCATGGACACTGCGCGATTTGCTTTCCACTATACTATAGCTCTACTATTAGGTATGGCTTGTTGCGAGGCAGTAAGCGAGATCCAGCTTACCAGAGACAGAGTTGATCCCATGGAAACGACGCGATTTGCTTTCCGTTATACTATAGCTCTAATATTAGGTATGGCTTGTTGCGAGGCAGTAAGCGAGATCCAGCTTACCAGAGACAGAGTTGATCCCATGGACACTACGCGATTTGCTTTCCACTATACTATAGCTCTAATATTAGGTATGGCTTGTTGCGAGGCTGGAAGCGAGATCCAGCTTACCAGAGACAAAGTTGATCCCATGGACACGACGCGATTTGCTTTCCACTATAAGCCTACTATAGCTCTAATATTAGGTATGGCTTGTTGCGAGGCAGTAGGCGAGATCCAGCTTACCAGAGACAGAGTTGATCCCATGGACACGACGCGATTTGCTTTCCACTATACTATAGCTCTAATATTAGGTATGGCTTGTTGCAAGGCAGTAATCGAGATCCAGCTCGTACGGTGGCCTACCTATGAGCTATTGCGGAAAGCAGTCGTGTAATGCACCCGTGTGCACACTACGTATCTGAGATGGACCCGGCTGTTACTTCGCCTAAACTGTCTAACAGAGGCGACGTCGCCTAAACTGTCTCGTCGGCCACCTCTGCTACGCAGTGAGACACGTGGGTTCGGGTCCGGGTGAATGCACTTTTTGTTTGCAAACTGCGTTCGGAATAGCTTGTGCCCGCTGTAAAAGGAGTTTCGGTTTCGGTTCTCTTCAAACATTTCCATGTAAGTTCTTGTAGCCACACCCAGGCTTTTTCTCACCCTAGACATTAAAACACTGCGATCGCGTACACACACACACACACACACACACACACACAAATATATATATATTATATATCGCATGTAAAAACGCAGTTGTTATGACTTTCATAAAAAGGGTACATGCGTTGTTATGACTTTTAAAAAAAAAGTCCTTTTTTTAACCTAACCTTACCTAACCCTAACACCGCCCTAATCCTAACGGAACACTGTTTTGACGTCAAAATAACGGTGCCGTCAAAAGAACGTACGTAGAGTTTCAAGAGTTCGTCAAAATAACGGCGTTTCTGCAAATGTTACACAAACACACACACACTCACACACACAAACACAGAGGCATACTGCCCATTGTCACACATTTCAAATTGTTACAGACACACAAACACAAGCAGAACGACAAAGATTAATCTCTCTCTCTTTCTCGCTCCCACCCATGCACACACACACATACACACACGCACGACTAGGCTACACAAACGTATTAAAGGTGAAAACGACACCTGTACGCGCACTGTTACGCATACACCACGTCTTGTTTTAAATACTGCATGTCTTCCCCTTTTCTTCTGTGTTTTCGTTGGGTACTGTGGTAGCCTATCGGCAAAAACCGGCAGCACTGAATGGGGTCTGCCCTACCTACCTGCTGAGGTATGAAATAAATGAGTGAAACTCCGTTCACAAAAAAATAATAAACTTAGTTAAGCAGGGTTTGACAAATCCGTTTGTCCCTTGCCGTTCACGCAACAGGACGTTTAAACTTTTGTTTATGTGTTCAAGATTATATCAATAAACCCCAGTTCCATCTCGTTAAGCGAGACAACCTACGATTTGTGTTTTAAACACTTTTTTGTCTTCCACGTTTAAAGTTGTTCTTCTTCGTTCACAAAATGTATACAGGGTTTGACAATTAAATTCGTTAAACCTTGTTCTTCTCTCTGTTACGAACTTGACGCAGGGTCCCAGCTCTTTTTGTACTGTAGTCAATAGCTTTGGCTTTTAGTCGCCCATTTTGAGAATGCACGAGATGTCATTGGGGAAAAGTTACATGCAAGCAAGTCTGGTTTTCAAAAACTTGAAAAGCAATTACTAGCCTAAGCCTAAAGACTAATCGTCTGGTGTTGGTTACACGTTGCCTTTGACACGGAAGGCATGCGTTAAAATGGCAGTCGTCTTGCATCGAGCGAGGTACTTGTGAACCATGTTAAAAAAGAGAGAAGCGCCCAATCCAGTGGTACAGATCTAGCGTGCTATGAAGTTTTACCGATTAAATTATGATATTAAGGATGTGGATTTTATGCTGAGCTGGTCTGCATCGACCACAACCCAAAGAAGGAAAATTAAGCGAGGAAAAAAAAAAGAAGATAAAATCACATAAATAGTCTTACAGATTTCAGATGTTGTCAAAGCGTGTGTGTGTGCAGGTGTGTGTGTGTGTGTTTGCGTGTGTGTGTGTATGTTTTAGAGAGTGTGACAGAGAGGAAGAGAATTACTGCTATGGTTAATATAATCGTCAGTAAAAAACAACAACTAAAAACAGGTGTTTTGCTTTCTTAATTAGATAAGTAATAGAATAAAAGAGACGTTAAAACACACAACGCACACACACACACACACACACACACACACCACCACCACCACCACCTCCACCACCAGCAACAACAACAATTATACAAAGCAAGTGTGTTAAACATTCTTCCATTCTATAATTCACTGCAGTTGGCAATAGTTACATACTCTAACAAAAAATGAAACACAAAAGCTGGATTTGGATATGTATGTTTTATTCACATACAATACAATACAATACAATACAATACAATACAATACAATACAACTTCATTGTCCGATAAAAACCAAAAATTTTCCTTTGGCCCGCCGTTCTGGCAGGCAATAACATATAGACTTAAAATACAACAAAAAAAGGGTAAAATCCAGTACAAGCATACCATACCATCTGCACAACATACATTAATAAAAAAACACAATTGATTTGATTACATATTTTATTTTTATCATCACAGCCAACTCGTGTACGTGTCACGCATTCTTATTTTATCTTTAAAAAAATATTATGTTGATAGAACAAAAGATAATTATTGTACTATAAGACTATACTTATTTAGATCGCATCAGAATGAAGCAAATATTAAATGACGCACTAAATAAAATATTGTGTAATTAAACCATTATCACCACCACCACCACCACCACCAACAACAACACATCAACAACTGACAACAACAACAACACATCAACAAAACACCAACACTATTACTGACAACAACCATATGCTTTGCACAAGGCATGTTCAATCACGGTGAAAACTTTTAAAAGCTATAATAAAATGTAGAAGCAAAAATCTGAAAGTAAATACTGTGATACCTATAAGTCTACTGACGATATTAAAAAATAAACACCAACGATATATTTTTATACACAAACGTGTACACCCTATATATATCAATTAAAAGCTATGATGGTTGGATTTAAAAACTAAAGCATAATCCTAGCCCCTCCGAGCGCCATTTCACAAAACCAGACCGCAAGTAACAAGTGGGGAGGGGTGGAAACAGTTGGCGATGAGGACTGGGGAGGTGGGGTGAGGGGGCCGGAGGGGGAGAGAGGAAGGTGTCATTTAAAACTACACAAAGAGGCAGTGAAGTTTCATGAGTGCTTGACGAACAGATATATATGTCTTGAAGTTTTTCGTGACAGAGTCGAGCGATTGAGATGAGCAGGTAGAGATTTTCAAAGAGAGAGGGTGAATGAAGAGAGTGAGCTCTCTTCGAGAGTTTAACGAGATTCTGGGACAGGACAGAAATGAAGGAAACATCACGAAGGCGCAATTCCTGGACCTCTCTAATGGCCGGTCTTAATTGGAGGGTTCGTGGAGGTTCAAAAACTGTTTTGGAGGTCCTCAGATCCCGAACATAGGTTGTTGAACTTTGTATTTTGTCCAAAAGGTTCAGCAACCTATAGGTTCGGGATCTGAGAACCTCAAGAAAGAGTTTAACCTCAATGAATCTTCCAATGAAACAGGCCATAATGTGAACAATGAAAACATGAAAATTGTGGAAGTAGATCCTTTCTGTTTGCTAATCTTTGGAGACGTCACACAAGCTGGCGTTGCATTGTGTCTGGTTTCATATTGCATGAAATGAACGCATGGCGAATAACAGAATCCCCCCCCCCCTCTACCCCCAAATAGCCTCAGGCATTCTGTGCACGTATCAACGATCGGAGACTGAAAGACTTTCTTTGGAGATGAAATAGAATTGAACCTTTATAAACCGTCTCTTTAACTTTGTGGAAGAATGGAAGAGGCTGCAACACGATCAATCTGTTTGCAGACATCGCTCCGAAGAACATTTACCCAATGACTCTCTCGATCAGTCATGCTTGTGCATCGATCGTTAATACATGTGTATGTCGGCCTTTAGAAGAGGGAGTGAAGCGCAATCTTTTTGTGTGTCGTGGACTGTAGCAAAACAGCTTAGACTTTATGTTTAAAGCTAGTCTGAGTCCATTTCTTCAAATGTTTCAAGTAGATTATATGATCATAGATCGAGAGTGTATTAGTTCGTATTATCGAGTCAAAACTAGCGAGTATAAAACATAAGTTTGCAGTTTCTTTCTGGACGTCGTCGCCGAAGCTTGACGGAAGTCACAACGAAAAAAACCCACCTGAATTGTTTTCGCAAATTCTAATCAAGGGTTCAGAGTGACTTTGAACTTCATGTCATAGGCCTACGACCACAGACAATGCACCCCCCCCCCCCCCCCATATCGTTTGAGACACTTCAAGATGTGGGTTGAGTTCGTCTAGTCGTATGCGCATAATAACAAGCATTAAGAACTTTCAAAGTTAGTACGGAGCTTAACTTTGACCAGTTCCGATATCTGAGTCATATAGTACTACACTTGACTTCTTCAACTTGAAAACCAGTTTTGTGTTGTTTTGTTTGCTTTTTTTTCTAGAAAAATGTAGGCACACTCCGGAGCTAGATTTAACACCCTGATATAATAGGCCTGCTAACATTAGCATGTAAACTGGCAATGAACCTCCATATCGCATGGCACAACATTTATGTTGAATACACATCTCGCAGGTTTACTTTGATAAAAGAATAACAGTCTACACTCTCAAAGATCAACGTACCTTCATTGCCCGAATTTAACAAATGGCAGTTTGTTATGTGTGATAACAAGTTTTCTTTTACGAGTGGGACAAAAAGAACCCACACACACAAACACACACACGCGCGCGCGCAGCAACACTCCCACCAACTCACCCACACAAACACACACACACACGCGCACACCCACACATACCCATATACACACAAATTAATCACTTGTAAATCATGGAGCACTTTGCAGTGCGGGTTGCTGGGACGAAGTGGAAGGCAGAGAAACCACAATGTCTCGACTGTCCAGGTTGATCTTATGGCTGGAGAGCTGCATTCCGTTGACCACGCCTTCTACGATGAACTCCACTGCGTCATCTCTGTACTTGTCTACCGTGCTGCCCGGATCTCTGGGCAGCTTGATTTTATTTCTGAAATATTTCACCATTGATTCGGAGTGAACCAACGATAAACAGTTCGTTTGGTTGTTCTTTTAACTTTTGCGCATTTGTATATTTGTTAATGGCTTATAACTTCTGTCCAATTTCTTAACTTTATCTATATATAATGCGCACAATACATCAACAGAAAGAAAGCTCGAGAACCACTTGGAACCACATGCATTGAAATCACGTGGAACAAAGTAGTAATAACAAACTAATAATAATTATTGTATATTGCATTTTTGTTCTGCTGTGACTCCATTCAATGTGTATTTCTCACATATTCTTATTCACCCAACGTCGAATAAATGCAAATAAAATAAAATAACGTAAAATAAAAAGAGTACTAACACATGCATTATATATCGCACTTTTTTTCTGGGTCGACTCAATTCAGGGTGTAGTTCTGACACATTCTTACTCACACAACATAAAATGAAATGAGCTTACCTAACGTTAACTGAAATTTAAAAAATAAGACACGATAAAATACAAAACATAACGAGCCAGATTTGCCTGGCAAATGGTTGTAATTCAGTACAATTTCCATTTGGCAGCGAAAGGGTTAAAATTAAAATAAAGAAATAAAATAAAATAACTAATTGATTAACTAATTATTATTATTTATTATTATTATTTAATCGTTCTTTTATAGCGCTTTTCCAGCTCAAGAGCCGCTCAAGGCGCTGGCCGATACAGGATCTAACTCAAGCCACCCGAGGCGCCAACTTGCAGCCTTTGGGGGGCGCATTGTCTAACGCCCGGACAACTGAGCACAATCCTGGGCAGCCAGGGATGGGGGAGAAGGACCTAGGTGCATGCTGGGTGTGTTCTTGTCACCGGCACTCACCCGTCTAGGACATGAGCGTCAGGATCTTTAACGTCCGTTATGATGGAATGTATGCGACACAGACTAGACCTCGGTTTATACTCTCATCCGAAATAACTTAATAAATAACTGTAGCCTACCTGGGAAAGAGACTTGCTAAGTTGTTGAGTGTGTAGAAGAATATGGTGTCTCCAGTTTTGTTCTTCACAAACGCTTTGGCTTCTTTCGCTGGCATCGACATAGTTACCCATACCTTTAAAAAACAAAACAAAAAATAACACGAAATGATATCTCTCTCTCTCTCTCTCTCTCTCTCTCTCTCTCTCTCTCTCTCTCTCTCTCTCTCTCTCTCTCTCTCTCTCTCTCTCTCTCTCTCTCTCTATATATATATATATATATATATATATATATATATATATATATATATATATATATATATATAAATATACATGCATTATGTAATACGATCTGTTCTCTATTTTCCGTTCTCTTCATTTTTCAAATAAATAAATATTATAAAATATACAATGCCCGATCCCCAGCCTATGGTCTAACAGGTAAATTTATGTAAGGGGCAGGGAGATCCTTATTGTCCACAGAGAGAAAGAGAGAGAGAGAGAGAGAGGGGGGGGAGAGAGAGAGGGAGAGAGAGCGAAAGAGAGAGCGAGAGAGAGAGCGAGATCAAGAGGGAGAGAGAGAGAGATCAAGAGGGAGAGAGAGAGAGAGAGAGAGGGAGAGCGAGAGAGAGAGAGAGAGAGAGAGAGAGAGAGAGAGAGAGAGAGAGAGAGAGAGAGAGAGAGAGAGAGAGAGAGAGAGAATAAAAATTATGGACGAAAAAACTAGAGCGAAAGGCACATTGTTCACTATCATATAAGCCCAAGGTCAAAGTGACCCTGACTGACCTTGAACTCGCCACGAAGGTTACGTTCCTCCATGACGACGGAGGCAGTGTAGTGGCTGTAGGGCGCAACAGTGATGTCACTGGTGGCCGCTGTGGTCAGCGTTTCTTCGAACGTCTGTTCCGTGGTTCTAGTCACCTGTGATCATCATAGTTTGTTAGGCAAGTGTACTACTTTATAATTCTATGACCAACCTTCCGGTCAGGGATATTTGTAGGGTCTATGTTGTTTTCCATGTTTATCAACGATTTGCTGCATTCAGCCATCGGCACCGCTAGATATCTGGCTTTCTGTTGTTTGTATTTCTAATATGAGTCTCTCTCTCTCTCTCTCTCTCTCTCTCTCTCTCTCTCTCTCTCTCTCTCTCTCTCTCTCTCTCTCTTTCTCTCTCTCTCTCTCCCCTCCTCCTCCTCCTCCTCCTTTCCTGGTTTTTATCACTCAATAAATAAATAAATAAATAAATAAATAAATAAAAAGTAAAACAAAGCCAGTGAATTGGTGTCAGGGCTAGTTTCGTACAAGTAAGCCTATTCTCTGCGCGCGTGGATCTGTGTGCGCTCAGGCGTGCCAATGTAAGAGTAACACGAGGTCTAATGGAGGAAGTGTGCAAACTGGATGGTTAGAATGTTAGCTATATTTGTGTGTGTATGTTGACAGGCAACTATATATTTGCCTTTTTTATGATATTAATCTTCTTATCCTTTTGTTGTGATTTGCTGTCAAATTGTTCACTATGTTTTATGTGTGCTTTTGTGTGTGGTGCTGCAGCATTGATCAAATGCATTCCTTGTATATTATTCACTTGGCAATACAATATCTTGTATCTTGTCTCTTGAATAAATATTTTTTTTTAAACGCAATAGGATGAAGCAAATATAGTCATTTAAACAATCGATCACTCCATCAAATAATTTGTGCACACTCGCACTCATAACAACTAAATAACCCCTCCCCACACACACACACCTACTTCTAATACTTAATTGCTAAATCCGTACCATGTTAGTTAGTTAGTTATTCATTGCTTACAGGGTCCAGCGGACTGCAAAGAGCCGAATCAGCACCACAAAATCAAGACTATAACTTGGTTGAAATAGGACCCATTCCTGATCCGTATAAAAGATCTGCTGAAACAACTCTTGTGGTGAGGGGCCGGGTAGCTCAGTTGGTAAGAGCGTCTTGCTAGTAACCGAAAGGTCGCTGGTTCGAATCCCGGATTGGTCAACGTGTGATCATATTATTTTCCCCTTTACCAACAGCTGGCCCGCTGGTGTCAGTATAAATCGGTCCAGTAGTCACCTATATGCGAAAGTGTCGTGTGACTATAATCTACAAACAACAACAACTCTTGTGGTAACACTGAAGGCTCTCCACCAGCCGGTTACTTTACAATAAAGGCACCCCACGCAGGGGACGCTGAGGGTGGGGCCGGGTAGCTCAGTTGATAGAGCGGCGTACTAGTAACCGAAAGGTACCTGGTTCGAATCCCGGATTGGCCAACATGTGACTATATTATTTTCCCCTTACCATTAACTGGTTCGCTGGTGTCAGAATAATGTGACCAGTAGTCGCCTATACGCTTGCTTTGATGTCGTGCGACTATAATCTACAGTTACATGGACGCCGAGGCAATTATAACCTTTGAGTGAAAGTCACACAGGGGAAGATAATGGTAAAGGATGATTATAGAATTTGTTAAGCTCGACATGGCTACTACAGTGAGTCAGAGGGAATAACAGAATTGTTAGTATTAGGTTAACACGTGCAGTACATATTTGCTGGGTCAGCTAACTTGACCGGGTCGAGTTGGAAGGTACCTGGTCAGCGAATGACGCATGAAAATAGGTACCAACGGCTCCTTTGTGTGTGAAGAGCAGGACACGTTCTAGCTCATCATTGGTGCAAATCCCGGGGATTTGGTCTGGTCAGTGATGTAGCAATTAGGGCATTACCTTATGTAGAGAAATGCACTTCTGCAGACTTGTGGTATAAAAGAGATTGAACAAAGGAGGCTCGCTCTCTTTTTTCTGCAGGGCTCCAGACAGCTCTCTGTTTCTGCGGGGTTCCTTCTCGTCTCATCTTCTATGCATAGTTTGTAGTACTTAGGGTGGTTAGTTCATAATGTATCAGAGATTAGGGCCGAACTTATAGTGTGCACAGTTTTTAATTGCAGAACATATAGAGTGTAGAAAGTATAGTGTGTATAATGCTTAGAGATTATTGTGGTTGCAGAATTTAGAGGGAAAGTTAGTCAGTCAGTGAGTTGGTCAGTTAGTTTTGGTTGATTCTTAGGGTGAGAGTTGGTGTTTTTCAAAGGAGGAAAGAAGGGCGAAAAAGAACGGAAAGATGAGGTAAGAATCAATGAGTTTATTTGACTGTTATTTGCATGCATTGTTAGTTAGAAGATGTGTGCATGCGAGTTTTATGTTTCTTGGTTGACATGTATTAAGTTAGATTATTAAAATTGTATAAAATGGAGGCAAGCTGTAGTTTATTGTTATTTATTTGAGCGCATGACGAAACCCTTAGGTCGGCAGTGAGACTGGTTCTGTTTTGTGTGTCTTACATGCTGTTATGTGGTAAGTTATGCCCGATCCCCGTACAAGTAGAAAATTAAGTAGTTAGTATAACTCTCACATAGATAACGCAATTAGAGGGAGGCGTTACACTATACTCTAATCTGTACAGTGAACAGAAGCGCAATATGTGGTTCACACAATAAGCCTACAATGGCAATGCAATCTTATATGATGATGATGATGATGATGATACTACTATTTATTTATTTAACACATACGCATACGCACGCACACACCCACACACACACGCACACCCCCCCCACACACACACACCATAAGCATATTCAGAACCAAGCAATAAAACGAACCAATTATTACTCGGTCACAATTAATTACCTCCACTCGCATGTCGAACTCTGCCCCAATCTCACCACCAGGCATGATTTTGGGAAGTCCGATGGAAAAACTAGTTTTGGCGCCAATGCTGAAACCTTTCTGATAGCTTACACTAATGGCCGCTCGTCGCGTTTTCTCGAATCTGGAAACGACAAAACCATGAGGTCAGGCCCACGATCCTTTCGACATTCTAAGTTTACATACATGCATATATGTATATACATACACAATCGATCCTAGCAGTTTACATGCACTTCTTAAAACATAATTTTTATTTTCGTTTTCTTATTTTCGGTTCGGTTCCTACCGAAAATTATAGGTCTGTTTCTCTCCGGTGCTGTTGCGAAAGTCTGTCTCTAATCCAATGTGTTCTGGATTGGTCTGGTCTCTGGCGGACATCTCCTTGCCAGCCAGAAGGTCTGCTCTCTGCACAAAAAGTGGAGAACGTATTTTTCTAATTCCTTCTCAATCATCCACCATCCTAAACGTATACATTAAATAAAATTATACAGAAATAAAGGAAACACTTAAATGATGAATACATTCAAACATTTACGCTCACAAATGAAGCGACATGAAAATGAAATAACAAAAAACATACACGTATAATATATACCATGATAATAAATGTACTATATATTCACACGTTCTCTATAAAATACAATTATAGTTTAAATTAAAAAATGACGTCACGATGATTGCGTAATTCGATTGGCATAAGTTTGGTTTTACCTTGGAGGTGACAGGTAAAGTTTAAGTACATACCAAACTTGAACCAAATCCCTTCCGGAGTTTGGGAGAACATAGGATTAAAAAAAATCCCAACAAATTATGACGTCACCTGATATGCATACTTTTTGACTCACATGCAGAGCAATGTGAGCCTTTGTACTCACCCTCTCTTACACCCTCACCTCCCCCCTCCCCCTCTTCGCTCCCTTCTCCCTCCCCCCAAAATAAGTCCAAGCTTTTGCAAATCTGTGCGAGATGAGTCCTAATTAGTCCAAAAATGATATCGAAAAAAAAAGTCTGTCCGTACGTCTGTCCGCCGTTCGCCGTCTGTCTGGGCTAAAACTTAAAAGTGGCTAAATACTCAGAGTCTATTTCAACTATCACAACCAAACTTGGTAAGATGTTATTTACCCACGAGACCTCATAAATGATCAGTGAATTCATGACCGCTTCAAGGTCAAGGTCACAGGGTCGTCAAATATTAGCAAAAAATGACAATTTTTCCACAAAATGTCACTTTCTTTTCTGGGTTATTAATATTAAATGTATGATTATTTGATGCATGATAGATATCAATGAGACACACATACTATGCAGATTTGGTCAACCTCACTCCAAGGTTGTCACTGGAGCTGTCCAAAGTCGATTAGTGTAGGAATTTTGAAGTGACCTTGATCCTAAACTTTGAGAGATATAAAGTCCAAACGTGTTGTCGTTAGAGATGATAGATTGGTCTTTCATATATTATATGTTTCGCTTTTGCGTTTGATCTTGACAGTCAAGGTCATTTTAACACACAAACACATAAGCAAAATAACCTTTCCCTTGGTGTTGCCTTTTTTTTTCTTTGAACCGAACCCTGTACTTTTTTTTAAGTCCAGACTCTGCTCGGTGTCCTCAAAGTTGTAGTAGTTCATCGGTACGTCGATTTCATAGTCTTTCCTCTTCAGGAACTGTCGCTGCCACCTGAGAATTAAATCACTTAATAAAGCTAATGAATCGATCAAGTAATAATTCAAGGTGAAAATGGAATGAGTGTCAATGTGCGTTTTCTGACTATAAGGTTGAAGTGGACTATTACAGCTACTGCTTCTGTTGCAATTACTACTACTACTACTACTACTACTACTACTACTACTACTACTACTACTACTACTGCTACTACTACTACTGCTGCTGCTGCTACTACTACCACTGCTGCTACTACTACTACTACTATTATTACTGCTACTACTACTAATGCTACTACTATTAATACTACTATTAAATAAATTAATAATAATAATAATAATAATAATAATAATAATAATAATAATAATAATAATAATAATAATAATAATAATGTAATTGCTCACATCGAGATGAATATAGCTGTCTTGTTGCACTGTATACTAATAATAATAGCAATAATAATAATATTAAAAAATAATAATTACAACAATATAAACAACAAAACCATTAATAATAATAATAATAATAATAATAATAATAATAATAATAATAATAATAATAACAATAACAATACTATTGATATTTGTACTACTACTGCTACTGCTGCTGCTGCTGCTACTACTACTACTACTATTACTACTACTACTACTACTACTACTTCTACTACTTCTACTACTAACAACAACAACGACAAGGTATGTCTCTTTAAGTTTATTTTACAGACTCACCAAGTATGAGAATCGCAGAACATTCTCCACACGTCATCAGCAATGACTTGCTGCACATCCACAATCAGAGGGTTCGGATCCCTTTCTTCTTCTTTGCTTCTACAGCAACCCATGCTGCTTTTGCACTAACCTCACCCACCCAACGAATTTAGCATTTCATTTCTCCAGTGCTTAGTACTGCATTAAGGCACTTCTTTGAAATGTCCGTCGCTGGAAGCGTGTCAAATCATGTGTTATTTGAAAACAACTGTATATCTTGTTAATCACAGAGTCTTACAGATTAACCATGAACTTGACATCGTGTTTAATCAGTACATCTAGTCCTAGGAACAATGCACCACTTCGTAATGTCCGACGCTTGAAACTTGTAAAATCATGTAGGCCTATTCTAAGAAAGTGTATGTTTTGTTCAACACACGATTCCTACACATCACATGATGAACTGAACTTTGCATTTGTTCAGTAGGTACATAGCACGTCAAATCAAGTATTATACAGAAATGAACTGTGTATTTGGTCCAAAACAAAGCTTTAAACATGAAATTCTTTTTCTTTTCTTTTCTGTCTGTTCTTTTTTTATATATATAAAAACAAAAAGCGTTTTGCTGGCGACGCCAAATCGTTTGCACTGACCTAAACTACAACCAAAAATAGCACTGGAAATGTTCAAAACATAGTCCTATACACAGATATGCGGACACGCTTGAAATGACCCCCTTTCACAACATTTAAGTATACCTTTCTGGGTTGCTTCGCTCTACAATCATGAATACACTGCCGGAAGATACAATTGCAATTCTATCCGTGTGGTATACGCTGCTTCCACTTGTTGAACGCTTCTTTATCCTATCCTATCCTATCCTATCCTATCCCGTAACTCAGAGGTCGTAGATTTTTCCACAGATTTTCGTTTAACCAGCGTACTCCATCTTTCCCTGTCCTCAGCAACCGTGATTGTTTCGCTGTGTCAAACCAGTCCATTCTCGAATGTTGTCCTCCCACCTCTTTCTCGGTCTCCCTCTTCTTCTACCTCCTTGCACTGTGCCTTGCAGGATGGTCTTTGCAAGACCTGATGATCTGGTGATGTGGCCATACCATCGGAGTTTCCGATTTTTTCACCACTGTGAGCAGGTCATCGTGTTGTCCAATGGCTTGTGTGATGGTCTGTCAGACTTCGTCGTTGGTGATGTGTTGGGTATAGGAAATGCCCAGAAGTCTTCGGTAGCACCTCATCTCTATGCTTTGTATTCTTAGTTGGAGATCTGCTGTGAGTGTCCATGTTTCGCAAGCAGATAGGAAGACGGAGATGACAAGGGAGCGCAGCCTTATGCTTTTATGCCTTGATGTGTTGGGTATAGGAAATGCCCAGAAGTCTTCGGTAGCACCTCATCTCTATGCTTTGTATTCTTAGTTGGAGGTCTGCTGTGAGGGTCCATGTTTCGCAAGCAGATAGGAAGACGGAGATGACAAGGGAGCGCAGCTTGGAATGTAGACTGATGGTCCTGTCTTTCCAAATTGGCTTCAACCTTGCCAGGGCAGCAGTTGTTTGTGCGATCCTGGAGAGGACTTCCTGTCGGGACCCATTGTCTGAGACAATGGCTCCTAAATATTTGAAGCTATGTACTGTGTTGAGGGATTGGCCTTGGACTTTGATGTCCGTGTTGATGCCATAGGTGTTGTTAGTCATCATTTTGGTCTTCTCTGCACTTATTTCCATTCCATAGGCTCTGGAGGTGGTGTCAAGCCTCTTTACCAGCTGTTCAAGTTCTTGTTCCTCTCCAGCCAATCCATCAATGTCATCCGCAAAACGAAGGTTTGAGATTGCTCTTCCCCCTATGCTGACTGTGCCTTCGTGATCTGCAAAGGCATGTGACATGATGCGCTCTAGGAAGATGTTGAAGAGTGTTGGAGAGCGTAGGCATCCCTGACGCACACCGATTTTTGTTCTGAACTAGTTTCCGATGGCGCTGTTGTGGATGACTGCATTGGTAGCCTTGTCATACAGGCTTTTGATGACTTCAATAATTTTAAGGCTGATGTTGTACACTCTCATGTTTGCCCACAGAGCTTCATGCCAGACTCGATCAAACGCCTTTGTGAAGTCTACGAACACATGATATAGATGTTTTTGGTGCTGTAGGTATTTATCGCAGATTATTCTGAGGTTGACAATCTGTTCAGTGGTACTTCGCCCTGCCCTGAATCCTGCTTGCTCTTCAGCTATGATTTGTTCAGCTTGGGCTTGTCCCGTTGTTGCAGTGGGGTCCACATGTGTCTCCCCAGTTGTGGTGCGCTTCTTGGCCAACCTTGGAATTCCAGTCGCCTTCCACTATGACTATATCCTTCTTCGGCACTTGGTCAAGGACAGCCTGTAGATTATCATAGAAACCCTCCACTTCGCTGTCGTCATAGTCTGATGTTAGGGCATAGGCCTGGATGATGGTGATGTTGAAAGGGGCTGCTCTCAGACGGATGGTAATAAGTCTACTGGTGACTGGGCGGCAACCCATGACAATGGCTAGAATGTTCTTGTGGACCAAGAATCCAACTCCGTGTTCTTGCCTGTCATTTCTACCGCTGAAATAAACTTGTGGCCTTTGTCGGTCGTTGTTTCGCCTATGCCTCTCCAGCGCAGTTCGCTGATGCCTAGAACGTTCCATCGATAGTGGTCCATCCCGTGGGCCAGTTCTTCTAATTTTCCCTCCGCATTTAGGGTCCTGACATTCCAAATTCCTATGACGATGTTATTTCTGGTGCGGATCTTGCTAAGTTGTCCATCAGTAGCACACCTATCGCCTCCGTCCTGGTGGCCAACGGAAGGCGCGGTCCTTGTTGATCCGGGCGACGACCGATCCGGTATGGAGTAAATGGTTTTATTCATCATGCGGTGTGTCTTGGGCAAGAAAGACCTGGCAGGGCCCAATCCTCTCGTCTTGTATGGAAATGTCAAATGAATGGATTTTGCTTTGTTTTGTAATGCTAATCTCCTGTACTACAATGTATTGCATTCATTGTAGCCAGCTAATAATTACACATACACCCATATTCACACTCGCTTGAAAACTCTAATCGCCGAAAATGTCAAATGAAAAGGTGTGAGTTTGTCATGCTATTCTTATCCACTACACAGTCTTCCTTGAACTAATAATTACACAAACAGGTAATCTTGCTTGAAAACTCTTGTTACCAAAGATGCCATATGAAGTGATGCATTTGCTCTACGAATCATATTGCCTTTCAAGAAAATGAATCTATACTGCTTCGACACACCGTGATGATTCAGTGACATGCACTTGCTTGAAATTCCCTTCTCATTACAAGACGTCACCATGAGGTAGTTTAAGTCTTTAGCGCTAGAAGCATGCAGACTTTAACATTGCACTTCGTCATCACGGAGAAAAGTAATTATAGTCACATACAAGTTGTTTTTATTAGTAAAAATCCTTAAATGCACTGCACATGCCAACTGTTTCTTTCCTCTGGATTCATGCACTAGCAGAATGTAAGCATTGCATTTCTACAATATTCTCTCTGTCTGTGTCTCTCTGTCTCTCTGTCTGTCTGTCTGTCTGTCTGTCTGTCTCTCTCTCTCTCTCTCTCTCTCTCTCTCTCTCTCTCTCTCTCTCTCTCTCTCTCTCTCTCTAGACTAACACATATCATAGCACCGCCCTGCACGACACAACCCACACAAGTAATCAACCCCCTAAAAAGCTTACGAATACCTATGTAAATAGGGGTAAGAAGGTTGGGACCCAAAAAAAAGTGCTAGGGCACGAAGACACCATGACACAGAATACAGTATTATCAACGTGTTGCGTGTTTTAAAATGTTATTTATTCGTTCTCATAGAGCGCTTTTCCAGTTCAAGAGCTGCTCAAGGCGCTGGTCGATAGAGGATCTAACTCAGGTCGTACGAAGCGCCCTCTTGCTGTCTTTGGGAGCGCTGTCTGACACCCCCGACAAACTGAACACAGTCTTGTGTCCTCAAGCACTGTAGAATATCTGCGTAAAAATAAAGTGGCGGGGTGGTTGTATTAGAGAGAGGAGGGGAGAAAGGAGGGGAGGATATAGGAGAGGGTAGGGGAGGGACTGTACATATTTCGATACTGGACTGCTATAGTAAACGCTTGCAGGTTTGTCTATTGAAGGTGCAGCTTGACATTGGAACATCACACTATCTTACAGTGTTTAGTGTGCCACAGGTCTCAGTTAGTTAGACGTTGTAGATGCCCATTTATGTTGTAAAACAAAACTGGGTACTTTGCTCAGTTACACACTGTTATGACAAAGTTCCAAAGTTACAGGTATGACAGCGGCAAATTTGTAATCGGACGATAAAATTGTATTGTATTGTATTGTATTGTATTGCAATGTGTTGTGTTGTATTAGATGTTTATGGTGTTGTACTGTGCTGTGTTGTGTTGCGTTGGGTAGTGTTGTGTAGTGTAGTGCAGTGTAGTGTAGTGTAGTGTAGTATAGTGTTGTGAGTACTGTAATATAGTGTAGTGTGTAGTGTAGTGCATAATGTGTAATGTGTAGTGTAGTGGAGTGCGTAGTGTGGTGTAGTGTAGTGTAGTAAAGTAGAACGGAGTACTGGATTAAGAGAGACACTTTAGTAAAGCATTTAGTAAAGGTCTGTTGGTATATTTCAGTATTACAGAATTTCTTTACTTGTTGTTGCCCAGACTCTGAAATCTTCATCGGAAAACTTGAGTCGTCAGGTCTCTTTTGTAGACCTATCAATGAAATCCTTCAGTAGGTCTCTTTTGTAGACCTATCAATGAAATCCTTCAGTAGTTTGGCATTGTATTAGTAAGACCACCGATGGGAGGTGTTCATTGGGAATACCCAGTTATAATTCTGAAAATGAGAACAAAAACTTTTGGCGAACGCTCATTCTGCTTTTCAGCTCCTACAGTTCGGAATTCTCTTCACTTTTAACTCTGCGCTTTGACGAATCATCTCTTTCCTTTTGCTCCGGACTGAAAACACACACTTTCAAAAGTGTCTATCCTTAAGTCTCGATCCTGAACTTTTCTTCGTCAAATACTTAAAACACAGTCATAGTCGTTCTGTGTATGTGTGTGGGTTCTGATTTGGTATTTCATGCTTTTGCTTTAATTATTTTTTTTTTTTTTTTTCAGAAAAGTAAGAGCTTATTAGTGAAGTGAAGACGGCAGCTGTACAAATATTCATAATAATTAAATAATATAATAATAATAATAATATAATAATAATAATAATAATAATAATAATTAATAATTATTATTATTATTATTATTATTATTATTATTATTATTTATTATTATTATTATTATTATCATTACATCATCATCATCATTATTATTATTATTATTATTATTATTATTAATATTATTATTATTATTATTATTATTATTATTATTTCTTTGTACATAAATAAGCTTATAGTCCGTGTTTTCACCGACTGTCATGTTGCATTTCATTACCCAACACCTTAATGTATTGTGCACATTTGAACTCACTATTAAACACAGGTTCACCACTCGATCGCGGTTATAAATTAGAATTGTAAGGAATCCCCGGCACCGTCCATATTTAGGTCGGTATCGCCATAGGCCTTTATCTGCTACCGAATGTCAACAGGCATTTCATAGCGGATCTGCCAATACAGTATCATAACCCTTGCCTTTGGCAAAATGCTGTCGTAGTGTTCAAGTTCTAGGCTGCCCTGCCGGGTGTGTAGCTGAGCTTATAGTGCGGCAAAAGGCCATAACTATATGATTATAGCTCTGTCAAAGCTTGTGTTTTACAAAATAATAAAATAAAATAAAATTAAATTATATAAAATTTGAGTACCTACTCTCTTGAGGGTGGGGAAGGTAAAGCAGCGAGGGAGAGAGTTGGGCATCACCCTCATTACGCTGGCCCAAGATAAGTGTGATCTCCAACATCACGCTCCCCTACGGCCACAAGGCTATGGGACTACCTACCCTACCACCTTTCGCTTTATTTATTTTTTTTTCCTTCCGTAAAGAGCTATGAGCACCTGTGAGGACGGGCGCTCTACAAATCAACTCAACTCAACAACTTTCACAGCAACTCTTTCTAACAACAACTCGGCACACGATTAAATAACCTCTCTCTCTTCTGGAACAATTTGGTACATGGTAGAAATGACGTACTGCCACCAATCGAACTAAAGATCGTCATCACTGACTTACGTCATACCTATTTCCTCTACTTCCGGGAACATTCACGACCTTCGATATCCATCGGGAAATTTCTATCGACAGATCACGAAAATTCTCCAATAATATCGACCAACGAAAATTATCAACGTTATACAAAACCACTCCTAACAACAATGCAAACTCAAATCAAAGGTAAATAAACTCCATTATTGAATACTTTGCAAAACGAAACGATTAGATCTATCGTGCGCGCTTTAGACACACTTTCGTTCGTTTCAACGTAACACAGAACTTAGATAACCGACAGGCATATTGACACGCGTCACAACTCGCCCCGCCAAAATCATCATCATCAATCATCCTGATCATCCTCCTCCTCCTCCTCATCATCATCACGACCAACCTCCTACTCCTCTTCCTCCTCCTGCTCATCATTGCCATCATCATCATCATCATCATCATCATCATCATCATCATCATCATCATCATCATCATCATCGCCATCCAGTTGAATAAACCAACGCCCATGCAATACCTAAAAAAAATATTTGTAAAAAGTACATCCTTCTGCTGCAGATCGACTCCCTCTACTGCGCTAGACCGGAGGACAGAGAAAGATGGAGTATGCTGGTTAAGCGATCATCTGTGGTGCCCCTACGACCTTCGGGTTATGGGACAGGATAGGATAGGATAGGAGGATATAAAATTAAATTACATTAAATTACAAACAATATAAATAAATACAATGCATACATAGTATACCATACCATACCATAACATAAAACAACATAACAAATAAATACTTAAATAACAAATAAATTAAACCCAAGTGTGTGAGGATGCACATGCTAGAATTGTTTCTCTGAGCACCTTTGATCTCTGCTACCAGCTTGGATGGGCACTGTCAGAATGTTACACTCGGTTTGATGTTGGTGTTTTCTATCAGTATCTGATTCAGCCCCGATGCTTGAATTCCTGATAGTTGTGTAACTCAGATTCGTTTATCCACGCAGCCCGTCCAAACAGCATACAAGTCACAAAGTCGACGTATGAAGTTTTCCGCTTTTATTCAGCACACATCAACAACTGCATACAAATCTCAACTCAACTCAACAACTTTCACAGCAACTCTTTCTAACAACAACTCGGCACACGATTAAATAACCTCTCTCTCTTCTGGAACAATTTGGTACATGGTAGAAATGACGTACTGCCACCAATCGAACTAAAGATCGTCATCACTGACTTACGTCATACCTATTTCCTCTACTTCCGGGAACATTCACGACCTTCGATATCCATCGGGAAATTTCTATCGACAGATCACGAAAATTCTCCAATAATATCGACCAACGAAAATTATCAACGTTATACAAAACCACTCCTAACAACAATGCAAACTCAAATCAAAGGTAAATAAACTCCATTATTGAATACTTTGCAAAACGAAACGATTAGATCTATCGTGCGCGCTTTAGACACACTTTCGTTCGTTTCAACGTAACACAGAACTTAGATAACCGACAGGCATATTGACACGCGTCACAACTCGCCCCGCCAAAATCATCATCATCAATCATCCTGATCATCCTCCTCCTCCTCCTCATCATCATCACGACCAACCTCCTACTCCTCTTCCTCCTCCTGCTCATCATTGCCATCATCATCATCATCATCATCATCATCATCATCATCATCATCGCCATCCAGTTGAATAAACCAACGCCCATGCAATACCTAAAAAAAATATTTGTAAAAAGTACATCCTTCTGCTGCAGATCGACTCCCTCTACTGCGCTAGACCGGTCCGGATTAGGGGTGTTCGGTTTTACCGGTTTTCCGGTTAAAATCGGTTCGACTTTCTCACGGTTCGGTAAACCGGTTTGGCCTTAAAAAACCGGAAAACCGCGGTTTTTCTAAGGGACATCACTCGTCCCGTAAAGCACTAGCAAAACGGCAGAAACAGAGAAATTCGTAGCGAACACGCGTGGAAAAGCTGACATTTGGAGATTCTTTCTCCTTCGAGAGACAGAAGCAGGAAAGGTTGACCAGAATTTCACAGAACACACAATTGGAACAGGCTTTTTAATCTTTCAATGCGCATTGTTTTTCTAACCAATATGACATTCGCAACTTCAGATTCCACCAACGGTTTCACAAACTCAAAATTGAAAAGCAAACTCCCAAATCTACCCACAGTGGAGGAGGGAAATAGCCTCTGAGTTAAGTAGCTAGCGACATAAATTCCAAAAAAAATCAATACTGAGGTTATTTCCCTTGCTTACTATGCGCCTTTACCCGGGGTAACCAGTTGTAACTTCTAGCCGGTTAACCGGTTTTAAACCGCAGTTTTCTATTGGAAAAACCGGTTAAAAACCGGTTTGAGAAATCGTACCGGTTCCACCCTCTAGTCCGGATCGATATTCTCTACTTAGGTGTTTCTTGGTTACCTGCCCCCAAACCACTAGGCCTATTTCCAATCGATCTTGGGTCGACAACGTTTCTACTTTCGGTTCAGGTCTGCGCAAGACACGACAACTAGGCCTATTTCCAATCGATCTTGGGTCGACAACGTTTCTACTTTCGGTTCAGGTCTGCGCAAGACA
>CM072523.1:46334328-46581828 GCA_036898135.1 Oncomelania hupensis | reverse complement strand
ACCCTTCTCCATTCGATGCATTATCACGCTCATTCATAAATTACCTCCCTTTATCATATTAGAAATGAGCGAACTTCCCAAATTATTTCCCTTTATTGGAAACAGTTTAATTGTTATTTATGAATTACCTCCCTCATACAACCATTGAAAACAATTGACTAAATAAATTTATAAATTAGACATCTCTTCTGAATTATTAACCAAATAGGTTTTATTTACATTTCACTTCTCTTTGCAATGCTATCAAAGAATGCGGACTTATCATGCATAAATTACTTCTCTTCACGAACGATGAAAAATAGTTATCAAATCTAAATGATTTTCTTGCATACAAAAGCATATTTTTTCACTAATATTTTCTTTGATTCAGAAATATAAAATATATACATGTTTATACAAATGCTTGCGCCCGAACAATTGGCCACCGATGGAATGCCTACAGGTATTTACGCTACTGGTGCTTTCCTCGGACACGACGACACAACACAACACAAAGACCATACAGGCCCGAGTGGGTCACATAATTATGTGCGCATGCAGCTCTCCTCTTCCAACAGGACATCAGGCCCATGTCGACTGGAACTGCGTCGCAGGTCCGTCACAGCAGGCCGATACACCCCTTGAGACAGGCGGCAAATAGTACAAAACCAGGGCCCGCACAATCCCCCCTTAGAGGGACCGGGTAGCTCAGTTGGTAGAGTGTCTTACTAGTAACCGAAAGGTACCTGGTTCGAATCCCGGATTGGCCAATGTGTGACCATATTATTTTCCCCTTACCATCAACTGGTTCGCTGGTGTCAGAATAATGTGACCAGTAGTCGCCTATACGCTTCGGTGTCGTGTAACTATAATCTACAGTTACACAGTTACATCCCCCCCCCCCCCCCCCTTGAAAATCACTGCTGGTACTCGAGTACTTTTCTTTTCAAAATTTGTCTCTGCGAGTCGCCATATTTAGCGAGGTACAGCAGTTTTATTTGTCTGCACTCTCAAATTTAGTGCACATATCGCTCAGCGAAAAATTGCACGGCATGTGAAAATACGCTCCTGCCCTCATACCCATATAATAATAATAATAATAATAATAATAATAATAATAATAATAATAATAATAATAATAATAATAATAATAATAATAATAATAATAATAATAATATGTTATGTTTGGGACGCGCACGATAGTACGTGTGAGACGCGCACGATAGATCCGATCGTTTTGTTTTGCAAAGTATGCAATAACAGAATGTATTTACCTTTGATTTGATATTGCGTTGTAGTTGGAAGAAGCTTTGTATAATGTTTATAATTTTCGTTGGTCGATATTATTGGAGAATTTTCTGGGGTTGCTTGTTTACTATGATCGAAGCATCTAAATAGATCTATTAGTAGATGAGAAATTATTCTCGTTTGAAGAAAGTTGTATGACGTAAGTCAGTGCATAGTCGTCATGAGGAATTTTAATGTGATTGGCTGTATTATTATCATTAAATGCGTCACGCTAGAATGTTCTAACGTTCTCTGGAGTATATAGAAAGACTATATAAGTTCCGCATTATTTCAGAGTTGGGAAGTTGAAAAGTTGAGAGTTGAAAAAAGTGAAAGTGGAAAAAGCGATTGTATGCAGTTGTTGATGTACGCTGAATAAAGTTGGAAAACTTCATACGACGACTCCTGCCTTGTTGCTGAGTGAACAGGTTGCGTGGATAAACGAATCTGAGTTATACTTATCAGGATTCAAGCATCCATACTGAAAAAAAAAACCAATAACAAGTGTGACATAATAATAATAATAATAATAATAATAATAATAATAATAATAATAATAATAATAATAATAATAATAATAATAATAATAATAATAATAAAACCAATAACAAGTGTAACATAATAATAATAATAATAATAATAATAATAATAATAATAATAATAATAATAATAATAATAATAATAATAAATTGCATTTATACATCACATTCTTCATTAGAATAACAACTCAATGCACTTACACACATCATTCGTACGCATCATCACAACATTCGCACTACATCATGTCCTGCATCATTCAGAAAGTATTATTAATGTTCTTACTATTTACACAGAAAACGCCTTGCGGAACAAGTGCGTTTTTAAGCAGCTCTTGAAAAAAACAAGGTCTGTACAATGTCTTAGACCGGCAGGCAGCGCATTCCAAACCTTGGGTGCTTAAAAACTAAAAGACTGCTCGCCAATTGTTTTAAGCCGACCTTTGGGCGTTTTCAAAAGTTTAGCAGCAGTCTTGACCAGTTTAGGGTGACGAAGCAAAACTAACCAAAACAATGCACGTATTGAAATTACATTATATGCAAACTTAGCAATAAACTTTAATTTATTTTCTCTACCCCACCTTCCACCCTCTAGAACAGGTTTAGAAACCGTATTATTACAGGATTAGAAAACTAAGTCGTGACAATGATGATGATGATGACGATGATGATGATGATGATGATGACGATGATGATGATGATGATGACGATGACGATGATGATGATGATGATGATGATGATGATGATGATGATGACGTCATATCCAAGGCGACTATATGGCGCTCATGCTGCTGCTGCTGCTGCTACTGCTAGTATTGCTGTTGTTGCTGTCGCTTTTGATGATCAAGTGTGTGGACCTGTCTGGCACTAGCCTGACTGCGATCAAAACTCGCTCCCCTGAGGGTTATAACAGTCAGGGGATGGTAGAATCTGAGCGCAAATGTTTCTCAAGAGTTCTGTATTCCTACTCAGCAGCTGTCGATTATGGGCACTTCTGTATACGAGGTCCAGTTGCACGATCCTTTTTTTCCAATTGGGGGGGGGGGGGGGGGGAAGGAATACACGAAGGAAGTAATGATGGTTGATGCAAGAGCGCAAATGATTTTCAAAGGTGTTGCATCGATCACACTGGCTGCCGAAGCTGGACAGCTCTATACTCTAGATCTAGTTACACAATCCTATTAAATTGAAAAAAAAATGGGGGGTGGGGGGTGGGGTGGGGGGTGGGGGAGGGGGGGTTGCATGCAGGTCTTTCTGAATACCGACCCTGGTTGGCATATACTCTGGGTGGCGATGGCTTGTGAGTTGTTTAGCCACATTAAAGCACTGATTCTCTAGATGGTGGTGTTTGACTGCTACAGATGTCTGGGGCCGTATTCAGAAAGACCCGCTTGCAACCCTTCGATAGGTTATTTGTCTCAAGGTAGGCTTATAGACCTTGCGGTAATTTTGTCTTACCTCAGGATTGGAGAAAATTGCCGGTAAACTTATCTCGGTATTCAAAAAGGCCTACCTGACGCATGGTCCCTACCTCGAGCTAAATTTGAATTCCCTTCTATTACGCATGCGCTTTTCGATGACAACGCCACAACAGCTTTCTTAGCAGACGACGGATCACACGAAGGAAAAAGCAACTTTTCCCATTAAAAATATTTCGTTTAATTAGAATTGAAAGAGGAAACCCAAATATTCTTACTTTCGTACTTCGCTTTGGTCATTAAGAAAGTATTTTACGGAAAACTGTACTGGCACAAGAATAAATAGAACTGGAAACACAGTTGCAGTGAAAGAAGAGGTACATTACATTACATTATTATTGCTTTAGGTCCAGCGGACTCTTCCGAGCCAAATCAGGACCGGACAACCCCTGATCCGCATAAAAGATCTGCTGAAACAACCATAGTGGTAAAACCGAAAGCTCCCCACCAGCCAGTCACTTTACAATAAAGACATCCCACGCAGGGGACGGCTGAGGCTTCACCCCAACTTATCGAAACCCCGTTTACAAAAACAAAATAGAATACAAACATCATTATAAATTATCAACAAAACTCATACATATAAAATGCCTACATTGCTAAATAATAACATCATAGGAAGCCCTAGTGACCACCTGTCAGAAAGCGTCCAATTTTCCCAAGCTGATCCAACAGACCTCATACACAAATAAGGAGTCTTGTCCCGGAAGAGTTTTCAAGAAAAAAGGTAGGAGACTGGTCTAGCGAAGAAGACGATAGTATAGCAGATTGATAGAACAGAGCAGGAATGAGAATGAGCAAATGAGAAAGACAGCGACAGTGGGAATTTAAAGCACTAAATTTCCAGAAAGTGGGGATACTATTTATACTGAGAAAGAAGAGGTGACGATGCCGGTTCGCATGTTGCAACTCCTCTCCTACTTCATCCACAATTCGCACAATGTCGATTCTTTGAAATGTGAATTTCCTGTAATGTTCTACATCAGTTAGAGGATTTCATCTGTCCCGAAAGACCCTGTTTCGTTGTCTCCGATGCAAAATCATTGCGAAAAAAATATTGCATTCGCCATTTTTACCTCGGCAATGGTACGAGTTTCCGGAGGGGGATAGCGTCAGTAAAATTATCGGCCGTTTGGCCGAGTGGCAGGGCAGTTACAACTTCTCTAAATACCAGATAAGTCCAAACCAGCGGAAGGTAAGGATTTTACCCTTCCTCACGGTAAATTACCGGCAGGTATTGCCCTTTCTTAATACGGCCCCAGGATGGTGGCACCCACTAGCAAACGCAATTGCTCTGTTTGAGCACAGGATTTGAATAACGAAATGGATGATGATGATGATGATGATGATGACGATGATGATGACGATGATGATGACGATGATGATGACGATGACGATGATGATGATGATGATGATGATGATGATGATGATGAAGATGACGGGGGAGGAGGATAAGTAAAAAGGATTGATGATCTAACCCAAAAGAATATAAATAGGTTAAAAAGTCGTCAAGTCAACAAATCCTTATTATCCTCAATGGAGAATTCTTACAGCACATTGCGTATCAGCGAATAAAAAAAGAAGAACTGAAAACAAACCTTTTAATAATAATAATAATAATAATAATAATAATAATAATAATAATAATAATAATAATAATAATAATAATAACAACAACAACAACGACGACAATAATAATAATAATAATAATAATAATAATAATAATAATAATAATAATAATAATAATAATAATAATAATAATAATAATAATAATATAATAACAGGCAATTTATACAGCGCTTTCCAAAATCACAAAGAGCTTTGCACAAACAAATGTAAACACAACATGCGTACATTGGTCAATAACACGCAACCACATACACATCCCGACACCTAAAATAACTAACAACACTCACTCATGGCGCCTAAGAAAAGGCCTCTCTAAAAAGATGCGTCTTCAAGTTCATTTTAAAAGACGCTAGTGAAGGACTGTGACGGACGGACCGAGGTAGCGAGTTCCAGGTCTGAACGAAGAAGAAACTGAAAGCTCTACCACCGCGTCTCACCCTGTGGTATTCTGATACACGGAACATCCTTTCATCTGCAGACGAGCGGAGAGACCGAGAAGGAACATAGACAGTCAAAAGTTCGGAAAGATAGCTAGGAGCAGTTCCAGAGATAATGTGGTAGCAAAGACATGACGTTTTATATTTAATTCGTTGTTCAACTGGGAGCCAGTGTAGCTCTTGAAAGAGAGGCGTGCGATGCTGTGATTTCCGTGCTTTGAAGATGAGTTTAGCTGCAGAGTTTTGGACTTGCTGAAGAGGTCTAAGGACTTTCTGTGTGCAACCTACAAGGAGTACATTACAATAATCCAATCTAGACAGAATGCATGC
The DNA here is from genome assembly GCA_036898135.1 of Oncomelania hupensis. Taxonomy (NCBI): domain Eukaryota; kingdom Metazoa; phylum Mollusca; class Gastropoda; order Littorinimorpha; family Pomatiopsidae; genus Oncomelania; species Oncomelania hupensis. Next base: position 46,576,152 of record CM072523.1, on the reverse strand, counting down.
GCTAACTAGTGTTTTTGTTGCTTCTTGTGTGAGATACTGTTGAATGGAGCTTATGCGTCTAAGTTCAATGTATGCAATCTGACAAGTTTTTGCAATTTTTTGAGTTTTAAAACAAACAACAATACATCAAATGGTGGGGACACACAATCTCTTCCAGTCTGTCTTATTACTAACGCACATACACACACATAACAGATTTACAGGTAATTACATTTGGTTCACAGAACAATTCATTTCAATCACATGCAATTGAGACAACTTTCCATTGATTGTAATAGTTCGGGGGTATGAACATAATATAAAATAGTATTCAATTACTCAGAGGAGAAGCTATGACCATTATGAGCAGTCGCATCAAATGCGCAGCTGTTTTCATCATGGAAAAGCAATTGTAGTCATAACACAATATTAAGACATGTAATACTAGGCTATAATAATATTATCAATAATAACAACAATACAAATAAAGTCTTAGATTTCTTAGACTGATTGCCGTATTATGCAACATAAACACACACACACACACACACACACACACACACACACACAGAGAAAGAGAGAGAGAGAGAGAGAGAGAGAGAGAGAGAGAGAGAGAGAGAGAGAGAGAGGGAAAGACAGAGAGAGACAGAAAGAGAGAGAATGTGAGAGAGAGAGAGAGAGAGAGAGAGAGAGAGAGAGAGAGAGAGAGAGAGAGAGAGAGAGAGAGAGAGAGAGAGAGATGCCAGTACTCCGCCCCGTTTAGTATAGGATGCCAGAATAACCATTGTGAACATAGAGTTATAGAATTGGGCCCGTTGTGCATGTGGCCACCGCGAAATCAGCGCTTCGAAACTGAAGGTTTCGTAAATTGCAATAATGCCGTTTGCCACACTGAGATAAATGCCTAGGAGACTGCCAATGAATTTAGTTCATTTAAGGTCTTTTTGGACCAACCAAATATTCATTAAATAACAACAAATAAACCCATTTTTGAACAAGATAACAATTGAAAAATATTACCTAACACTCGAGTTGTGTTTCACATAACATCTATAGCATTCGTTCACTTTCTCCCTTGCTTCAACACCAACGAAGTTATGCACACATGTCATACTGAATTTACACATTCCGAAACTCATCGAATTCCCCCCGCCACCGCCCAACACTGCTAATTTGCATGCAGCCCACACGACCCCTACCCCCCACAAACACCTTTCGACCTCCCTTCTCTCCATTTATCCACCTTATCATCCTCGCCCCCTACCCCTCCCCCTCTCATGCATCCATTTTATCGTGAGACGTTGACGTAACTATGTTTGGTTTTCACCACAGTAATCGGCATATTTCCCCCTTGCGCTTCGATGAAACCTCTGCAGCGCGGAGTAGTGCGCCGTAAGGTTGGACACTGGACTAAGATACACGGGTTGTTGTTGTTGCACAACCCAGCAATACCTAATTGAGCTTTCTTTGTTTCCAATGAGATTATATAAGCGTGCATGGCACGTTTCTTAACACGGGGACTGAAGGACTGGCTTGGTTGATTGATCTGTTGATGATGTTTGAAGCTATGTCAAAACCGTTCGTTTGAAAGGAGGTATTGTTCGTCGTTATTTACTGAATCTTATTTGGTCCAGGGGGCAGGACTCACTGTGAATTTATGAAGGATGTGTGACGCGGAAATGTTGGATCTTTAAAAATGAAGTAAGATGGTGGCGTAGACAGGTCACGAAACCTATCTGACTTAAAAAAACAACAACCCACAAAGCATTGCACGTCAGACGTGTATAGCTAATTACAGGAGAGTCGTTTACAATCACGCCAATGCAGACACTGACGATAATAGGTCGGGTTGTTGATCTTCGGTACCCCAAAGCAGAGCCACAAGGGTTGAAAGCTGAGGGTTCAAAGAAGGGTAATCTGGTTCGTTGATACCAGCTTCAAGTGTCAAACAATCCCATGGCCTCGGGGCATTTGCAGGCTGACTTACTTCCTTTGCCTTGAAGCGGTGTTGTGGTAAAGCAATTCCACTGTGTCTATGTGTCTATGTTTAGCTTGTCTAATCTCATTGTGATGGGTTCAGAGTATGCCCCTAGATCTTCAATCTCCCCAGATCTGTGTCCCCGTAAATCTAGGTCGATGTTCCTTCAGGCTTATGTTCCTTCAACGCTTTTCAGGCCTATGTTACCTCACACCTTTTCAGGTCTAATGTTTTCTATACCCTATCCTGTCCTATCCCGTAACTCGGAGGTCGTAGGGGCACCACAGATTTTCGTTTAACCAGCGTACTCCATCTTTCCCTGTCCTCAGCAACCCTGATGGTTTCGCTCAGTGTCAAACCAGTCCATTGTCGAATGTTGTCCTCCCACCTCTTTTTCGATCTCCCTCTTCTTCTACCTCCTTGAACTGTGCCTTGCAGGATAGTCTTTGTAAGACCTGATGATCTGGTGACGTGGCCATACCATCGGAGTATCGTTTATTCACCATGTTTTCCCCATCTCCGTTTTTTCCCCAGATCGACGTACCACTTGTCCACCCCTCTCCCCTATTCTAATGTACAATCATTATTTTGATGAGAGGGCATGTGTGCGTGCGTTTGTTTGAATGTTTGAGCGTGTGATTGTTTGTGTGCGTGTATGTGTATGTGTGTGTATGCGTGTATGCGTGCGTGTGCCTGCGTGTGTGTGTGTGTGTGAATGTTAGCGGCGCATTACTTTATTAGACACCAATTACTGTTTCATCAAACATGCACGTGGAAGAGCATAAACTTGGGAAAGATTTAGATGAAGTAAAGGATCAAAAGACAAGATCTGAGAGGAACAAAGACCTTAAGGAACATAGACTGGAGGATATAGACCTGGTGGAACATAGATCTGCTCCCGTTGTGATTTTATTCTTTCTAACAATTGCCTCTCGGGGCTCTATCTGTTGCCTGTTTACCTTTTTTTTTTTTGCTGAAGTCTTTTCCAAATCCTAATTCAGCTGACAGCCAATCAGCTTGAGAATCCTTCTTCCGCATCGAGGATACAACAATGAAGGCAGCCCTTTCTAAGAACTTCAGCCCAGATTTGTTTCTATTCCAGACTTTTTATGGAAATACTTTGAAATAGTCGGGGGAATCAAACGAGCCAAGTGTCAGTTGGTTCATCCGTCGGTCGGTCTGTTGGTCCGTTGGAAGCTACATCTCAAGAACAACTGAACGGATTTTAATGACGGCCTACTAGCACCAATACCAATATCACGAGATAATTTACATTAACACGTGTTTTGCGTAATTTACAGACATACCGGTAATTAAAGTAATTAAGGTAATTAAATGACAGCGTTACCTAATATTTATCAGTATTTGCCACGCCTTCCTAGCACCAAGACCAGATAATTACAAATATCATAGGATAATTACAATTATCAAGGAATAATTACAACTATCAAGGGATAATTACAATTATCTTCGCATGATGATGTTTAGTTTTCAGTTTGGGCTCTGCAATACATCTGGAAATGCGCCAAACCCGAAAATTGTAATTTTCACTTGATTATTACAATTTTTAAGTGTTAATTGTAAATATATCGTTGATATTTGTAATTCTCTTACGATATTTGTAATTATCAGGTTTTGGCGCTAGTAGGCCGTCATATATGTGAATTACACAGCATACGTGTTAATTACTATTATCACTGATACCTGTAAATGCACGTTTCTGGCGCTAGTAAGCATCATTAGCCAGAATGAAACAGATCACACACACACAAAAATATCAAGTGAAAATTGTAATTATTTTCGTGATACAAATTGTCGGTATTCGCGCATTTCCAGGCGGATTGCTAGAGCCAAAAACTGAAAATTAAACAGGATCGAAAATATTTGTACTTTTTCAATGATAATTGTAATTATCCCCTGATATTTGTAATTATCCTACAATATTTATAATTATCTCATGATATTTGTAATTATCAGGTTTTGGCGCGAGTAGGCCGTCATAGATTTTGATTAAGCTTCATACGAGCTGCATTACTAAGTTAGTGCAATCATAATTTTGCTCTACCATTTTGTAGCTCAACGAGTTTTGCCCAGTATCTCATAAACAGATGAGGCGATTTTGTTGAGTTTTGTGTACTGGTAGTTATATACCTACTTATTTATTTTTATTTATTTAATCGTTCTTATTTGGCGCTTTTCCAGCCCAAGAGCTGCTCAAGCTGCTGGTCCTAAAATGAAATATGGGCCATCCTTCAGTAGCAGTCTGGTTGTCGGTCTGTCCGTCTGTCTGTCAGTCTGTCTGTCTGTCAGTCCGTCACTCCCAACTACCCGTCACTCCCAACTTCACTCTGTGTGTGTGCGAGTGTGCGTGTGTTAGTGTGTGTATGTGTGTGTTCAAAACACATTTTTTGTCTTATCTTAAGGATAACAGAACTTCATTTTTATATTGTGGATACTATAATTACTGCTAAGCAGTATAGATCACTGGTAGTTGTCACATCTCGAAGGTCAAAAGTCATTGTGCTTTACCATTTTCTAATTAAGTTTTGAGCTATATCTAAAAACTGGGTCAGCCGATTAGATAAGTATTTGCGTGGAGATAGCTCACATAGTGGTCCTGTATTCCATGTTTCTGTTTGCTTTGTTACAATAAACAAACACGCCAAGATAGTTCACACGTTTGAAAACGCTTCAGCTATGCGTGAAAGTTTCTGGACATATATTTCAACAGCTTGCCATTTTGTTATGTTTTGAGACAGCGGTTGAGTTATATACAAGCATAACTACATATATCAGGCGAGAATCAGCAGTGCACGGGGGCAACCAACAGTTGAAGCGTCTAACCTGTCTCCCGCAAGTAGATAACCGATTAGTTTCCCTGGCCTTCAACACTTTTTTTTCTTACACAGAGTTTTGAAGGTCTGCTATACCGTAGTTCAAAGTTAAACATCCCATTGAAAGGCAATTCGATGCACGATCTAGATTACGTGAACGAACACCTTTACGTACCTTCCAAGGTCAGACGTCAGACAGCACCCCTCACCTTCCTTCATACTATCTCTCTCTCCTTACTTCCCTCCCTCCCTCTCACTTTCTCTCTCACCCTCTCTCCCTCCCTCCCCCTCTCCTTTCTTCAATCTTTCTCTTTCTCCCTTCTTCCCGAAAGAGAGAGAGAGAGAGAGAGAGAGAGAGAGAGAGAGAGAGAGAGAGAGAGAGAGAGAGAGAGAGAGGTGTTTAATGTAAAACATTCTGCCATTGTCCAACACCAAATAATATTCCCATTGTAGTATCTATTGCATGTCAATTGGCGAAATAAATTCCTGTTATCCTGTTATTCTGTTATACATGTTATCCTGTTATACCTGTTATCCTGTTATCCCTGTTATCCTGTTATACTGTTATTCTGTTATACTGTTATCCTGTTATACCTGTTATACTGTTATACATGTTATACTGTTATCCTGTTATACTGTTATCTTGTTCCCTCCCCCTTCCTCTCCCTCTCTTTCTTTTCCCTATGGCTGTGTCTATATACCGCTTCCTGATTTATCTCCCTTTCTCTCTTCTCTCTCTCTACCCGTCTCGCTCATATCTTCTCTCTCTCTCTCTCTCTCTCTCTCTCTCTCTCTCTCTCTCTCTCTCTCTCTCTCTCTCTCTCTGGCTTTTCTCTTCCCTCTTTATCTCTCTCACCCTTTCTCCCCCCCCTCCACCTCCTCTTTCTTACTCTTATGTCAATCCTTATTTTTCTGTTAAATGTATGAGTTCTTGAATGGCTTGCCATCTTCTTGTTGTTGTTATTATTTTCTTGTTATTGTTGATGTTGTTGTTGTTGTTGTTGTTGTTGTTGTTGTTGTTGTTGTTGTTGTTGTTGTTGTTGTTCTTCTTCTTCTTCTTCTTCTTCTTCTTCTTCTTTTTCTTCTTCTTCTTCTTCTTCTTCTTCTTCGCCACAAAATCAACGAATGCACTTAAAAGTTGGCAAATACTCCTGTAGGTGGTCTGTTTAAAGCAGGTCTAGGGCCGTGATCTGCCTCAGACCATTTTTGCCCCAGTTGACTATCTTATAGATGGCCAGTGCTCAGGTAAAGTTTATGTCCGGGACGCCGGGAATTGAACCTGCAACCTTTAGAATGAGTCGCCTTGCGGTGAGATATGTGCGCGTTACAAGTCATCGTATTATTATTATTATTATTATTATTATTATTATTATTATTATTATTATTATTATTATTATTATTATTATTATTATAGCACATCTTATTCATCTTATCACTTCCAGCTAGATTAATCTGACGAGTTCCTGTCATTAATAGACCACTCCCATCCCCATCCCCACCCATTTATCCACCTCCCCTCTCCTTTCTATGTTCATCGTTGATGACCCGTTCCATCCTCCACCCTCCCAACCTTCGTTCACCCCTCTCTAGACACCCCATTTATCTTCGTCGTTGATGATGTGCAGGGTATAGGAAATACTCAGAAGTCTTCTGTAGAACCTCATCTCCATGCTTTGCATTCTTCGTTGTAGATCTGCTGTGAGGGTCCATGTTTCGCAAGCGTATAGGAAGATGGAGATGGCAAGGTAGCACAGCAGTCTTACCTTGGAATGTAGCCTGATGGTCCTGTCTTTCCAAATGGGCTTCAACCTTGCCAGGGCAGCGGGGTCTCCACGGTGCAAAGCAAGTCTGGCACATGCCTTAGAGAAGAACAAGAAGTCAATGGACAGATGGACAGAGTACTGCTCTGACCTTTACAACCACACACCAAACGGAGACCCGTCAGTTCTAGCATGTCCCGAGAACAGAGAGGAAGAAGAAATCCTCCCAATTCTCCATGAAGTTGAGGCAGCAGTGCAATCGCTGAAGAAATGGAAATCAGCGGGAGTGGACAACATACCCGCGGAACTGCTTTCAAGCAGGAGGAGAAGCGATAATTGATGCACTCACCAGTGTCTGTAACAAGATCTGGCAGAGTGGGGAGTGGACTACACCATGGACCCAGTCGCTTGTCACCACTCTTCCCAAAAAAGGTAACCTTCAGGAGTGTAAAAATTACTGTTATCAGCATCATCAGCCACCCCAGCATATCCTCCTGAAAATAATACTCAACAGGTTGAAACCCCAAGCTGAAAAAATCATAACTGAAGAACAAGCAGGATTCAGGGAAGGGCCACTGAACAGATTTTAAACCTCACAATAATCTGTGAGAAATACCTATAGCACCAACAACATCTATATCATGTGTTCGTAGACTTCAAGAAGGCGTTTGACCGGGTATGGCATGCAGCTCTGTGGGCAACCATGAGAGTGTACAACATCAGCCCTAAAATTATTGAAGTCATCAAAAACCTGTATGACAGGGCTACCAGTGCAGTCCTCCATAACAGTGCCATCGAAAACTGGTTCAGAACAACAATTGGTGCGCGTCATGACTGCTTACTCTCTCCAATACTCTTCAACATCTTCCTAGAGCGTATCATGTCAGATGCCCTTGCAGATCACGAAGGCACAGTCAGCATAGGGGGTAAAGCAATCTCCAACCTTTGTTTTGGGGATGACATTGATGGATTGGCTGGAGAGGAACAAGAACTTGAGCAGCTGGTACAGATGCTTGACACCACCTTCAGAGCCTATGGAATGGAAATAAGTGCAGATAAGACCAAAATGATGACCAACAACACCAATGACATCAACAAGAACATCAAAGCCAAGGCAAAATCCCTCAACACAGAGCATAGGTTCAAATATTTAGGAGCCATTGTATCAGACAATGGGTCCCGACAGGAAGTCCTCTCCAGGATCGTACAAACAATTGCTGCCCTGGCGAGGTTGAAGCCAATCTGAAGTGAAGTTGTGAGCGACGGACTGACCGACAGACGGACTGACCGACAGACGGACTGACAGACAGACGGACTGACCAACAGACACACTGACCGACAGACGGACTGACAAACAGACGGACTGACCGACAGACGGACTGACCGACAGACAGACTGACAGACAGACGAACTGACAGACAGAAAGACTGACAGACAGACGGACTGACCGACAACCAGACTGCTACTCAAGGATGGCCCATAATTCATTTTAGGGCCAGAAGCTTGAGGAGATCTTGGGCTGGAAAAGATTGTTAGATTTTGAAGGTTCATAGTCTTAGCAACGACCTGTATGGGTGTGCGTGTGTGTGTGTGTGTGTGTGTGTGTGTGTGTGTGTGTGAATGGGAGTGTGTGTTTGTGTGTGTGTTTGACTAAAACTAGAAGGCCTGCCCGTCCGCCAAGCCAAGGCTGTTGGATGCTACTACCCTTCCATTGCAACAATTGGGTCACTCATTATCTGGAATCAAAGATGCTGTGCTATATGACCTTGACACTATTTTACTGATCGATCTCTGTGTGTGCGTGTGAGAGAGAGAGAGAGAGAGAGAGAGAGAGAGAGAGAGAGAGAGAAAGGGAGAGAGAGAGAGAGCGAGAGAGAGAAACTACCTTACAGTCCATAATATTACTATAAAAACATGCCCATACTGCTAAAGTGGATGTTATAGTTATAATGTACTTAATGGCATAACATTTTTAGATAATTTCTTCAATCCTTGCTTCCTGCAAGTTTGTATTGCTGTAAGGAGTTTCTCCTCATTGTAAATATGTGTAAATAATGCTGGTGTATGTGTGTGTGTGTACGTGCGTATGACAGAGAGAGTAGTGCGTGCATGAACTGAAACTATTTGAAATATATTATCCATTTGCTACAGTGTGTTTACTGAAAGAAAGAGGAGAGTGTATGAAAGTATTGATGAGGTGTTGTGCCTCTGTCGGCAATTAAGGCCTTTACACAATCATTAATAGTGTCTTTGATGTCTTTGTTCCTCCAATATGGTTCATGGAGAAAAAAATCTTGAAATACGTAGTCCTACACTGTAACACATGTACACGTATACCTGTGCGTTTGTGCATTAGTGTAGCCTACGTGTTTCTATGTGTGCCACTGCACGTTTCTTGGAAGTTCAGTGTGTCTGACCAGTAAAAAGGTGTTGTGTAACACTTGTTTGGATTGTTTTTGAACACGGGTTCAAACGTAGACTAATATTAACACCAAAGATGAAGAAGAAAAACCAAGACAATGAACTTCAGCTGATACATGGCGCAGCGCTGATCGACTCATTATATACGAGGGTTGGTTCAGAAGTTTTGAGACTTTTAAAAATAAATACAAGAAAGCTTTATCACTTTGAAAAATAATATTTTTATTCACAAAGCCTCATCATGTGGGACCACGTCAATGCTGCTCAACATTCTCGCCACCGATTCCAATGCACTTTTCATCCAACTATCAAAATAGTGCCGAAAATCAGTCAAATGATTCAGCTGCTCTTCCACGGCAGAAATGAGGCTATCCCTATCTTCACAATCAATTCCTTTCAGCTCATTCTTAATGGTGAGGAACAACCAAACCTTGTGCCTTCCGGAAGGCGAACTTGTTTTTTCCAACCTAGTTCCAGTCATTCGCCGAAAAAGGCAATTACCGAAGTCAAACGAAGCTCTCCGAGTCGAGCGAAGCTTTCCGATGTTTTACGAACGAATGCTGGCAGGACTACGTGAAACCACAGGCTGGGAAGTCTCGTCTTTCGTAGGCCTCAATTACATACTATACTACGTACGTATTTAGGAGGCCCACGAGTTTACAAAGAGTAAGACAAAAGAAAAGACTTCAGAGCATGAGGTGAAACATCCGTGCATACAAAATAACCGCTGTTGCTTCTAGATCTAATTCTGTTTCGATCTGCACAGCTTCAAGCTGTAAGTCAAGTCGAGATTCGCATTTTTAAGCAGTTATTATTATTATTATTATTTTATGATGATAAATACTGACACAATTAGTAATAAAGAGTAAAAGTAATACATAACACATAATGCACACATACAACGATTTCACATCTATATCAACAATAAAACCATGACAAAACTTCAAAGCGCTATGGATACGTTGAGGTCCCTTCAGCACAACAAGCAAAGCAAGTTTATAATGGTCTCAAAAAACAGTGACATTTTTATTGCGAGCACCAAAGCAATTATTTATTTAACTAATATTATTATTTTTTAACTGATACAGTAAATTTGTTATATGTATTTCAATGATATGTATTTTAATGAGAAACACGTATTAAAAAAATGTTGCGTGGCAGGCGGAAATTTCCATAAATCATCTGAAAACTTTGGTAAATCTATAAGAAGAAATAACCAGTAACACCATCTAAATATTTCGGGTAACGCCCAACTTCAGCAAAAACAAACAAAACGTCACTGACCATATTTACACCATTGAGCACGCACAGCAGCACACTATTCTTTTTTTTCTCTTTTTTTAAGAATGAATAATAATAATAATAATAATAATAATAATAATAATAATAATAATAATAATAATAATAATAATAATAATAATAATAATAATAATAACAAACAAACAAAACAAAGAAATAAATTAAAGATTTAACTAAATAACTATACTACTACTACTACTACTACTACTACTACTACTACTACTACTACTACTACTACTACTACTACTACTACTACTACTACTACTACTACTAGCGAAGTTGTGGTCTAGATTTTGTGGTCCTGATTCGGCTCTTTGCAGTCCGCTGGACCTTGTAACCAATGAATAACTAACTATTAACTTAACTCTGATCTCGAGTTATAAAAAAAATATTCGCTTAGCCTACTCGTCCTTCTCCGGAAATTTAAAGATTCGAATATTATAAAGTATAGGCCTAAATATTATTAATTAGATAGATATAGTTTATACATTTATTTACGTATAAAACAAACAATACAGGTCTAATAATTATATTCAGCCAGTGAGCTTCTTCGCTGCACTGATACTGACTTATAATATATAATGTAGATTAAGCCTATGTTTACTGTATAACAGTGTCTACATGGTTCTAGGCAGAAAATGGGGAATGCTGTTATTAGCCTACTGCTGAGAACTAACAAAATGCAAATCAAGGAACGCAACTATTAAATATGGTCGATAATAATTATGCTCATATTAACAAAGTGTACCGTTGCGAAATGCTAATCTGTGTAAATCAAACAGCATTAGAAGCAACAGCGATCATTTTTAATGTCAACTAGTCGTAGTCATGCAAGCATCATTTCGTAACACATCGGAGAGCTTCGTTCGACTTCGGTGATTGCCTTTTTGGGCGAATGACTGGAACTAGGTTGGAAAAAATAAGTTTGCTTCCGGAAGTTGTAAAAATCGTCCTAAAGAATTTCATCCTTCACCATGACAACGCGCCTCCTCACAAATCGAAAAAAACAACTGCTGAGTTTCTTGCCAAATCTGGGATCGATGTCTTCGAACCACCGCCATATTTGCCAGATTTGGCATCTTGCGAATACTGGCTGTTCCCTACCATTAAAAATGAAAGGAATTGATTTCCAAGACAGGAATAGCCTCATTTCTGCTATTTCTGCCTTGGAAGAGCAGCGGAACCATTTAACTGATTTTTCGGCACTGTTCTGATCGTTGGATGAAAAGTGCATTAAAATCGGTGGCGAGTATGTTGAACAGCACTGAAGCGGTCCCAAATGATGAGGCTTTGTGAGTAAAAATATTTCTTTTCAAATTGATGAAGCCTTCTTGTATTTATTTTTAAAAGTCTCAAAACTTATGAACCAACCCTCGTATATATATTAAAGTTATTTGCAAGCTACCTTTCTAAAGTTATTGTCTTACAAAGACAAGATAATACTTTGTTCTTAAGGGAGGTTTTGATAATGAGGTTACCTGGGAATTTACGGCAGAGGGTGTAACTTACGCCGTCAGTGTTATAAATACTCTAGATTAATAGTCTATGTGTAATTATTGACAAGGAATGTAGCGAACCCCTATAACGCATTGCCAAGGCAGCAAAATCATTTGCTGATAATTAGTAGTGACTCTGGTATTTGAACACCACGTTGAAATATCACACAAAACGAAACTTTAAAACAGACACAAAATAATAAAAGGTAAACACATCTTTGATTATATTAGCGATGTCAAATCATGGACGGCGGAGGACAGGCCAAGTATCCTGACAACAGCTGCAGGCAATCCAAAGTGATGAAAACTTTGTGCATCATCATCACTTATGTCTCCGCCAACGGCCTCTCGGGCTACGAGACTGGTGACACGATGATGATGATGATGATGATGATGATGATGACGGTGATGAGAATGATGATGATGATGGTGATGAGGATGGCATAAGCTTATATGGTTATGTCTGAGCGAGAGTGAGGCATTTGGATCCCGAGTTCAGGCTGAAATTACATTAAGATCCTATAGTTGTGGATAGTTTGCTGTCCGGAACTGCATTGTATACGTCATGGATACACTACACCTTCTTCTGCTGGCCGTTGTCTCTGGAATATTCCTCTCTATTCCGTAATTCTTTTTTTTCCCTGTTGTATTTTTTAGAAAACATAATATGATTTACCTTTCAGTCTGTGTGTGTTTGTGTGTGTGTGTGTGTGTGTGTGTATTAGATTTTGTCAAAGGTTGTCTGTGAAATAGTATATGCAAATGTCCATTATTGATACTTGAAATGTCCATTGCGATTGCCCTTAATGCTGCAACTGTGTATGCAAGAACTTTTAATTGAAGTCTTAAAAGGTGTAGTATGGAGTGTGTATGTGTGTGACTGTTTGCCAGCATAGGAGTAATTTCCATTTGCAATGTATGTTGTCATTTGGATGAATACATTCTGTATTCTGTTTGGAAATATTCATATTTTTTACTTTGATGATGATGATGATGATGATGATGATGATGATGATGATGATGATGATGATGATGATGATGATGATGATGATGATGATGATGATGCAGTCTTTATGGAGCTGATGCCACGTCAAGTGACATGCAGGTGAGAAATTGAAAATACAGCCGGCAGATAATATGTAGACTATCAGAATAGGTACATATGATTATTTAAAGATTTGCAGTGTGTATTGATGTTTAGAGAGCCTGTTGAAGCAGATGGGTCTTGAGCAACCTTTTGACACTCGCAAGAATGGTTTCTGTGTCAGCTGAAGTGGCAGTGAATTCCAGAGGTAAGGTGCAGGGTTTTTAATGGCCTTGTATCCCAGAGTCTTTTTGTATTAGTTGCCTTCTCAAACGCTTGTCAACCTGAGACGACACTGGCCTGCAGAACGAAGGTTACGATTTGGCTGCAGCCTTACCTTGGAATGTAGACTGATGGTGCTGTCTTTCCAAATGGGTTTCAACATTGTCAGGGCAGCAGTTGTTTGTGCGACCCTGGAGAGGACATCCAGTCGGGACCCATTGTCTGATACATGTACAATGGCTCCTAAATATTTGAAGCTAGGCACTGTGTTGAGGGATTGGCCTTGGATTTTGATGTCCATGTTGATGCCTTTGGTGTTGTTGGTCCTCAATTTGGTATTCTCTGCACTTATTTCCATTCCATAGGCCCTGGAGGTAGTGTCACGCGTCTGTATCAGGCGTTCAAGTTCTTGTTCCTTTCCAGCCAATCTATCAATGTCATCCGCAAAACGAAGGTTGGAGATTGCTTTATCCCCTGTGCTGACTGTGCCTTCGTGATCTGCAAGGGCATCTGACATGATGCGTTCCAGGAAGATGTTGAAGAGTGTTGGGGAGAGTAGGCATCCTTGACGCACAAAGATAGTTGTTCTGAACCAGTTCCCAATGGCGCTGTTATTGAGGTCTACACTGGTAGCCTTGTCATACAGGTTTTTGATGACTTCAAAAATTTTTTGGCTTGATGTTGTACACTCTCATATTTGCCCACAGAGCTGCATGCCAGACTTGGTCAATCGCTTTCTTAAAGTCTACAAACACATGATATAGATGTTGTTGGTGCTATAGGTATTTCACGCAGATTATTCTAAGGTTGAAAATCTGTTCAGTGGTATTTCGCCCTGCCCTGAATCCTGCTTGTTCTTCTCTTTTCCACCGGAAGGCAATGAACACAGAGCCAATGTGGTTTCTCGTTTTTCTCCTAGATATATCCTGGCGGCTGTGTCTTGAACGCATTGCAGTCTATGCAGCTCCGACTTCGTGAAGCCCCAAAGGCAGATATTCACACAGTCTCGTCGGGATGCAATGATGGAGGCAGCAACAGCATTTAGAGCTTATTTCTTGAGCAGTGAGCGGAGTTTACTAAGTGTGCGGATGAAGAAGTAGCATGTCCTGACTATTTCGCTTATGTGGTCACTCATGGTCAACTGACTATCAATCTGAAGTCCCAGATTTCTGACTGAAACCAAGAGAGTTATGGCAGTGGTATCCAACGAGAATTTGTCAAGACTATGCTTTGAACCATAAAGGACCGCCTGTGTTTTCCTGATTGAGTTTTGAGTTTATTTGCCGTCATCCATGCCTTTACTTCTGCACAACAGTATTCCACCCTACTGACCGCGTCCCGCAAGGAAGAATCGTCGGGTTTAAAGGTCAGTTTCGCTGAGATCCTTTTTCTTCTTCTTCTTCTTCTTCTTCTTCTTCTTCTTCTTCTTCTTCTTCTTCTTCTTCTTCTTCTTCTTCTTCTTCTTCTTCGTCTTCTTCTTCTTCTTCTTGCCGAGTAAATCAATGATATCTCAGGTGGCAATACAAAAGAACAACGCTTAACATAGAGGTGAGTCTGGTCATAGGCTGGAGTACCCGCTATATAAAAATGCGTTATTATTATTATTATTATTATTATTATTATTATTATTATTATTATTATTATTATTATTATTATTATTATTATTATTATTATTTCGACCTTTTTCATTTCAGATTTAATTCCGGATGCTGTCTAGGCTCGGTTTGCTGCAAATACATGGGAATGTCACCTAACCGGTGCTGCCCCGCGGAAGTAAGTGCCTACTCCTTCCATTGAGAGTATAAACCGAGGCCTACTCTGGTGTAAACCGGGTGTAAGTGCCTACTCCTTCCATTGAGAGTATAAACCGAGGCCTAATCTGGTGTAAACCGGGTGTAAGTGCCTACTCCTTCCATTGAGAGTATAAACCGAGGCCTAATCTGGTGTAAACCGGGTGTAAGTGCCTACTCCTTCCATTGAGAGTATAAACCGAGGCCTAATCTGGTGTAAACCGGGTGTAAGTGCCTACTCCTTCCATTGAGAGTATAAACCGAGACCTAATCTGGTGTAAACCGGGTGTAAGTGCCTACTCCTTCCATTGAGAGTACAAACCGAGGCCTATCCTGTGCAGGCACGCATTCCATCGCACGGACTTTAAACATCCTGACTCTCATGTCCTTTAGACGTGATTGCCGGTAACAGGCGTAGGCTACATCCAGCAAGCATGTATTATGTCTCCTTTCTCCCCCCCCCATCCCCGATCGCCCAGAACTATGCTCAGTTGTCTGCAACGTCAGACGGTGGATGTGCTTAAGGCAGCAAATGGGCGGCTAGAGTTAGATACTGTATCAGCCAGCGCCTCTAGCGGCTAGAGTTAGATACTGTATCAGCCAGCACTGTTAGTGGCTAGAGTTAGATACTGTATCAGCCAGCGCTGTTAGTGGCTAGAGTTAGATACTGTATCAGTCAGCGCTGTTAGAGGCTAGAGTTAGATACTGTATCAGCCAGCGCTGTTAGTGGCTAGAGTTAGATACTGTATCAGCCAGCGCTGTTAGTGGCTAGAGTTAGATACTGTATCAGCCAGCGCTGTTAGTGGCTAGAGTTAGATACTGTATCAGTCAGCGCTGTTAGAGGCTAGAGTTAGATACTGTATCAGCCAGCGCTGTTAGTGGCTAGAGTTAGATACTGTATCAGCCAGCGCTGTTAGTGGCTAGAGTTAGATACTGTATCAGTCAGCGCTGTTAGAGGCTAGAGTTATATACTGTATCAGCCAGCGCTGTTAGTGGCTAGAGTTAGATACTGTATCAGCCAGCGCCTTTAGTGGCTAGAGTTAGATACTGTATCAGCCAGTGCCTTTAGCGGCTAGAGTTAGATACTGTATCAGTCAGCGCCTTTAGAGGCTAGAGTTAGATACTGTATCAGTCAGCACCTTTAGTGGCTAGAGTTAGATACTGTATCAGCCAGCGCTGTTAGCGGCTAGAGTTAGATACTGTATCAGTCAGCACCTTTAGTGGCTAGAGTTAGATACTGTATCAGCCAGCGCAGTTAGAGGCTAGAGTTAGATACTGTATCAGCCAGCGCTGTTAGTGGCTAGAGTTAGATACTGTATCAGTCAGCACCTTTAGTGGCTAGAGTTAGATACTGTATCAGCCAGCGCTGTTAGAGGCTAGAGTTAGATACTGTATCAGCCAGCGCAGTTAGTGGCTAGAGTTAGATACTGTATCAGCCAGCGCTGTTAGTGGCTAGAGTTAGATACTGTATCAGCCAGCGCTGTTAGTGGCTAGAGTTAGATACTGTATCAGCCAGCGCTGTTAGTGGCTAGAGTTAGATACTGTATCAGCCAGCGCTGTTAGTGGCTAGAGTCAGATACTGTACCAGCCAGCGCTTTTAGCGGCTAGAGTTAGATACTGTATCAGCCAGCGCTTTTAGCGGCTAGAGTTAGATACTGTATCAGCCAGCGCTTTTAGCGGCTAGAGTTAGATACTGTATCAGCCAGCGCCTCTAGCGGCTAGAGTTAGATACTGCATCAGCCAGCACCTTTAGTGGCTAGAGTTAGATACTGTATCAGCCAGTGCCTTTAGCGGCTAGAGTTAGATACTGTATCAGCCAGCACTGTTAGTGGCTAGAGTTAGATACTGTATCATCCAGCGCCTTTAGCGGCTAGAGTTAGATACTGCATCAGCCAGCACCTTTAGCGGCTAGAGTTAGATAATGTATCAGCCAGCGCCTTTAGAGTTAGATACTGTATCAGCCAGCGCTTTTAGCAGCTAGAGTTAGATACTGTATCAGCCAGCGCTTTTAGCGGCTAGAGTTAGATACTGTATCAGCCAGCGCTTATAGTGGCTAGAGTTAGATACTGTATCAGCCAGCGCTTATAGCGGCTAGAGTTAGATACTGTATCAGCCAGCGCTTATAGCGGCTAGAGTTAGATACTGTATCAGCCAGCGCTTATAGCGGCTAGAGTTAGATACTGTATCAGCCAGCGCTTATAGCGGCTAGAGTTAGATACTGTATCAGCCAGCGCTTATAGCGGCTAGAGTTAGATACTGTATCAGCCAGCACTGTTAGCAGCTAGAGTTAGATACTGTATCAGCCAGCGCTTATAGCGGCTAGAGTTAGATACTGTATCAGCCAGCACTGTTAGAGGCTAGAGTTAGATACTGTATCAGCCAGCGCTTATAGCGGCTAGAGTTAGATACTGTATCAGCCAGCGCCTTTAGCGGCTCTTAAACTAACACTGGCCGTTGGTGCCATACACTAACACTGGCTGTTGGTACCATACACTAACAATGGCTGTTGGTGCCATACACTAACACTGGCTGTTGGTATCATACACTAACACTGGCTGTTGGTGCCATACACTAACATTGGCTGTTGGTACCATACACTAACAATGGCTGTGGGTGCCATACACTAACACTGGCTGTTGGTACCATACACTAACAATGGCTGTTGGTACCATAAACTAACACTGGCTGTTGGTACCATACACTAACACTGGCTGTTGGTGCCATACACTAACACTGGCTGTTGTTGGTACCATACACTAACACTGGCTGTTGGTACCATACACTAACAATGGTTGTTGGTACCATACACTAACACTGGCTGTTGGTACCATACACTAACACTGGCTGTTGTTGGTACCATACACTAACACTGGCTGTTGGTCTGGTCCTGATTTGGCTCGGAAGAGTCCGCTGGACCTAAAGCAATAATCATGTAATGGTACCATACACTAACACTGGCTGTTGGTACCATACACTAACACTGGCTGTTGGTACCATACACTAACACTGGCTGTTGGTCTTGTCCTGATTTGGCTCGGAAGAGTCCGCTGGACCTAAAGCAATAATCATGTAATGGTACCATACACTAACACTGGCTGTTGGTACCATACACTAACACTGGCTGTTGGTACCATACACTAACACTGGCTGTTGGTACCATACACTAACATCGGCTGTCGGTGCCAGTTTGCGTGTTTCCTTTGTTCAGTTTTATTTTTTTACACTTATCTACACAATTGTTTGCAATAGTCGGGGATCAGAACGATCCAAATGTCAGTTTGCCCTGTTGACGCCCTGTCTCAATAACCACAGTACGGATTTTGAACAAACTTCATAGGAACATTACTTAAGTCAGTGGCCTGCTGCCCGTGACCTCCTATTTGTTAAAGGGCGAGTCAAGGTCACTGGTGTCATTGTGTTGATAAACACCTGTTTGTTCTAAATGTAAAATCCACTTCTACAGCCATTTTGTTGATAAACACCTGTTTGTTCTAAATGTAAAATCCACTTCTACAGTCATTTTGTTGATAAACACCTGTTTGTTCTAAATGTAAAATCCACTTCTACAGTCATTTTGTTGATAAACACCTGTTTGTTCTAAATGTAAAATCCACTTCTACAGTCATTTTGTTGCTAAACACCTGTTTGTTCTATATGTTAAAACCACTTCTACAGCCATTTTGTTGCTAAACACCTGTTTGTTCTATATGTTAAAACCACTTCTACAGCCATTTTGTTGCTAAACACCTGTTTGTTCTAAATGTAAAATCCACTTCTACAGCCATTTTGTTGCTAAACACCTGTTTGTTCTATATGTTAAAACCACTTCTACAGCCATTTTGTTGCTAAACACCTGTTTGTTCTATATGTTAAAACCACTTCTACAGCCATTTTGTTGCTAAACACCTGTTTGTTCTATATGTTAAAACCACTTCTACAGCCATTTTGTTGCTAAACACCTGTTTGTTCTAAATGTAAAATCCACTTCTACAGCCATTTTGTTGCTAAACACCTGTTTGTTCTATATGTTAAAACCACTTCTACAGCCATTTTGTTGCTAAACAACTGTTTGTTCTATATGTTAAAACCACTTCTACAGCCATTTTGTTGATATTTGGTATACAAATATTCTTTCAGTGGCATCCATGTCATCCAGTGAATGGGTTGGTCAGTTCGTCGCTCCAAATTGTCTCTGTTTTGTTAGAAGCACATTTTTGTCTTTTCGCAAGAATGACTGGACCGATGTAGCTATTTTTCATCTGTAGATGCTTTTCTTTCTGTTAGTCATTCTAGGTTACACACGTTTGCATTTTCTCACAATTCAAGGTTGCTGTAGTTCATCATTTCATAAGCAGGGTTTGGACTATCCCGATGTTGAGGATAATTGTTTGCTTGCAGTTAACCTTTAGGATAAAGCGAAGTCGCAACACCACCAACAACATAAACACCACCTCCACCAACAACATAAACACCACCACCAACACCTCCAGTATAAACACCACCGCCACCACCAACAACATAAACAACATAAACACTATTCAAAAAAAGGAAATTTTCAGTTATTTGTGTGTGTTAAAAATACATTTTAATGGCTTTCCATCGTGCTATTTCTAAAAATTAATTGTTCGAACGTGTGTTCTTTATGACAGACGAAGTGCTGTCCAAATCCGAAAGACTCGGAAATCGACCTTTGCTGTGTTATGGGTCCAACGTGTGAGGTATGCCAAAAGCGCCGGTCCTGATTTGGCTCGGAGGAGTCCGCTGGACCTAAAGTAACAATAAATCAATCAATCAATCATGCCAAAAGCGTCATTAGCCCAGTATCCTTAAACCACAGAGATTGCAAAAAGTACCCAATGGGGAAGCAGGTTCGTGGTGTGTTTGTTTTCTATGAGCGGTTTTCTTATTCTTAGCAGCTGTATATCATTGTTCATATTACAAATTGCATCAGCCTCTATATATATGTAAATAATTAAAGACCATATTGAACAAAATAAAGCTGCTTGGATGAAACTATTGGATGTCTACTTGTTACAGTTTTCTAGATTAAGGGGTACACACACATGCAACACACACAAACGAGCGCGCGGATGCATGAACGCACACATAGTCATATACACGGACACACGCATGCATAAGAAAGAATGAGAGGAAAAAAAAATATATTATACATGTATAAACCATATTGAACAAAGTAAAGCTGCTTGGATGAAACTATTGGATGTCTAATTGTTACAGTTTTCTAGATTAAGGGGTGCACACACATACAATACACACAAAGGCGCTTGCATGAACGCACACACAGTCACATACACGCACACACGCATGCATAAGAAAGAGTGGTTAGGGGGCGCAACTCGCGTGCGACCAGTAGTGTCCATTCTGATCTGCGTTTAATTTGGAGTTTTAAGTGTTTGTAGATTAATTTGTGGCTTGAAAGCTGGTAGAAAATTATGTAAGACTGTTGCAGTGAATTCTACGTTGGCTGTATGACCACATAATCGACTATCGTGTTGTGATACGTATGTATTGAGTCCTTTGACCGGGTTTGATCTCGGACGTCATATTTGTTTCCATGCGCCGCCATATTTGTTTACGTTGACATTGACTGACTGCGTCAGGATTTGTTTATATTACCCTGCATGGCTCGGTATACACGAAAGACTCTGATCGAGTGTAGCGTTCCCACTTCAGTTGCTACCATTGACCTTTCCTTCTTGCGTGACCCTGTCCTGAAAGAATTGAGGCCGAGAAAGAGAGGTAGGAGAGGAGGTCTACGTATACGTATGCGTCGTCGTCGTTTTTGTCTGCCCCTCCCATCCATTGTCTTAGGTAACGCCCAGTCTCTGGGTAACAAGACTGATGAACTGTATGCCTGCTGCAAGTACTTGCGTGAGTTCAGAGATGCGAATATATTGTGCTTCTCTGAGACCTGGTTGAAGGAAGATGTACCTGACCCCAGCATTCCCGGCTTCTCTGTGCACCGCTGTGATAGAAGTGCAGAAGTCACTGGGAAGACTCGTGGTGGAGGCGTCTGCATCATGGTAAACACTCGCTGGTGCACTAACGTGACGATTAGAGAGTCCTTCTGTCACGAGGACATTGAATTGCTGACTGTTGCACTTCGGCCATTCTACCTGCCGCGCGAGTTCAATCAGATCTTCATCACAGTTGTTTATGTCCACCCCAGGGCCAACACGACGACTGCAGCCCACATACTCAGTGATGTCGTTAATTCTCTCTCGTCTCTGTCTCCAGATGCACCATCCTTCATTCTGGGGGACTTCAACCATCTGCAGCTGAACCGTGTACTGCCACACTTCAAACAGTATGTGACCTGCCCCACCTGCGGCGACAACACCCTTGATCTCTGTTATGGCAACATTAAGAACGCCTTCAAGTCTCGTGCGCTTCCCAACTTGGGCCGATCTGTCCATACCATGGTACAACTCATCCCCATCTACAAACAGAAGTTGAAATGCTCTAAGCCTGCAGTCCAGTCCATCAAAGTCTGGAGCCCAGAGTCGGTGGAGAACCTCAATGGTTGCTTTGCCTGCACAGACTGGGATATTTTCCTAGAAGACGGCAGCTCCCTCGATGAGGCTACCAGTGCTGTCTCAGACTACATTAACTTTTGTGTGGATCTGTGTGTGGAGACGAAGGAAGTAAAAGTGTACCCTAACAGCAAGCCCTGGGTCACAGCCGAGCTGAGACAGCTGCTGAGGGACAGACACACTGCACTCCAGGAGGGAGATAGGGAAGGCATGCGGGAAATCCAGAAGAGGATCGACAGAAAAATCAAAGCGGAGAAGAAGAAGTACTCGTCCAAGCTTGAAGACAACTTACGGCAGTGCAACTCTAGGCAGTATTGGCAAAACATTTCGACCATCACCGGCTACAAACCACAGCGGGGTGTTTTGCTGACTGAAGATGAGGAGAAATTAGCCAATGATCTTAATGTCTTTTATACACGTTTTGACAAGTATGACTTTAGTGCTGAACAACAACAGGCTCTGGCTGAGACTCAATTCCGCAGCAGTAGGCCCATCCCTGTCCAGGAGGCGGATGTTCGCAAGATCTTCAGGGGCTTGAATTCCCGAAGTGCAGCGGGTCCTGATCGAGTCAGCGGTAGAACACTGAAGTTGTGCAGTGATATGCTGTCTCCTTTCTTCACCAGTCTTTTTCAGCGCTCCTTTGATGAAGGCCACGTACCGCAACTATGGAAGACCTCAACTATAATCCCGGTGCCGAAGAAGAAATCACCGTCCCAGCTAAATGACTACCGGCCTGTGGCGCTCACTTCCATTCCGATGAAGTGTGCTGAGAAGATTGCACTGAGACATCTCAGAGAAGAAACAGTGAGGCACCAGGATCCAATGCAGTTTGCCTACTCTGAGGGTCGTGGCACAGAGGATGCCATCCTGACAATGCTGCACCATTTGTACCAACACCTCGATAGACGGGGAACTTATGCGCGCATCCTTTTCTTGGATTTTTCCAGCGCGTTTAACACTCTGCAGCCACATCTCCTCACGCAGAAGCTCCTGGCCATGGATGTCAGCCCGACCTTGATAAGGTGGATCCACAGTTTTATGACAGTACGTCCACAGAGGGTCAGGATTGGCACTACCATGTCCTCCATACTGATGACTAACACTGGGGCTCCTCAGGGATGCGTGCTATCCCCAGTCCTGTTCACCACCTACACTGCCGACTGTCGCTCAACAGACCCCAGCAACATCCAGGTCAAGTTTGCCGACGACACATCCCTTTCAGGATTGGTGAACACCGACGAGACGGCATACAGGTTGGGCGTGGACGGGTTGGTGGAGTGGTGCGACAAGAACTACCTGGAGCTCAACGTTGCCAAGACGGAGGAGATGGTGATTGATTTCCGCCTCAAGTCCAGTACCATCAAGCCACTCACCATCAAGGGCGAAGCAGTCCGGATAGTTGACAGATACAAGTACCTTGGCACGGTGATTGACAACAAGCTAAACTGGTCTGCAAACGTGGACGCCTGCTGCAAGAAGGCAAACCAAAGACTCTTTTTCCTCCGCAAGCTCAGACAGTTCAGGGTCAATAGCACAATCCTGCAACTATTCTATCAGTCAGTGGTGGAGAGCATACTGTTGTTCAATCAACTATGCTACTACAACTCCACCAAGCTGGCAGATAGAGAGAGGATGGACAGAGTCACTTCAGCAGCAGCTAAAGTGATAGGGAAGGAGGTTAGACCCCTGGCGGAGACCTACAGCAGGGTGGCGCTGAGGAAGATCAGCAAGATTCAAGCAGATGTGTCTCACCCGCTGCATGAAACTGTTGCTGGGTGTGTGTCGAGGCGCAACACAGGGCGCTTAATCTCCCTGTGGGCCCGAACCTCTCGATTCAGTGACTCCTTCCTCCCCATGGCTATCCGCCTGGCCAACAGTGCCCCACGACAAGGAGGCTGGGGATTGGCTCATAGGCTGTGACTTGCTCAGTAGGTCAGCAGACTGTTCTTCTAAACCAAGTCTTTCATCAACAAAGACAGTGGGCAAGAAATCAGGCTATGTACATGTGTGTGTGTGTGTGTGTGTGTGTGTGTGTATGTGTGTGTGTGTGTGTGTGAACTAATATCTTATTTTATAATGTAGTCTAAGGCATGCATTATTATATTATATTTTATAATTATTGTTAGTTTGAGTGACATGTAATGCATATGTGTGTGTGTATGTATATATAAGTGTATGGGTGTATATGTGTATGTATATGTATATATGTGTATATGTATGTATAGATATTTCTAAATATAAGTGTGTGTGTGTGTGATAGTGCGCGTGTGCTTGTGTGTTGGTGTGTGGGTGTGTGATAACGTTATGATCTTAATCACTGTAGATATCATCATTATTTATTTTCAGTTTAGTGTGGTTTTTATTGTTTGAGAGTTTATATGCAGATGGACACTGCAATAAGAATTTCCTTGCAGGTACATGTATTTGTGGGGACAATAAAGAGTCTGTATTCTGAGTGTATATATGTTTTATTTTATGTCGCCGTGCTGGCTACAAGTATTTCTGACCATACGATACGTAGGCCTTATTCTGTCTCAGTTAGGTTTAAACTAGCTGTGTGCAATAACTTGAGATATATACTACTCAAAATAATACAAGGGCCACTTGGACATATTGGTCTCTCTTTAAATCAGAAACTCGAATTCAATTTATTAGTTCATCATATTTTATTGCAATCATTTCTGCATCAATAACAAAAAAGATTTTAGACATCAGTCGCTTAAAAGTCGAGTACATTCAATTTAATTGGACATACCCCTCATTTACAAAATCAAAACTTTAGAAACCAAAAATCTATAGAGTCAGTATCGGGTGTGGCCACCGTTTGCATCAATGCAGTCTTGGCATCGTTGTCTCATGGACCGTATCAGGTTATGAAAGATGTTTCCTGGTATGGCCAACCACTCTTGCTGGAGAAATTGGGCCAGGACTTCAAGGTTAGCTCCTGGAGGGAGGTTTGCCCGTGTCTGTCGACTCAAGACATCCCACATATGTTCTATGGGGTTCAAATCGGGTGATCGATCCGGCCAATCCATTTTATGACGTGCAGTTGCTGCAGGAAGTCATTGACTTCCCCAATGGCCCGCAGAGCTGGGAGAACCCTAGGTTGTAGGACGTCATCCCTGTAGCCAATACCGTTTAAGTTGCCATGAATTTGGAGCAGGGGTGTTCTGAAATTTAATGCGAAGCCACCCCACATCATGACAGATCCACCACCAAAGCGGTCATGCTCGCGCACCGTCGCATCAGCAAAACGCTCCCGTGGACGCCTCCAAACATTCACTCGACGGTCGTTGAAAGACAAGGAGAACCAAGACTCGTCTGTAAAGAGCACCCTTGACCAATGTTGCCTAGTCCACACCAAATGACGCCGAGCCCAGGCCAAACGCGCTGCACGGTGAGCTGGGGTGAGCAAAGGCCGTACCGCTGGTCGTCTTGATGGCAGGTTTGCCTCGTGTAGACGGTTGCGAATTGTCTGGTCGCTGACGTTAACATTGCTGGCTGCGTGAAGCTGTCTTCTGATGGTATTTGCTGTAGCGGACCTCATCCTCAGAGCTGACAGGGTGATGAAATGGTCTTGTCTTGCAGTGGTAACGCGGGGGCGTCCGGACCTTCTTGGTTCTTGGACGCTTCCAGTGTTGTTAAAGCGCTCCCGCAGCCTTTGGACAACGGAGTGGGACACTCCCAGCCGCCTGCCAACTTCTCTCACCCCCACCCCTTCCTGAAGCCATGCAATAACTCTATCTGCATCAGTCAATCGTCGCCTTGGGGTCATGGTTAGAAAAGCAGCAAAAGCGCTGCCATTTATACCCAGAAAAAAGCGCCGATTGTTGAACTGAACTCAGAAAATGCAAGCCTTTCGCGTGCAAATCACTTTTTAATGTTGAAAATTTTGCTTTATTAGCAAGACAACAGTAAATTAGGGTCATTTTTTGGTAAAAATTGGGTTTGTTTTTCAACTCAGTGCAGAAGGTTCAAAACTCACACATGTGATAACTTGTCAGAATAAGATTGTCTTGAATGTTACTGTACAGGATAAGTTTTGAAATAAGCAATATAAGCGATATTATTGATAGCAGCAAAAAATAATTAAACTAAATGAAATATGAGAGTGGCCCTTCAATTATTTTGAGTAGTATATTTTTCAAATCCCTTAGAACACATAACCGTTAGACGTAGCATTAAATTCTCTATTACATCTAGAATAGATGGTGAGTTGGTGCGAGGGAAGCAATCTTATTTTGAATGTTTCTAAGACAAAAGAAATAGTAGTTGATTTTAGAAAAGTCAAATCCCCCACAACTTCACTTATCATCAACAACGAGGTTGTAGAGCAGGTTAAGTCTTTTAAATTCTTGGGGACAACAATATCTGAGGACCTTACATGGGGGCCCCACGTGACGCTCACGAAAAAGAAAGCTCAGCAGCGCTTATATTTCTTGAGTCAACTTAAAAGATTCAGAATCAATGACACAATTCTTGTTAAATTCTATAGAACTATCATTGAAAGTGTACTGACATTTTCATTCACGAACTGGTATGGCAGTGCTACTGAGGAGGAGAGGGAGGAGTTGAAAAAGGTAGTCAAGACTGCTGCCAGAATCACGGGGTGTAAGCTCCCAAAATTAGACAAACGTTTTGAAGAGCGAATAATTCGCAAGGCCAAGGCCATAATCAAAGACCCCTCGCACCCGGGTAACCATCTGTTTGACCTCCTGCCCTCTGGTAGAAGACTTCGATCACTTAAAGCAAGGACAAAAAGAATGAATAGCAGCTTCTTTCCAAGTGCAATAAGAGTGCTAAATGTAAATGAAATGACTGGAGTTGTGTGCTAAGTGTAAATGGAATGACTGCAGTTGCACAGTCATCGGACTAAACTATCTTAGATCTTTTACAGTGCATGCATACCGGCTATGAATTTTGATGTTTACTGTTAACATTTCATGTAAACATGTTTGGTTTTAATGTTACAATGTGATGTGTGTTAAGAATAGATGTGTGAATGTGCCAATACTGTATGCATGCTCGCTGACCAAGGCAAATTCCTAGTGTACAAATTGTATTGATTTGACATATGGCTAATAAATCTTATCTTATCTTATCTTAGATAAACTTTGATTTTTATTTATGTAGCAGTTTTGATGGAGAGCGCGATGTTTAAAAAAGCAGTATGCATGTCACGTTGATAAAGACACTGCGCTGTTATAGGCTAAGCCTCAACGGACATTGACCGGTCTTAACGCACCTTCCCGCCTTTTAACACATGATAAGAACATAATTCTGAATGATGCTATAACAAAGATTCTACACTGTTAACTCCTTAAGTGTGTTATTTTCCGATGTATTAGTTCATTCTCAAACAGTCGATACTTAAATTAAATATTAGTTTTATAGGGACATACACATCGGAAGAGAAACAGAGAAAAAAAATTGTAAGAAAGGTCTATCCTATCCTATCCTATCCTATCCCGTAAGTCGGAAGTCGTAGGGGCACCACACATGATCTTTCAACCAGCGTACTCCATCTTTCCCTGTCCTCAGCAACCCTGTGTCAAACCAGTCCATTCTCGAATGTTGTCCTCCCACCTCTTTTCCGGTCCCCCTCTTCTTCTACCTCCTTGCACTGTGCCTTGCAGGATCGTCTTTGCAAGGCCTGATGCTCTGACGATGTGGCCTTACCATCGGAGTTTCCGTTTCTTCACGACTGTGAGCATGTCATCGTGTTGTCCAATGGCTGGTGTGATGGTCTGTCGGACTTCGTCGTTGGTGATGTGCTGGGTATAGGAAATGCCCAGAAGTCTTCTGTATCACCTCATCTCCATGCTTTGTTTTATTCGTTGTAGATCAGCTGTGTAAGAAGGGTCTAGATGTAATTATTGCTGATGTGTTAGGTGATGTTGCTGCCGCATGCTTTGTGTATATTATGTACAGTTTGATTTTTGTAATGGTCCAAGGGAGACAATTTGCTTAAGGGCAGAATGCGACATTCTTCCGCTAGCTGGCCTAGTCCCTTTTTGTATCGAGTTTAATTAATGCTTAATTTTAATAATATGAACTCATCTTCTTTCGGGTCATTATCTTACTTGACTTTTGCATCTCAATAAATTCTAGAATTATTGTAAATTAGATTAATCTTATTGAGTTTATTCTTCCGCACTCCCGGAAGGGCACTATTTTTGGCACCCAAATCAGTGTGCTCATGAACACCTTCGAAGTCGGGCGACGTGTTGGTTTCTCTCCTGAACTTTACTGTTTTCCAAGATTTATGCAAAGGCCAACGAGTTTTACGACATTGTTCACTAAATAAACGATGAGAGAAGTGACGTCCGTGTTAACGTTGTGCATTGGATGGAAGCAGTAAAAGGTGATTTCTAATTTAGTCCGTCATAATCGGAACCCATAATAGTAAGCTTAACCATTCCATATTATTTATCATTGGAAAGAAGAGACGTTGCTCTTTCTTTGTCATTATGATTATCATTTATAATTGTATTAAATTAAAGAGTTATTATGAGTTTAGAGTCGTGACACTCTTAAGAGTACCAACCAACTCCCTCTTAAATTGGATATTATGATATTATTTTTAATCCATAGCAGATAGGCCCGATATCGTTATGTTAATAGAAAAGTTGTATTTCCGCGTTTACGCTGATATACAATATGTATATTATTCACTAACTTTCCACGCATTATATTTGAAATAAAGATTAGCAACTAACACAAACTTAGCCAGCGAGCTGACTTTGTAGCGCTCGCGGCACGCGTAAGCATCGTTTTCGCCAAGGCGGGCGGTTTCAGATAAAACTCGATCATCATCATTTAAAGATGCCTTTACCAACAACTGGCCCGCTGGTGTCAGTATAAATCGGTCCAGTAGTCACCTATATGCGAAAGTGTCGTGTGACTATAATCTACAAACAACTTTAAAGATGTCCCCTATATGCTCAGGTGTCTGGGGACATTAATTTATTCAACCAACCACGTTTAGAGATGATTTCATCAAGTGTTGCTCCAGGAGAGAGGGTGTTGTGCTGTGTGCGCTCACATCTTCATTCTGTGTTCCGACTTCGTTGGACAGCGACTTTCTCTGCTTCCGAGAGGAATTTGTGCGTCGCCCCCTGACTTCGTTTCCGATGGCACCCAACCTGGCGCTGCCGGTTGTACGTTAAGGACTGCATCACTGCTTGTCGGTTGGTGCAGTTTGCGCTCCACGTCTCGGTCGCGAGCCCACCCTTCACTCTCCTACGGAAGACGGCTGGTTGGACTTTGCCCACCTTGGTGACTATATTTTCTGGCCCCTAGAGACCGCCGTTTCATCCCATAGGAGAGGGACATATAGCCGTTTGTGCTGGTCCCCTCATAGTAGGCCTTAGATTCTAATAGGAACTTTTAGGTAATGAGTCCTGGACTCGTACTTCCGTTTAGAAATTTTTCTTCTTTAACTCATATGTTTATCGCCGGCTGAAATATTACCAAGTTCTTAGCTTGGTATTATTCCATAGGTCTAGGTTAGGCTTTCGCTTCCCCCTGCCCTCAGTTTTTGAGTTTTTGTCAGATTTCTACAGTAGTTTTATCTTGGTCCTGAATCGGATTTTATTCTTTGGTTGGTGGCTTTTTGGCTCACCTCCTTTTTTTTTTGTTAGCTACTGTAGACGGCGATGGGGAAGCCTAGATCTCGCGTTCCCCCCGGCCGCAAGTTATCGGTGGGGATGTCTAGGAAAGATTCTCCGGTGGTTAAAAGCCGTGTGGACACTGCTGATACGGAAACTTGCGCGGACGAGTCGGAGCCTTGCGCGGTATCAGTCCCCGTGGCGGGCGACCTGGTTGCCCCTTCGGGAGATGGTTTAACCACTCCCAGCAGGCAAAAAACTTGGGAGACTCTCACCGATTCCTCCCTGTCGTTCTCTTCGGAGGACATGATTGAGGTCGCGATGGTGGAGGCGGACACCTCCCAGGACCTGGTTCCGGAGGTTAGAGTCACTGAGAAGGCACGTTCCTCAGAGGGGGCAGAGCACCTGGTGCGCTCCCTCCAGCCTGCTGTACCTGAGCCATCCGATCTCCGCGAGGCAAACTGAGAACCAGATACAGAGTGTCGCTGGACCCTCCTCCTCTGCCAAGCCGTAGCTCGTGCTTTTATCCGGTCATGGTCAAGTTTCCGGAGAACACAGACTCCGCGTCTATGAAGTCGCTGAGTTGGCGATTGGTCGAGACACTGCGGGTGTCGGTGGGCTCTGTCGACAGAGTTCGGCCGCTTGGCGACGGATGCCTGGTGGGCTGTGCTACCCGCGCACAGCAGCAGAAACTGGCCAGGATGTCCACATTAGGTACGTTTTCGGTTTTCTGCTCCATTCCCAGCCCCGTCGTGGAAGGAATCGTGCAGGGTATCCCCTCAACGGTAGCGGAGGAAAATATAATGGCCAAATGCGAGGGATCAGTCGGTCCTGATAGTTCCATACGGGTGTGTGCGATCAAACGCGTCCGCCGCTTGCATCGCTCGGATGGATGTCCATCGGCTTTGGTCAGGGTCACCATTGAAGGTTCTAGTCTGCCCTGTACCCTTTTAATTAACCGCAGAGAATTTCGGGTGAGGCCATATGTCGCGGAGTGTTACACTCGACGTTGGTTTTGTTGAACTATCAGTAGTCGATTCAGCCCCGATGCTTGAATCCTGATACGTGTAACTCAGATTCGTTTATCCACGCAACCCGTTCAATCATCAACAAGGCTGGAGTCGTCGTATGAAATTTTCCAACTTTATTCAGCTTACATCAACAACTGCATACCATCGCTTTTTCCACTCTTTACAACTTGATCACTTTCAACACAACAATTCTTTTTACTTTCAACTCTCTCTTATTTTGAAACAGTGCCGCACTTATATAGTCTCTCTAACTCCAGAGAAATAAAGCACGTTTGGGCAAGACACAATTATAACCAATCAGAACGAATTTCATCATCACCGTCTCACGTCATACAATTATATTTGGAATAGTAGCGTCTCTAGTTACCACTAGAATTATCCACACGCTTCGATCGATAGTAAACCACCAACTCTAGAAAATTCTCAAATAATATCGACCAACTAAAATTATCATCGTTATACAAAGTTTCTTCTAACAACAACTCAAAATTAAATCAAAGGTAAATACACTCTAATATTGCATGCTTAGCAAAACAAAACGATCGCATCTATCGTGCGCGTCACACACGAACTATCGTGTGCGTCACACACGAATTATCGTGCGCGTTTCAACGTAACACGGAGATAATCCGCTGTTTCCAGTGTCAGTGGTATGGTCACACCAGGAAATCCTGTAAATCTGTTCAGATATGTTCCTCCTGTGGCGTTTCCGGACACTCCGGGGCCCAATGCAAAGCCGGGAGGAGATCTTGCCTTAATTGCCTAGGCGATCACTCGGCTTCCAACCATAAATGTCCCGCCCTGAGGGAGCGCTCTCGCGAACCAAATCAGGGCAGCTCAATATTTGCCACGAGCCTAGGCCTTATGCCTGACCCGTAAACAGCTTACCGTTCCTGCGCCGCCGCCGGTGCGCACCCAATCCGCTTGGGGAGCATTACGTGCTCCCGCCGCCCCTGCGGTGGCTGACCCTCCACCGCCGCCCCCTGCAGACCGAGCTGGTCGGCTCTCCCACACAGTGCTGTCTGCAACCAAGGGGATTCTGAACTCCCCTGAAGCGCCGTCTGCGCCTACTCCAGGCTGCCGCGACCCTTGGGTTGCAGTACATAAACTTGAAAAGTTGGTCGAACAACTTGCCCATACGGTTGCTGGGCTCCTAGGCACGGTCCGCATCTTGGCTGATAGGACACTGCCTCTATGTAGCCCTATTTCCTCCGAGTGCGGAGCCCAGACCGACGCTGACATTGCTAAGAGTGACGCTATGTCACAGACTTCCCCCCCCCCCCCCCGGCAGAGGGGTTCCCGGTGTCAAAACCAGAAACTCCACCACCCAGGTGAACAGTAGCCCCTATAGCTCTGAGATAATTAAGCAGTTGGAGGAGTATTCCAAACTTCTCGTCCCCCATTTCGAACCGGTAGTCATTGATTACGGTAGTCATTGATTACGCCCTGGACCTGTTCCGATTGGGCTTTGACAGTGGCCTAGCCGACGGCACGCGCCCAGGTGGGACTTCGCATCTCAGAAAAAAGCCAATTATTCCGTTTTAAAGGGCCCATAGGTCCTAAGTACTGCCATGGCTAGATTTTGTACATATACGAATTTTAACAGAAACCATGAAACTGCAGTTTATTTCTCTTCTTTTTTGTCTCCCTCCTTTGATTAATAAATTTTTGATTGCCTTTTACAAGTCGTCATCTCGTTTTATCTTTTATATATCGTGACCTGTTAGTGTTTATGCTATAGCTCGGCAGACCTGGTCTGCCCTTCATATAAAAGATTTTTGCAGATCCACCTTTTCTATTTTATAATCATTAACTGGTACCCTATCCCTTACTAGTAGCAACTTATTCCTCTCCACAAGGCTTTTTCATTTTCTCCATGGGCATCATTGTCAACGCACAGGAGGATCCTTATGCGGACCTTGCCCCAAAATACGCAATGATTTCAGGGGGATGCCGCACCACTCGCCGCGGTTGCTTCGGTGATCTTAATAAATAGGCAGTGGGTGCAGTTGATGACAGAGTCACAGCATCAAAGATGAGAACACGCGCGCACTTGCACCATAAACTTGTACACTCTGATGATGATAGTGATACAAATCAACTTCTTCACTCAATGATGATGTTTATGAATTATAAGAATGATGTTAGGGTTAAATACGATGGCGTGATATTAGCGCCACCAATCCCGTATAGTCCTTTCTGCTGTCCATGGTGAAGTTAAAGTGTTTTTTGTTTGTTTTTTCTACGTATCTGGTTTTTTTTTTTTTTTTTTTTTTTTTTTTTTTTGTGGTAGCGGAACTGAAATGTAGACAAGATGATGATGGTGATGTTGATGTCATGTAGTGTCACTGTCTCTGTATACTCTGTCTATTACTTTCTTGTCGCTGGCTTGGTCGTGATCTTCTGAACACTTCGATGTTGTTGTTCCCCGACGGCGTCCACACAACTCCGGCCGGTATTTGTCGCACCTGAAACGATCAGGCGGTGACCTAATGTCTCAGATATGAATTTCTATGACGAACCACAAGTATAGTGTAACGTTCTTTGTTCGTCAAAGCATTAAAAAAGTATACTATGGTGTATTATATTATAACACACAGTGACTGATAATGAATGATAGATGAGATGACTGGTGACCCTTCCTTCTGGCCGGACCTAAGTTTTTCAGGGGTAGGGGCCCAAATATATTTTACGGTAGTAGTGAAGGCGCGAAGCGCCGAACCGACGGCGCGAAGCGCCTAGTTTGCTAGGGGGGTCCGGGGGCATACTCCCCCAGAAAATGTTTTGACAAGGGAGAAAAAATGGTGTAATCTGGTGCAATCTGAGCATGCATGTAAATTGCAAAATTTGGTGCTATAAATATGTAAATAAAACAACCTTGGTGCTATAGTTTGCCACTGATTTTTTTGCAGAGAGACTCTCGTTTCTGTATCACTTTTTTTTATGTGTGTGTGTGTGTGTGTGTGCGTGTGTGTGTGTGTGGTTTTCTTTTTTTTATATTTTTCCCCCACGTTTGTTTTCTTTATTTTTTTTTCTTTATTTTTTTTTTTCAAAAAAGGGTAGGGGCCCGGGCCCCTCGGGCCTCTAGGGCAGGTCCGGCCCTGACTTCATGCTTCCACTTTCATGCATACAATGACATAAACAAACACTTCTGCCAAGTGCTCTCCAAACCAGATAGTCTGCAAGAGATCTAAACCTGAATATAACCATAGATTAATCAACGTGGTGAGATGAAGTCTAAAAGATCTAAGAATCGTTCTAGAATGTGCTGAGGCTAAAAATATAGAAACAATGATGGAAAAGTTACATTTATTTCACACGAAAATAAACTAACCAACATGGAATAAAACACATTGTTATTATTGTTTTTGTTACCTATATAGCTATCTATCTGGCATTTGTTAGCCTGGTATAGCCTAGCTGAACACGTACTCACGATGGCGCATGAAGAATTGAACCCAATAGTTCGTGAAAGCAAATGGCTTCCCACACGATAACGGCCTGTCGACGACCTTGGGTCACTGGACCTTCGAGTTAGTGAAAACTTGATGGTCACTCCCACCCGTACGTTCCCGCTGACTCGCAATGCACCTAAGGGTACCTTTTGGTATGCTCCTTGGTCGTTCTTCTCAATTGGTTTGCCTTGCACCCGTAATGCCGTGATATAAAAACAAAAAAAAAACAAGAAAAAAACAATGACTTCTTTTGTTAGATTAATATCACAATTTGACAGTTAGATTAGATAACTTTGTTACATTTCGTCACATTTCACTTGATGTTCTTGGATGGAGAGGCTACGACGCCCAGGAGGACTCACACTGCACGTCCTCTCGCCATGAAGCCGGAAGTCGTAATCTCAAAATAAAAATAATTAACTAGAATATTACTTGGTAGAAATGAAATTATTAAGATTTACATTAATTGCAATTGAAATAAAATATATAAAAATGAATTGATTTTTGATTTGTTTGCTTTTTTTTTAAGGTTATTTAATTCAGTAAATAAAATTATGTTTGAATGTAATTCTACTTAATTCAGTGAATATATTATTATTTACCGAATTAAATACTATCTTTGATCCGGTGTTAAGTGCATGAATGTATTTCCAACACTTTTATTGTTTCATTTAATTTATGCAGTAATTTGCAAATTCTTGCACAAACACACACAGAGAGAGAGAGAGAGAGAGAGAGAGAGAGAGAGAGAGAGAGAGAGAGAGAGAGAGAGAGAGAGAGAGATGTGAAAGAATACTATGACGGAAAGATTGTCAAAGTGGACAGCATAACAAAAAAGAAGGGAACAATATAAACTGCCTAAAACCTCCAATCTGTTGACAAGCAATTTCCGTTTAATTGTCAGCAAACATTCAAAATACGCACAGAAACATGACCGTGATAATACTGAAACTTACATTGGAAACAATAACTAAAAATTAATAACATTAATAATATCATGACATTTTCCACACAAATCACAACTAAATGACTTCAGGCACTATTAACGTGTTTATTTGCAAGTGTATAAAAATCAAGTGTACATTACTTCGCGTACTATTGACATGTTCATACATATTAACATCAAACCTAATTACTTACTTCTGACATTTTGTAGGCCTACATGTATGTCGTAAATGTTTATACATACTAACATCACATATAAATTAATCCACTACTTACATGTTTAAATCCACATTATTATAACATCTAAACTACGTCTTACACTATTTATATATTTACATTGCCTCTCACCAATCAAATTAACATTCTATACATTACTTCAAACGCTATTTATATAATTATACATAAATAAACATCACTTACAAATGTATCAGACACTGCACTATTTTACATGTGTATACATTGTCTAGCTCAGCATACAAAAAAGTAAGTGATAAAATTAACATCACTTGTTTGGAACTTTGTCCTTTTATTATATATCTCAAAAAAAAAAAAAGGGGGGGGGGGATGTGCTACTGCACCCTTCTCCAGAACAAAAATGCGACCTATACTTACTTTCTTCACTATGGTTTCTACCGTCATCTTCGCCATCTGCGCTGCAATACATGTAAGATAACTCTCAGCACGAGTTATCACACTTTCCGGATGTCCAAATAATTATCCCTGCGTGAACTCTCTTAAGCTCTTTGGTGATGGTCAGTTGGTAAGAGCGTCTTGCTAGTAACCGAAAGGTCGCTGGTTCGAATCCCGGATTGGTCAACGTGTGATCATATTATTTTCCCCTTTACCAACAACTGGCCCGCTGGTGTCAGTATAAATCGGTCCAGTAGTCACCTATATGCGAAAGTGTCGTGTGACTATAATCTACAAACAACAACAACTCTGTCGGAGAGGGGCCGGGTAGCTCAGTTGGTAGAGCGTCTTACTAGTAACCGAAAGGTACCTGGTTCGAATCCCGGATTGGCCAACGTGTGACCATATTATTTTCCACTTTACCAACAACTGGCCCGCTGGTGTCAGTATAAATCGGTCCAGTAGTCACCTATATGAGAAAGTGTCGTGTGACTATAATCTACAAACAACAACAGCTCAGTTGGTAAGAGCGTCTTACTAGTAACCGAAAGGTACCTGGTTCGAATCCCGGATTGGCCAATGTGTGACCATATTATTTTCCCCTTACCATCAACTGGTTCGCTGGTGTCAGAATAATGTGACCAGTAGTCGCCTATACGCTTCGGTGTCGTGTGACTATAATCTACAATTACCCTTACCCTCTGTCGGACTTCGTCGTTGGTGATGTATAGGAAATGCCTACATTTTACTTCATCGTTGGTGATGCGCTGTGTAGAGGAAATGTCCACATTTTACACATAATTTAAAATATAATTATGGTCGTGTTATTTAGATACTACGACACTTTTGTAGTAACGCTTGTTATATGGAGTCAGCGGTTTTCACTTAAGGAAAATATTTACCGTTTAAGCAGAAGAAGCACGCATAAGCTTACCTCCCCTTGACACACGACATAGCTGAGACTAGGCTCGGCCTCGGCTATCATCTGCTACGCAGTGTGGCTCCACGATTGATTTACTGTGAAGTGCTTTTGGGTGTAGACGTTCGTGCTGTGAGCCGAAAGCATGAGGGACGCGAGAGCCGTGGTTAGAAGGGGATTTAATGATAGGTTTGAGGGGACCACCGACACAATTTGTTGGTGCCTAAAAAGGTTGTTTGGAGAAGTGGAGAGGGAGGATGTGTGAGGGGGAGTGCGTGGATGCAGGATGGAAGAAGATAAAGTGTGAAATGGGGTGTCTAGAGAGGGGTGAACGAAGGTTGGGAGGGTGGAGGATGGATGCAGGATTGAAGAAGATAAAGTGTGAAAGGTGGTGTCTAGAGAGGGGTGGACGAAGGTTGGGAGGGTGGAGGATGGATGCAGGATGGAAGAAGATAAAGTGTGAAAGGTGGTGTCTAGAGAGGGGTGGACGAAGGTTGGGAGAGTGGAGGAAGAAGATAAAGTGTGAAAGGTGGTGTCTAGAGAGGGGTGGACGAAGGTTGGGAGGGTGGAGGATGGATGCAGGATGGAAGAAAATAAAGTGTGAAAGGTGGTGTCTAGAGAGGGGTGAATGACTATTGGGAAGGTGGAGGATGGATGCAGGATTGAAGAAGATAAAATGTGAAATGTGGTGTGTAGAGAGGGGTGAATGAAGGTTGGGAGGGTGGAGGAAGGAACGGGTCATCAACGATGAACATAGAAAGAGGAGGGGAGGTGGATAAATGGGTGGGGATGGGGATGGGAGTGGTCTATTAATGACATGAACTCATCAGATCCAGCTAGCTGGGAGTGATAAGATGAATAAGATGTGCTATAAGATAGTGAACTGGGGCGAAAATGGTGTGAGGCAGATCACGGCGATAGATCTGCTTTGAACAGACCACCAACAGAAGTCTTTGCCAACTTTCAAGTGCATTCATTGATTTTGTGGCGAAGGAGACGAACAAGAAGAAAAAGAAGAACAACAACAACAACGACAAGATGGCAAGCCATTCAAAAACTCATACATTTAACAGAAAAATATAAGGATTACACAATAGAGAGAAAGAGATGGGGGGGGAGGGGAAGGAGAAAGGGTGAGAGAAATAAAGAGGGAAGATAGAGAGAGAGGAGGAGGAGGAAGGAGATAGGAATGAGACGGGTAGAGAGAGAAGAGAGTAAGGGAGTTAGTTATTCATTGCTTACAGGGTCCAGCGGACCACAAAATCAAGACTACAACTTCGCTGAAAGAGGACTCGCCCCAGATCCTTATAAAAGATCTGCCCTAGTGGTAACACTGAAATGCCCTAGTGGAAACACTGAAAGCACTCCACCAGCCAGTCACTTTACAATAAAGACATCCCACGCAGGGGACGCTGAGGCTATACTCTAATTTATCGAACCCCCGTTTATAAAAAAAACAAACTAGAATACAAACATTATCATAAAATATCAACAAAACACATACATATAGAATGCCTACATTGCCAAATAATAACATCATAGGAAGCCCCAGTGACCATTTGTCAGAAAGCGTACAATATTCCCAAGCTGATCCAACCAACCTCAGACACAAATGAGGAGTTTTGTCCCGGAAGAGTTTTCAAGAAAAAAGGTAGGTGATTGGTCTAGTGAAGAAGAAGTTAGTATAGTAGATTGATAGATCAGAGTAGGAATGAGAAAGAACAAAGGAGAAAGACAGCGACATTGTGAATTTAAAGCACTAACTTTTTCAGAAAGTGGGGATACTATTCATACTGAAACCCCCGGCACCCCCACGGGGGGAAGAGAGTAAGGGAGAGAATACAGGAAGAGGAAGAGACAGCCGTAGGAAAAAGATAAAAAGAGGGGGAGAAGAAGAGGAAGGAAAAAAGGGAGAAAGAGAACGACTGAAGAAAGGAGCGGGGGAGGGAGGGAGGGAGAAAGGGTGATGGAGAGAGAGAAAGTATGAAAGAAGCAGAAGGGTGGGTGCGGGACTTGAATTGAGGGCGCACGTGGCATTTAAGCTGGCATTGATGCTTGATCAAATGTGCACAGTCCAAGGAGGTTTACACACTAAGCGCCCTTGCAGTACTGTTTCTGCTCATACAGGAATAGCAACACTTTGGGTGTGAAGTGGTCTTTGGTTCAACACCCACCAAAAATGCAAGAGGTCACACACATTCCCATACTGCGTATCTGAGACCAGTCGTGCTAATGAAGAGGCGAACGTTAAGCATCGGCTAGCCTCAGCTACGCATTGTGACAGATCCCCAACTTCCTTTTTCATAATGATATTGTACTGTACATGCACATCGCTCTCACTCCTTGTGATCACAAACTCCGACTTTAGCGCTAGAAGTAGAAAAAACGGACTGTGCAAGAAAAATTTGTGGAGGTATAGAACGTACATCATGCAAACTAATACTTTGAACAAAACTAAATAATTATAATTATAGCGCTTTTATAAAGTGTTGGTAGACATTGTACACACTTACTTTACCTAATATTATTGAAGTCATCAAAAGCCTGTATGACAAGGCTACCAGTGCAACCCTTCACATACGCGTCATCGAAACTGGTTCAGAACAACAATCGGTGTGCGTCAAAGATGCCTACTCTCTCCAACTCTCTTCAACATCTTCCCTATCCTCTGACCTTGTGAACTCCTGGACCGATAGCAGTACCTATACTGAGCCTGGCAGTACAACCCTTGTTGACATAAAGTTACAACAAAACTTTCCAACTTCTATCTTAGCTCGTCAATCCCTAGGTTATCTGCTATGACAGACCGGGAAACAAACCATCCCAAGATCACACATATACCGAGAATGGACATGAACCCATTCTCTTAAGGAGACACATTATATGATTACAAAGAGAATACAGAATACGAATCAAATCAAATACATTTACTATAATAAAGGGTTGTTTCCTGACATAATCATAGCATGCACAATGACTACATTAGACAATATACCAAAGCAATGAAAACAGCACTTCAAGCACCTTTTAAAATGTACATTCCTAAAGAAAGGATATCAACTACTGGTTAACAGATTCTATAACCTTATTAGCTAACCGTACCTCTTGAATCATCGTTATTATCTTTCTATATTTAAATGTATGCAGCAAATACATAAAATTAGAGTCCAAATGTGAACATAGAAATAACATTGTTTGTATGAACTATCAGTCTGTCAACTTACATTTGCGATAACATAAACCTTCCATATCCTGCAGGACTAGCAGATATGTTGTGAATTGCCAGGTGCTTGTTATCATCCATTGTAGCTGTTAATCTTCTAACTGGCTTATCCCCCTGAGGCCCAGACATATAATTACACAAATTAAAAAATAAACATATGGATATTTCTGTTGAAATGGAGTCTGTATAATGGAAAAATAAACTTTTTGTGTGAAAACAATTGCCAAAGTGAGAATTTGGCACTGCCCCCCATAGGGGACATTGGGCTTTGGTTGGAATTTTACATGTAACAGTTCCCCAGGAGGACATTGGGCTTTGGCAAGAGTGAATTTTTAGTACAATGTATAATCATTTCACACAAAAAACAAACCTAATTTTGTTTGTTTTGTTTATTTAAAAACATAAAACAGAAACTTTAGAAATATATTTGTACAAGTTAGCTAAACTGTGAGGGAACACTGACGAAAGTTGACACGCCTGTGCATATCCACATGATGGCATATCTATCCTATCCGATCCCGTAACTCGGAGGTCGTAGGGGCACCACAGATGATCGTTTAACCAGCGTACTCCATCGTTCTCTGTCCTCAGTAACCCTCATGGCTTCGCTCAGTGTCAAACCAGTCCATTCTCGAATGTATTCCTCCCACCTCTTTTTCTGTCTCCCTCTTCTTCTACCTCTTTGCACTGTGCCTGGCAGGATGGTTTTTGCAAAGCCCGATGATTTAGTGACGTGGCCATTTATATCCAGGGGAAACAGTACCGTTGAGGACGTAATCGCTGTGTGCTGGAGCCAGCCATGTTGGAGGCCCTTATAAACACAAATAGGACATCATAAGTAAATGACAAAGAGTAAGAAACACACAATAGAATAGTATAAATAAATAACCAAGTCTTATTGCATCTCAGTACCAAAAATAACCACAATTGAAGTAGTTTTTTTGCAGTATTTTGTTAACAGATACAGAGAAAAAGTGCAACCAAGTCTATCTCACTAAACTGTTCTGGGTTTAGAGTTTGTCACAATACATCATCTCAAAAGCCATACTAAAAACATACTCACACCCTGACACAGCCATATAACTCGAAGGTCGTAGGGGCACCCCTGTGACAAGGCGTGCAATCACCCTCTGACGTAGGCTAGCCGCAGTCATTCCACACACTCAGCCAACGACGATTTCCACTTAACCAGCCATCTCTAGCAGGCTCGCTCGCCAATTCGCTTAAGCCCCGCCCCTCGGGCATCAAGTTAAAGCCTGCCACAGAACCTGACTTAGTGTCAGTCCCAAGCCTTCCAGCCTTGAAGTCACAACCTGTCCGAAGACACGTCTCCATCACCGAGTGACCTCTGAGCTTCGACAGTACCCGTGTGCTTCCACCCGTCTTAAGTCAAGGTAAGAGAGGGAACTTACTCTTTGTCATATAGCAGACCCATCACCCGTCGTTCGCCCACCATGTTCATGCGTCCTGTCGATATGTATGTTCATGTTTATAGTTTTGCCTTGATGTGTTGCTGTGACTTGTATTTATCCCTTGCACATATTCTCTACCTTGTATATGACCCATGACATGTTTGGATTTATGCTTGTATGCTCCGTTAGCCCCATGTGTAAATACCCCATGCCATGCTGCCCCTCCACATAGATCAAAGTCCCCAGTACAGCCCAGGCCTACAACCCCTTTGTCCTGTGCCCAGTCCAGTTGCTTTCCACCATGCTCCCCATGTATAAATATTCGTCCCTGTTGCCGACCCCATCCCAATGCGCCGAAGGTATCACCTACTAGCGGCTGCCAATAAACTCCACTTTGGCCCAGTAAATCTAGTTGCATTGTTTGACTGTTGGTATATGCGCCGGCTCAAACCTTGACCGGTCAACCAATTTGAATTCTGAGAAGGGCGATTGTACCACAGGCCCTGAATCCAGACTATCCCGATCCCCCGCTGATACAGAGTCTGTATTACGTTACAGACGGGTTCCTGTACCGGGCAAATCACCCCGGCCTTGTATCATCTCCCAGTCGCTGACCCGCTGCAGGCCCCTGACAACCCAGGAGGTCAATGAGAAGCGTGACCCGGGACTTCGCCATTTTCCTAGACGGCTAGCTACGAAAGCCGAATTCTAGCCCTGTACCCTGCACAAGACAATCACTCGTGATCGATGCGTCACCGCGTGACCAACTGACCTGCATCATCGCCCCCGCGCCACCGACCGTGGTAAACAGGCCACCCAGAGTATCCTGGACCAATCGCCGCTCTGCAGTACCGAGCTAAGTGATTAGCCTACGAGA
The DNA here is from genome assembly GCA_036898135.1 of Oncomelania hupensis. NCBI lineage: Eukaryota > Metazoa > Mollusca > Gastropoda > Littorinimorpha > Pomatiopsidae > Oncomelania > Oncomelania hupensis. The sequence continues at coordinate 46,534,633 of CM072523.1, read as the reverse complement.
ATCCCCACTCGCCAGATTATCAGAGAGACCCTGAAACCATACAGATACACTCTCGCCCTATGATGAAATCAGTCTACAGTAGCTCTAGTACCCCGGATATTGACTACCCAGAATATCACCGAACTACTCCTTACTGAAAGACGCTTTGCCAATGACTCACTTTAGAAACATTTGACCCAGACCCCCCACTTCAAATTAATAAAAGTAAATAGTTAAGAATTGCACTTATCCTGACTGGCCTTTGAATTTGAATTTCTTAACTAGTGTAAGTCTACTATCCATCTCGTCTATTCCCTGTCTGTCTCTCACTTATGTAGTTGGCCTAGCATTAATCTCTTGAATGTCATCGCACCATTAACCTATCAAAGGAGGTAATACAGCGCGAGAGATTAAGAGCTTACCCCCATCCCCCAACCCCTCTCTTTGTGACAACCCCAGATGATCGTTTAATCAGCGTACGTCATCTTTCTCTGTCCTCAGCAACCCTCGTGGCTTCGCTCAATGTCAAGCCAGTCCATTCTCGAATGTTGTCCTCCCTCCTCTTTTTCTCTCCCTCTTTTTCTGCCTCCTTGCACCATGCCTTGCAGCATGGTCTTTGCAAGGCCATACCATCGGAGTTTCCGTTTCTTCACCACTGTGAGCATGTCATCGTGTTGTCCAATGGCTTGTGTGATGGTCTGTTGGATTTCGTTGTTGGTGATGTGCTGAGTGTAGGAAATGCCCCGAAGTCTTCTGTAGCACTTCATCTCCATGCTTTGTACTCTTCGTTGTAGATCTGCTGTGAGGGTCCATTTTTCTTGGGGTCCACACACATTATAAACATAAATAAACACATTACACTGTAAACCGTAATTGAATCAGCACACACATACTCATAGTCATAGCTCTCGGAGTTTCTCACACACGAACGAACGAACAAACAATGAGGTTTAACGTCTACACCCACCATTGGCGATATGGCAGACGGGGATAACCATCCCATGGAAAGAGGGGTAGGGACCTGAATCCACACTGAACCACCAAAGCAATCATACTGCTCAAATGGACAGTGAAAATGACCACATTTTATATCGCACACCCGGGGATTCGAGCCTGGGTCATCGGTGTGCCAGGCGAACGCTCTACTACTTGAGCTACGGCGGTGGGACACTCTCACACACATATTCAGACATAAATATGTATAAATGGATAGCCCAATACACACTACACACACTAAGTTGAACGGTCAAATGGTTGGTCTGCTCTGGTTACCTACAGTCCCGTTAGCCCCTCTGGGGTCATCAGATGTTACCCCTTCTATCCCGTTAGCCCCCACGGGACCTTCAGTTTTGAAAAAAAAAATCGTATAAAGTACCCAACATAGCACCGTCAAGCAGTTTGTTTTCTTTCAACACATTAACATTCTATTGACATGTTTTCGATGATAAAAAGTTTGAAACTTACCTTTATTTAGATCTGGAGAAGTAAAAACGTTGCTCAGTCGTTCACTTTAGTGTGTGTACCAGTATATGGTTGCAGTGACCATTATGCTGTTTGTTTTACTTGGAAAAAAAGGGAGCTAAAATTCCCAAACCAGGTCATAAAATTATAACATATAGATCATTCTCTAAATTTAAAGAAGATGATTTTCTCTTAGACCTTCATAATAGCAATCTCTCAAATGTATATAATTTTACTAACCCAGATGATGCTTTAACCTACTGGCATAACACATTTATAAGTATATATAACAAACATGCTCCTATTTTTACAAAACGAGTTAAATACTATTCTAAACCCAACTGGCTTGACAGTGAATTACAACAAGCTATTAATCATAGAGACTATTTAAAAAGACATGGTAATGAAAATGAATATAAAAAACAGAGAAATTCAGTAACTTCACTCAAAAGAAAAAAAAAGAAACCATATATTAAAAATTTAATATCATCCAAAAACAGTTCTAAAATGATTTGGAAAGCAATTAATCATTTAACAAACAAATCACCTTCATCTACAGTAATTAAAAATATTTCCCCTGATACACTGAATTTACATTTTGTCAAAACAGCTCACTGTTGACAAATCAAAAGAAAATAATTTACATAAATTAACTGAATTTTGTCAGTCCAAAAACATTAAAAACAAAACCTATATTCCTTTTTTATCAAATGAATTTGTTTATAAAACATTAAGAAACCTTAAGCAAACAAATTCAAGAGGAGTTGATGAATTAGATGGTAAAATATTAAAACTGTCTGCTCTGCTTATTTCTGAAACTTTAACTTATATATACAATTTATGCATTGACAAATCATGTTTTCCTATCATGTTAAAACAAGCTAAAGTTATTCCGATTTTTAAGTCTGGTGATAGTTCTGACCCATCAAATTATAGACCCATTTCAATTCTTTCTATCATATCTAAACCGCTTGAAAAACACATTAACAACCATATTCTAGACCACTTTACAAAAAACAACCTGTTCCATCAAAATCAATCTGGCTTCAGGGCTAAGCATTCTTGTCATACAGCTCTTACATATATGATAGAGCAATGGCTTAATAATATTAATGAGCACACATTTTCCGGAGCATTATTCGTTGACTTCGCAAAAGCTTTTGATGTAATTGACCATGACCTCCTATTACGCAAATTACAATTATATGGCATTAGCTTTAAACCGCTTGATCTCCTAAAATCTTTCATTTCTGACAGAGAGCAGTGCGTTTTCATTAATAATCAAAAATCACAGTTTCAGGCTGTTTCTACTGGAGTACCCCAAGGATCGATTTTAGGGCCTTTATTATTTTCTGTCTATATAAATGATTTTCCCCTTCATATATCTACTTTTTGTGAACTCTTTGCTGATGACACCACATTACACTCCAAGGATACAGAACTACATAATTTAGGCTCCTCATTACAAATAGGGGCAAATGAACTACAGGAATGGGCTGAATTCAATCACATGACGCTTAATCCAGACAAAACTAAATCTATGCTATTTACAACTAGACAAAAAAGGCAAAGTTCTTCTATGAAACTCCCTCCCTTAAAACTTTGCAACAAAACAGTTGAAGAAGTTCAGTGCCATAAACTTCTTGGCGTAACATTGGACAATAATTTGTCTTGGTTGCAACATATTTTAAATATCAGTAGATCTATTTCCAGAAGGACTTATCAATTATCAAGGATTAAACATTACTTAAATCTGCAGTCTCGTAAACTATTCTATTTGGGATATATTCAACCATTTATTGATTATTCTTCAACTATTTGGGATTCTGCTAGTAGCAATGCCATGAAGCCTTTATTTCGGATTCACAAACGTGCAATTAAAATGGTTATTCTTAAAAACAAAATCTCTCTGAATGATTACAAACAGATCAACATACTACCTCTTGCCAACAGATTAAAATTTAATAAGGGAATGTTCATGCACAAGATCCTTTCTGGTAAAACACCCTCCCATCTTTCTTCTTTATTTTCTAGGAAAACTGCCAGATTTTCTACCAAACTAAATATCCCATTTCCAAGAATTGATCTTTTTAAAACCAGTCTGTCATATTCAGGCTCCACTTTATGGAATAACTTTCCAGAAGTTCTCCGCAGTGCAGTCACTAAATACACATCCTTTAGACACAATCTTTTAGAGCACGTTGAACTTAGTTAATTAGCTAATTTGCAAGAGTTCTTACTCTCATAACTTTCATTAGATTGTTTTACATAAGTTGTGTGTATGTTTGTGTGTGTATGTGGAACGGAAGAGAGGAGTGGATGCGCACGTGCGCATATTTTAATTATATTGTTACATTCTGTTATTATTGTTATGAAGTTATTTTGTTATACTAATTGCTATTGTTACAAGCCCCAAGGGCAGGATGTAAAAAAGCACACCCAGTGCTTAATCTTTTACCCTTGTTAAATAAAATTGTTATTATTTTACTTCAAGTGAAACACGTGGCAACTGTCATTTGCCATAATGGGTTCTCTGCTTAGTTGGTTACCAGTTGCTTCCCTTGCTTTAGTTTTGTTCCACAGAGGGGCTACTGGGCTTTAGTGGTTATAAAAACTCTAAAATGCATTCCTTTAGTTTTGGGATGGGGGTCTCTTTCTACTGGTCCCAAAGGGGGCAATGGGCCTCCCCGGGATTTAATCTTTTTAACACTGAAAGGCAAATGATAGGGCCGGACATGCTGCAAGTCAATGTCCACTCTGCCTGATAGCACAAAGTATCATTAGTCAGGTATCACCTACCAACAAGGTCCAGTAAATTGATTGATTGATTTATTGTTGCTTTAGGTCCAGCGGACTCTTCCGAGCCAAATCAGGACCGGACAACCCCCGATCCGCATAAAAGATCTGCTGAAACAACCCTAGTGGGAAAATTGAATGCCCTCCAACGGCCAGTCACTTTACAATAAAGACATCCCACGCGGGGGACGGCTGAGGGTTGACCTCAACTACGCGAACACCCCGGTTACAAAAACAAAATAGAATACAAACATCATTATAAATCATCAAAAAAACACATACATATAAAATGCCTATAGTGCTAAATAGTACAATCATAGGAAGCCCTAGTGACCACCCGGCAGAAAGCGTCCAACACTCCCAGTCCAGTAAACTGGACGCTCTGATCCTTGCATCTTTACATCCTTCCCATCCCTTCTAAACTTGGCATCGCAAATATTGTCTATCCCAATATCCAACACGTTAGCTTTTAGATGTAGAGTGTCTCAGAGATTAGCCTAAGCGAAAGATCAAACATTTTAAACTCTTAACTAAGGCTATGCCACTTGGTTACACTGGAATGCAGTCAGTTTTGATGTGAGCATTTGATTATCAAAAGCTTTTATTGCTTGTCCAGTAGCTCGATTTATTTGATTAGGGTTTAATGCTTTATTTGTTCTTAAAAATATATTATTTGTTACAACTTTAAATTTCATGTGGTGTGTGTGTGTGGGTGTGTGTGTGTGTGCGTGCGTGCATGTACGTGCGTGAGTGCGTGCGAGTGTGCGGCTTATCCTTTCGATGAAGAAGACGTTGATAAAACAACCAGCCAACACAAATGTGATATACACAGAATTAAATGGTATATTTGTTTTGTCTATGCTTAGTGTTGTTGTATAGGGAATGGTCACACCACACACCAAATTGTCATGCAACTTATAGGGACAATAAATACAATCAATTGAATCTGGACTCTTGACTGAGCACCTTGCTTTAGCTTTCCATCTTTTTAGTTCTTCTTCAAAATGTCTGTTGGATCAGCTTGGGAATATTGGACGCTTTCTGCCAGGTGGTCACTAGGGCATTCTATGATGTTATTATTTAGCAATGTAGGCATTTTATATGTATGTGTTTTGTTGATAATTTATAATGATGTTTGTATTCTATTTTGTTTTTGTAAACGTTTGTTCGATAAATTAGAGTATAGCCTCAGCGTCCCCTGCGTGGGATGTCTTTATTGTAAAGTGACTGGCTGGTGGAGAGCATTCAGTTTTACCACTAGGGTTGTTTCAGCAGATCTTTTATGCGGATCGGGGGTTGTCCGGTCCTGATTTGACTCGGAAGAGTCCGCTGGACCTAAAGCAATAATCATGTAATGTAATGTAATGTAAAAATGACGAACGACATCGTATACTATGTTTTTTAAAATACTTAACACCCGCACACATCATATCTATATCTAGATATCTATATATAAATATATATATATATATATATATATATATATATATATATATATATATATATATATATATATATATATATATATATATATATATATATATATATATATATATATATATATATATATATATATATATATATATATATATATATATATATATATATATACACACACACAACCATGTAAAAACGCTGTTGTGATGACTTTCATGAAACTCTACATACGTTACTTTGACATTTTTACAAATTTGTCCATTTTTTAAGCTAACCCTAACCCAAACCCTAACACTTAACCTAACTCTAAGCCTAACACAGTCCTAACCCTAACGGAACACTGTTTTGACGTGAAAATAACGGGGTCCGTCAAAAGAAAGTACGTAGAGATTAAAAGTGTATGTCAGAATAAAGGCGTTTCTACCTAGCCACACACACACGCGCGCACACACACACACACACACACGCACACACACACACACACAGCTTAAAAGTGTTAAAAGTTGACCTTTACATTGGGAATATAATAATAACGAATGGTTTACACTATTGTAGGCTTATATTAAATTATGTGATGCGTTCTTTGCAAGGAAAATGATAGGAAAGATATCCGTTTCTATCTTCTTCTGTGCTATGCAGATTTGAAACTGTGGCAGTAAGCCCTAAACCCACACAAATATCTATGATATGCCAGACAAACCCTCTAACGTAGCTCAGACACAGGTTAGAGTTGGGCCAGACAAAAATGTTCATGTTCACTGTTCATCTTGGCAGCATGATTGCTCTGGTGGATCAGTGTTGATTTAGGTCCCTACCCCTCATACCTGGGATGGTTATCCCCGTCTGCCGTATGGCCAATGGTGGGTTTGGACGATACACTGAATCGTTCATTGATGTAACTTAGTGTCCTTAACGAAGGTTTGTAGACCAAGTTGGCAGTATCACAGTCTATACACAGTGAGGATGATACACTGAAACGTTCATTGTGGTAACTTAGTGTCCTTAACGAAGGTTTGTAGACCAAGTTGGCAGTATCACAGTCTATACACAGTGGGGATGATACACTGAATCGTTCATTGATGTAACTCAATGTCCTTAACGAAGGTTTCTAGTCCAAGATGGCAGTATCACAGTCTATACACAGTGAGGACGATACACTGAAACGTTCATTGTGGTAACTTAGTGTCCTTAACGAAGGTTTGTAGTCCCAGTTAGCAGTATCACAGTCTATACACAGTGGGGATGATACACTGAATCGTTCATTGATGTAACTCAGTGTCCTTAACGAAGGTTTCTAGTCCAAGATGGCAGTATCACAGTCTATACACAGTGAGGACGATACACTGAAACGTTCATTGTGGTAACTTAGTGTCCTTAACGAAGGTTTCTAGTCCAAGATGGCAGTATCACAGTCTATACACAGTGAGGACGATACACTGAAACGTTCATTGTGGTAACTTAGTGTCCTTAACGAAGGTTTGTAGTCCCAGTTAGCAGTATCACAGTCTATACACAGTGAGGATGATACACTAAAACGTTCATTGATGCAAGTCAGTGTCGCTAACGAACATTTGAAGTCAAAGTTGGCAGTATTACAGACAGTCTATACACAGTTGTGGAAAGTATTGCAGAAAGACTGTCACCTCACTGTGAAAGTACAAGGCAGTAGTGATACCTGATCACTGAGTTATTAGATCATTTAAAAAAAAAAAAAACTTCATTTCATCGTGTTTCTAGCTCATCAGTACTTGATTTAGGGACTGGACGTCTTGAAAATCTAAATCAGTTACTCGAAAATCGAAATACAAAATGTCTACAAAATAGGGTAAGGGTTGCGTCCTTGGGAACAAATTCTCCATCCGGAAGAGCAATCCCCAAGTTGACTGTGCTGTCTGACCGCTGAATTGGGAAGGTGCATAATAGTTTAAGTTCACCTATTCTAGATCGTGCATCCAATGTCTTTCAATGGGATGTTTGACGTTGAACAACGATATAGCAGACCTTCAAAACGCTGTGAACAGGAAAAACAATGTTGAAGGCCATGGAAACTAATCGCTCTTCTACTTGCGGGAGACAGTTTAGACGCTTTAACTGTGGGTTACTCCCGTGCACCATTGATTCTCGCCCAGCTGTTATGCTTGTATCAACCGCTGTTTCAAAACAAAACAAAGATGGCAAGCTTTTAAGATACGTGTATAGGTCCAGAAACTTGCACACATAGCTGAAGCGTTTTCAAACGTGTGAACTATCTTGGCGTTTTTGTTTATTGTAACGAAGCAAACAGAAACATGGAATACTAGACCACTATGTGAGCTATCTCCACGCAAATAATTATCTAATCGGCTAACCCAGTTTTTAGATATAGCTCAAAACGTAATTAGAAAATGGTAAAGCACAATGACTTTTGACCTTTGAGATGTGACAACTACCAGTGATCTATACTGCTTAGCAGTAGTTATAGTATCCACAATATAAAAATGAAGTTCCGTTATCCTTAATATAAGACAAAAAATGTGTTTTAAACACACACACAAACACACCAACACACACACACGCGCACACGCACAAAAACACACACACGCACACACACACTGGGTGAAGTTAGGAGCGACAAACTGACAGACAGACGGACTGACCGACAGATGGACTGAGCGACAACCAGTCTGCTACTGAAGGATGGCCCATAATTCATTTTAGAGCCAGCAGCTTGAGCAGTTCTTGGGCTGGAAAAGCGCTAAATAAGAACGATTAAATAAATAACAATAAATAAGTAGATAACTACCACTATACAAAACTCAACAAAATCGCCTCAGCTGTTTCTGAGATACAGAAAAAGAAGAAGATTCAATAAAGTAAAGTACATAGATGAAATTTTTGGATGTCTGAGTTTATAGATTGTTAGATGTTGAAGGTTCACAGTCTTAGCAACGACCTGTATGTGTGTGTGTGCGTGTGTGTGTCGCTATCTAGAAACGCCTTTATTCTGACATACACTTGAACCTCTACGTACTTTCTTTTGACGGACCCCGTTATTTTGACGTCAAAATATTGCTAAGTTAGGTTTAGGACTGTGTTAGGCTTAGGGTTAGGTTAAGGGTTAGGGTTAGCTTAAAAAATGGACAAATTTGTAAAAATGTCAAAGTAATGTATGTAGAGTTTCATGAAAGTCATCACAACGGCGTTTCTACACGGTTGTGTGTGTAGGTGTGTGTGTACGTGTGTGTGTGCGTGTGTGTGTGTGTTTAGAGTTTCATGACAGTCTTCACAACGTCGTTTTAACAAAAATATGTGTGTGTGTGGGGGGGGGGGGGGGGTGCGTGTGTTTGTGTGTGGGTGTGTGTGTTTGGGTGTGTGTGTGTGTGTGTGTAATGATATAAAATATGGCATGGTTACTATTATTGGTCCCGACTATGTCGGACTAAATTAGAAATCACCCAACACATCAGCAATAATTATCTAGACCCTTCTTACACAGCAGATCTACAACGAAGAATACAAAGCATGGAGATGAGGTGCTACAGAAGACTTTGGGCATTTCCTATACCCAGCACATCACCAACGACGAAGTCCAACAGACCATCACACAAGCCATTGGACAACACGATGACCTGCTCACAGTGGTGAAAAAACGGAAACTCCGATGGTATGGCCACGTCACCAGATCATCCGGTCTTGCAAAGACCATTCTGCAAGGCACAGTGTGAGGAGGTAGAAGAAGAGGGAGGCCGAAAAAGAGGTGGGAGGACAACATTCGAGAATGGACTGGTTTGACACTGAGCGAAACCATCAGGGTTGCTGAGGACAGGGAAAGATGGAGTACGCTGGTTAAACGATCATGTGTGGTGCCTGTACGACCTCCGAGTTACGGGATAGAATAGGATTGGATAGACCCTTCTTCTCTTCCGATGTGTATGTCCCTATAAAACTAATATTTAATTGAAGTATCGACTGATAAAGAATGAACTAAGGCATCGGAAAATGTTACCCTTAAGGTGTTAACCAGTGTAGAATCTTTGTTATAGCATCATTCAGAATTATGTTCTTATCAGGTGTTAAAAAGGCGAGAAGGTGCGTTAAGACCGGTCAATGTCCGTTGAGGCTTATCCTATAAGTGCGGTGTCTTTATCAACGTGGCATGCATAGTGCTATTTTAAACATCGCACTCTCCATCAAAACTGCTACATAAATAAAAAACAAAGTTTATATAATACATGTAATAGAGAATTTATTGCTACCTCTAACGGTTATATGCTTTAAGCGATCTGAAAAATATATCTCAAGTTACTGCACACAGTTAGTTTAAACCTAACTGAGACAGAATAAGGCCTACGTATGGTATGGTCAGAAATACTTGTAGCCAGCACGGCTACATACAATAAAACATTATATACACTCTTTCTTATGCATGCGTGTGTGCGTGTATGTGCCTGTGTGTGCGTTCATGCAAGCGCGTGCGCGTTTGTGTGTATTGTATGTGTGTGGACCCCTTAATCTAGAAAACTGTAACAATTAGACATCCAATAGTTTCATCCAAGCAGCTTTATTTTGTTCAATATGTTTATATATACATGTATATGTATAGAGGCTGATCCAATTTTTAATGTGAACAATGATATACAGCTGCTAAGTAATACAAAATAAACGCTCATAGAAAGCAAACATCCGACGAACCTGCTTCCCCATTGCGTATTTTTGCAATCCTTGTGGTTTAATCATACCGAAAAGCATTGTTCACACGATGGCCACTTAGGACAGCACCTGTGTTGTCCTTTTTCACGTGAACAGCACTTCCTCTGTGATAAAGAGCACACATTCAAACAATTTATTCAGAAATAGCACGATGGAAAGCCATTCAAATGTATTTTTAACACACACACACACACACACCTAACTGAAAATTTCCTTTTTAGAATAGTGTTTATGGTGGTGGTGGAGGTGATGGAGGTGGTGTTTATGTTGGTGGTGGTGTTGTGACTTTGCTTTATTCTAAAGGTTAACTGCAAGCAAACAATTATCATCAATATCGTGTCAGCCAGTTTTGAGATAGGCCAAACCCTGCTTATGAAATGATGAACTACAGCAACCTTGATTTGTAAGAAAATACAAACGTGCGTAACCTAGAATGATTAGCAGAAAGAAAAGCATCCACAGACGAAAAATAGCTATCCTCTTTTGTCTCTGTCTGATCCGTGAGTGTATACACGGCTGTAAATATTTATACTGTTTTTCTTCCTGGACCTAACCGGGCATATAAACCTATTCTTTTTCTATCTTTTTTGTCATTTGTGTACATAGTTGTAAATAGTCTATTTCTGTCTTTTTTGTCATTTGTGTACATAGTTGTAAATAGTTTGTACCTTTACTGTTCCGTCTTTTGGTGTATTGTAGCAAAAGCGATGTTTTGATCGAGTGCATGTATTTATATGTAATGACTATGTAAAGCGTGGTGAGTCTGGTCATAGGCTGGAGTACCCGCTATATAAAAATCCGTTATTATTATTATTATTATTATTAAATCGGTTCAGTCATTCTTGCGAAAAGACAAAAATGTGCTTTTAACAAAACAGAGACAATTTGGAGCGACGAACTGACCAACCCAACCATTGGCTGACATGGAGGCCACTGAATGATTGACCTTGATCTGAAATATCTGTATACCAAATATCAACAAAATGGCTGTAGAAGTGGATTTTACATTTAGAACAAACAGGTGTTTAGCAACAAAATGGCTGTAGAAGTGGATTTTACATTTAGAACAAACAGGTGTTTAGCAACAAAATGGCTGTAGAAGTGGATTTTACATTTAGAACAAACAGGTGTTTAGCAACAAAATGGCTGTAGAAGTGGATTTTACATTTAGAACAAACAGGTGTTTAGCAACAAAATGGGTGTAGAAGTGGATTTTACATTAAAACAAACAGGTGTTTAGCAACAAAATGGCTGTAGAAGTGGATTTTACATTAAAACAAACAGGTGTTTAGCAACAAAATGGCTGTAGAAGTGGATTTTACATTAAAACAAACAGGTGTTTAGCAACAAAATGGCTGTAGAAGTGGATTTTACATTTAGAACAAACAGGTGTTTAGCAACAAAATGGCTGTAGAAGTGGATTTTACATTAAAACAAACAGGTGTTTAGCAACAAAATGGCTGTAGAAGTGGATTTTACATTAAAACAAACAGGTGTTTAGCAACAAAATGGCTGTAGAAGTGGATTTTACATTTAGAACAAACAGGTGTTTAGCAACAAAATGGCTGTAGAAGTGGATTTTACATTTAGAACAAACAGGTGTATAGCAACAAAATGGCTGTAGAAGTGGATTTTACATTAAAACAAACAGGTGTTTAGCAACAAAATGGCTGTAGAAGTGGATTTTACATTAAAACAAACAGGTGTTTAGCAACAAAATGGCTGTAGAAGTGGATTTTACATTAAAACAAACAGGTGTTTAGCAACAAAATGGCTGTAGAAGTGGATTTTACATTTAGAACAAACAGGTGTTTAGCAACAAAATGGCTGTAGAAGTGGATTTTACATTTAGAACAAACAGGTGTTTAGCAACAAAATGGCTGTAGAAGTGGATTTTACATTTAGAACAAACAGGTGTTTAGCAACAAAATGACTGTAGAAGTGGATTTTACATTTAGAACAAACAGGTGTATAGCAACAAAATGGCTGTAGAAGTGGATTTTACATTTAGAACAAACAGGTGTTTAGCAACAAAATGGCTGTAGAAGTGGATTTTACATTAAAACAAACAGGTGTTTATCAACAAAATGACTGTAGAAGTGGATTTTACATTTAGAACAAACAGGTGTTTAGCAACAAAATGACTGTAGAAGTGGTTTTTACATTTAGAACAAACAGGTGTTTAGCAACAAAATGACTGTAGAAGTGGATTTTACATTTAGAACAAACAGGTGTTTAGCAACAAAATGGCTGTAGAAGTGGATTTTACATTTAGAACAAACAGGTGTTTAGCAACAAAATGACACCAGTGACCTTGACTCTCGCCCTATAACAAATAGGATGACACGGGCAACAGGCCACTGACCTATGTAATGTTCCTATGACGTTTGGTCAAAATCCGTACTGTGGTTATTGAGACAGGGCGTCAACAGGCCACTGACCTAGGTAATGTTCGTATGAAGTTTGGTCAAAATCCGTACTGTGGTTTTTGAGACAGGGCGTCAAAAGGGCAGACCGACATTTGGATCGTTCTCATCCCCGACTATTGCAAACAATTTTGTAGATAAGTGTGGGAAAATAAAACTGAACAAAGGAAACACGCAATGGAATTGGCACCAACAGCCGGTGTTAGTGTATGGTACCAACAGCCAGTGTTAGTGTATGGCACCAACAGCCAGTGTTAGTGTATGGCACCAACTGCCAGTGTTAGTGTATGGTACCAACAGCCAGTGTTAGTGTATGGTATCAACAGCCAGTGTTAGTGTATGGTACCAGTAACAAAGGGATATTTGGATGTGTGCCCGTTTATAATAGCTAATTAAATGCAAAATATTATTGACTCCTAGATCAAAATAAAGTGTTCGTGCAAGTCTCTCTGTTAATTACTGTGACGTGGGGTTTTATTGTTGCTGGGCTCTGCACACTGGACTGCTATAACCCTCACGTCTTATTCAATGGGGACCGCTAGTGAATCACCCTGTGAATTACCTTAATACATTTATTTCTTTAGCTCGGTCTGTGTTTAGGCTGGGGTACAGAGATAGATAGAAAAATGGTAAAAGATCACTGTCACACTAGCTTTCACACGGCTATGAAACATATGTAGTCCAGCCACTTGATAACAGTAAAAATCACACATTTATTTCCTCTACTCTATACACGATCTTCGAAGTACGAAACTAACTTAAAAGTTCAATTGTCAATGCGAATGATTCGATCGCTGATAATCTAGGCAGCTACATTTTCTTCATCGGGCACTGGATACTTTCCGCCCTAATGGTCAAAAGTCTTGAAGAGTGGACTACTGTGGTCGTGTTTATACAGAGTTTTAGTGCACAGTTTCTTGTTGCACTTAACTGTGGGGTTGAAGCGCTGCGTTGAGGTCGCTTCTACGACACGCCGTGTTGTCGTTGAATCTTTGACTGTGTGGTTCGACGGTTGGGCTATCTGTGCATAATGCTGTAGATGCCTCGGCAGCCAACTGTACGCGTCGACGTGGTTGTTGTTGTTTGCTGAGTTGGGCTCACGATATAGCGCCTGCTCGTCTGTAACATATGAGACGAAATTCTGCACAACCCTGTATAATAGGTCTGTGCAGAGCATCTCACTGAAGGTCAAAGTAGCCCTCAGTGATAGCTCCGCATCTCTATACATAAGCGACGAACATTCTGCTAAGTCTGTGGTCCACTGGAATCTCCACTCTAATTTCATATACATATATAAATATAAATCGTAACTAACTATACACATAAAGAAATAATAATATTATAAACATTCTCGGGTACAGCCACTGGTCTGCAGGCATACATATAGGTTAAACAACAGTGGTTCCGTACATCTTTCAACATGGCGTCGACCGGTCGCCTCGTCGTCGGATTCGCCACGTGTTCAGGCAAAGTCGGACTAACAATTCAATTCTATGCATAGCAAATTCCAAAAACATAATTCAACAATAATATAAATACATCACGATGAAACAGAAGTATGTTCATTTACCTGTTTGACAATGTCAGGCCGTGGCTACTTGATTGAATTCGAATATTCAACAAGTACTGCTGTCTAATCTTCTCAGGAGAGATTTTGGTCAGAGAGTACTGTGTACTCCTCAGATTTTCAAACTCGACTGACTCTCTATCTCTCTCTTTGAACCAACCCGAACTGGTCCTAACTAACCTTAGCTGTGTTCCCATTGGCTGAACCATCTAAGTGGCTATAAAACTCGAAGCTCGATCGTAGGTTGCGATGATGTCACTAACTGTGTTTGTATTAAGCTACATCTGTGTTACTCATGATCACTTCTGTCGTCTTCTAGAGACTACGGTAACCTTCTAAGTTTTACTACTGACCAAACAAGCAAAAACTCAAAGTGTGCAGGGTAAACAGGTCCTCTTGTTACAATTATCACACCCACAAAGTCACAGATTCTCACTAACACAAATATGCCTTTAACGTTCTCAATACTTTTTATAAACAAACCACAATACTTTACAGCAATCTTTCACACCAATCCTTTTACACTAATCTCTGACACCTCACTGTCCAGTTTGAGTATCTGCGAAACTCAAACGGCCGGCATTCGCATGCCCTGAACCAAAATAAACACAAAAAAACGTGTTAACTGGAGCGAGCGTGTGCACACGAAGGTTAGGCCAAGCTACAGAGTCGTGTAGACAGGTAGATAGACGAACAGTGATGTTGTAGACAGGCAGATGGGCGCGCGCGTGCCCTATCTATCTACGGAAGAGAACGTGACTTATTCAGGTACCAGAAGCACGGCCGACCCCGATGGTCCTCGAGTCGCCCTTTCTCCGTTGTCCGAGACAACGCCGTGTGTCCTGGTGTATGAAGCTAACACCAGTTACCGTAGGCAGCTGTAATCTTTACAGCACAATATACATTCAATTTCAGAGAGAAAGTCCACCGAACCTACACAACCTGATAAGTTCTCAGTGATTTCTACCTCTTCACTTTTCACAACATTAGAACACAAAAATCAAGTGACTACAATTGCCCTGACTGCCAGCTATTCATTATTCCATTGGTTAAAC
Source organism: Oncomelania hupensis (assembly GCA_036898135.1). Taxonomy (NCBI): domain Eukaryota; kingdom Metazoa; phylum Mollusca; class Gastropoda; order Littorinimorpha; family Pomatiopsidae; genus Oncomelania; species Oncomelania hupensis. Next base: position 46,519,223 of record CM072523.1, on the reverse strand, counting down.
AATTTCGGCCAATGAAAATAATAACATAAAATATACTTATTCAAAAAATTAACTCACACTCTAAAAATAGAAATACTATGAGAACCAGAAAATTCATGTTCTCTATAGTACCAACAGCCAGTGTTAGTGTATGGTACCAAGAGCCAGTGTTAGTAGTGTATGGTACCAAGAGCCAGTGTTAGTGTATGGTACCCACATCCAGTGTTAGTTTAAGAGCCCCTAAAGGCGCTCGCTGATATAGTATCTAACTGTAGCCGCTAAAAGCGCTGGCTGATACAGTATCTAACTCTAGCCGCTAAAGGCGCTGGCTAATACAGTATCTAACTCTAGCCGCTAAAGGCGCTGGCTGATACAGTATCTAACTCTAGCCGCTAAAAGCGCTGGCTGATACAGTATCTAACTCTAGCCGCTAAAGGCGCTGGCTGATACAGTATCTAACTCTAGCCGCTAAAAGGGCTGGCTGGTACAGTATCTAACTCTAGCCGCTAAAGGCGCTGGCTGATACAGTATCTAACTCTAGCCGCTAAAAGCGCTGGCTGATACAGTATGTAACTCTAGCCGCTAAAAGCGCTGGCTGATACAGTATCTAACTCTAGCCGCTAAAAGCGCTGGCTGATACAGTATCTAACTCTAGCCGCTAAAGGCGCTGGCTGATACAGTATCTAACTCTAGCTGCTAAAGACGCTGGCTGATACAGTATCTAACTCTAGCCGCTAATAGCACTCGCTGAGACAGTATCTAACTCTAGCCGCTAAGGGCGCTGGCTGATACAGTATCTAACTCTAGCCGCTAGAGGCGCTGGCTGATACAGTATCTAACTCTAGCCGCTAGAGGCGCTGGCTGATACAGTATCTAACTCTAGCCGCTAGAGGCGCTGGCTGATACAGTATCTAACTCTAGCCGCTAAAGGCGCTGGCTGATACAGTATCTAACTCTAGCCGCTAGAGGCGCTGGCTGATACAGTATCTAACTCTAGCCGCCCACTTGCTGCCTTAAGCGCATCCACCGTCTGACGTTGCAGACAACTGAGCATAGTTCTGGGCGATCGGGGATGGGGAGAACGGAGACATAATACATGTTTTCTGGATGTACGCCTGTTACCGGCAATCACGTCTAAAGGACATGAGCGTCAGGATGTTCAGTCCGTGCGATGGAATGCGTGCATGCACAGGATAGGCCTCGGTTTATACTCTCAATGGAAGGAGTAGGCACTTACCCCCGGTTCACAGCACCTGTTATCTGAACCTTTAGGGGCGCAGCAAACCTTGTGTGGACAGCATCCGGAGCCACAGCTGAAATGAATAAGGTCGAAATATGTTAAGCGTTGTTCTTTTGTATTGCCAACTGAGATATCATTGATTTACTCGGCAAGAAGAAGAAGAAGAAGAAGAAGAAGACTAAGGACGTCAGCGAAATTGATCTTTAAACCCGACGATTCTTCCTTCCGGGACGAAGTCAGTATTCTGTTGTGTAGAAGTAAAGGCATGGATGAGGGAAAATAAACTCAAACTCAATCAGGAAAACACAGAGGCGATCCTTTATGGTTCAAAGCATAGTCTTGACAAATTCTCGTTGGATACCACTGCCATAACTCTCTTGGTTTCAGTCAGAAATCTGGGACTTCAGATTGATAGTCAGTTGACCAGGTGTTACGTTGAAACGCGAACGAAAGTATGTCGGAAACGCGCACGATAGATCTAATCGTTTCGTTTTGCAAAGTATTCAATAATGGAGTTTATTTACCTTTGATTTGAGTTTGCATTGTTGTTAGGAGAGGCTTTGTATAACGTTGATGATTTGCGTTAGTGGATATTACTGGAGAATTTTCTGGATCTGCGTGTTTACTCTCGATAGAAATTTCCCGATACATGTCGAAGCAAGAGGACGTTCCGGAAGGAGAAGAAATATGTATGACGTAAGACAGTAATGACGAAGTTAGAAGCGATTGGTTAAATTGCGTCATACGAGATTGATCCAGGTTATTCGGGAGTATCAAGAGACTATTTAAGTGCCGCGCTGTTTCAAAAATAGGATAGTGAAGTTGTTGTTGATAGTAAGTTGGAAAGTAAATTTGAGAGTTGAGTTGAGAATTGTATGCAGTTGTTGATGTGTGCTGAATAAAAGTGGAAAACTTCATACGTCGACTTTGTGACTTGTATGCTGTTTGGACGGGTTGCGTGGATAAACGAATCTGAGCTACACTCATCAGTATTTCAGCATTGGGGCTGAATCAAATACTGATAAAGAAAAACACCAACATCAAACCGAGTGTAACACCAGGAGTAACCACATAAGCAAAGTAGTCAGGACATGCTACTTTTTCATCCGCACACGTAGCAAACTCCGCTCACTGCTCAACAAACAAGCTCTAAATGCTCTTGCTGTCTCCATCATTGCATCACGAATAGCTGCCTTTGGGGCATCACAAAGCAGAAGCTGCTGAGACTGCAAGGCGTTCAAAACACACCAGGAAAGTTCTAGGAGAAAAATGAGAGACCAAATTTGGTCTGTGTTCATTGCCTGCCGGTGGAAAAGAGAAGAACAAGCAGGATTCAGGGCAGGGCGAAATACCACTGAACAGATTTTCAACCTCAGAATAATCTGCGGGAAATACCTACAGCACCAACAACATCTATATCATGTGTTTGTAGACTTCAAGAAAGCGATTGACCAAGTTTGGCATGCAGCTCTGTGGGCAACTATGAGAGTGTACAACACCATTTCTAACATTATTGAAGTCATCAAAAGCCTGAATGACAAGGCTACCAGTGCAGTCCTCCGTAACAGCGCCATCGGGAACTGGTTCAGAACAACAATCGGTGTGCGTCAAGGATGCCTACTCTCTCCAACACTCTTCAACATCTTCCTGGAACGCATCATGTCAGATGCTCTTGCAGATCACAAAGACACAGTCAGCACAGGGGATAGAGCAATCTCCAACCTTCGTTTTGCGGATGACATTGATGGATTGGCTGGAGAGAAACAAGAACTTGAACGCCTGATACAGAGGCTTGAAACCACCTCCAGGGCCTGTGGAATAGAAATAAATGCAGATAATACCAAAGTGATGACCAACAACACCAATGGCATAAACACGGACATCAAAGTCCAAGGCCAATTCCTCAACACAGTGCCTAGCTTCAAATATTTTAGAAGCCATTGTATCAAAGGGTAAAGGATGCTCTAAGTCGTCTCCAGGATCGCACAAACAACTACTTCCCTGACAAGGTTGAAGCCCATTTGGAAAGACAACACCATCAGTCCACATGTACATTCCGAGGTAAGGTTGCTGCGCTCCCTTGTCATCTCCATCTTCCTATACGCTTGCCAATTATGGACCCTCACAGCCGAACTACAACGAAGAATACAAAGCATGGAGACGAGGTGATACAGAAGGCTTTTGGGCATTTCCTATACCCAGCACATCACCAACGACGAAGTCCGACAGACCATCACACCAGCCATTGGTCAACACGATGGCATGCTCGCAGTGGTGAAGAAACGGAAACTCCGATGGTATGGCCACATCATCAGAGCATAAAGCTTTGTAAAGACCATCCTGCAAGGCACGGTACAAGGCGGCAAAAGAAGAAGGAGACAGAAAAAGATGTTGGAGGACAACTAAAGAGAATTGACCACAAGATTATGTTCTAACGTACAACTGCTTGGCAAGTGCTGCTCCACTATATTTGCGGGGACTACTCCTCCGTCATCAACCAAATCAAAACCTTCGTTCTGCAGGCCAGTGTCGTCCCAGGTTGACAAGCGTTTGAGAAGTAAAAAGACTATGGGATACATGGCCATTAAAAACTCATACCTCTGTAATTCACTGCCACTTCAGCTAAAACAGAAACCAATCTTGCGAGTGTCAAAAGGTTGCTCAAGACCCATCTACTTCAACAGGCTCTCTAAACATCAATAGACACTGTAAATATGTACATATGTACATATTCTTATAGTCTACATATTATCAGACGGCTGTGTTTTGAATTTCTCTTCCTGCATGTCACTTGACGTGGTATCAGCTCCATAAAGACTGCATTATCATCATCATCATCATCATCATCATCATCATCATCATCATCATCATCATCATCATCATCATCATCATCATCCATAAAGACTGCATCATCATCATCATCATCATCATCATCATCATCATCATCATCATCATCAACATCATCATCAACATCATCATCATCATCAAGATCAAGATCATCATCATCATCATCATCATCAAAGTGAAAAATATGAATACTGTATTTGCAAACAGAATACAGAATGTATTCATCCAAATGACAACATACAGTGCATATGGAAATTACTATTATGTTGGTAAACAGTCACACACATACACACTCCATACTACACCTTTTAAGTCTTCAATTAAAATATCTTGCATACACAGCTGCAGCATTAAGGGCAATCGCAATGGGCATTTCAAGTATCAATAATGGACATGTGCATATACTATTTCACAGATAACCTTTGACACAATCTAACACACACACACACACACACACACACACACCCATACACACACACACACACACACACACACACACACACAGAAACACATAGACTGAAAGGTAAATCATATTACGTTATCTGAAAATATAACTGGGGTGGGGGGGGGGAGAGAAAAAAATACTTACGGAATAGAGAGGAATATTCCAGAGACAACGGCCAGCAGAAGAAGATGTAGTGTATCCATGACGTATACAATGCAGCAGCCGACAGCAAACTATCCAGAACTATAGGATCTTAATGTAATGTCAGCCTCACTCTCATTCAGACATCCGAGAGGCCGTTGGGGAAAACATAAGTCACGCTGATGCACAAAGTTTTCATCACCTTGGATTGTCTGCAGCTGTTGTCAGGATACGTGGCATGTCCTTCGCCGTCCATGTTTAACATCGCTAATATAATCAAAGATGTGTTTACCTTTTATTATTTTGTGTCTGTTTTAAAGTTTCGTTTTGTGTGATATTTCAACGTGGTGCTCAAATACCAGAATCACTACTAATTATCAGCAAATGATTTTGCTGCCTTGGCAATGCATTATAGGGGTTCGCTACATTTCTTGTCAATAATTACGCATAGACTATTAATCTAGAGTATGTATAACACTGACTGCGTAAGTTACACCCTCTGCCGCAAATTCCCAGGTGAACTGTGAACAAATCTTGTCAGCTTCAGCTCCCATTCTCCATCTTCTTTGTACAGCTTTGTTGCCAGGCGGAACCGTTGAAACCGCCCTCTCCAGGCTGGCCACGCACTTAAATCCAAAACCCTGACTGTCACGTTATCGTTTTGGGTGATTTCAACCATGCTGACTTGAGAAAACAACAGCCCAAGTTTAAACAACACATCAAATGTGCAACAATAGAGAAAGCGACCCTTGACCTATGCTACAGCACAATTAGTGGCGCTTACCGCTCTATACCCCGTCCCCCACTCGGCCGATCTGATCACGTGATGGTGTTCCTCCTCCCCTCCTACCGCCAGAAACTAACGTCAGGCAAACCACAGGTCCGTACTGTCAAGCGCTGGAATCAAGACTCTATCCAGGAGCTACAGGCGTGTCTTGACTGTAAGGACTGGCAGGCACTGACCACCTCCTGTGCTGACATCCATGAGCAAGCTGATGTGGTAACTTCCTACATTAGTTTCTGTGAACAAAGCTGCATTCCAACAAAAGAAGTCAGATCTTGGCCAAATGACAAGCCATGGTTCAACAACAGCCTCAAGTCAAGCCTGAGAGCAAAGGAAGAAGCTCATAGAAGCGGCGATATGATCAGCTACAAAAGGGCCAAATATGAGTTAGAAAAAGCCATCAGACGTGCAAAGTGGGGTTATAAGAAAAGGCTAGAGGCCCACTTTCAGTCCAACAACATCAGGGAGTTTGGCAAGGGCTGCAAACCATCACAGGCTACAAGAAGAAAGGACGCCACGCTGATGCTGACGACAAGCAGCTCCCAGATAAGCTGAACGAGTTCTATGCCAGATTTGACAGACAGAACACCATCCCTGTCACAGTCTCCCCTCCTGATTCTGCTTCCCACCAGCCTCCACCTTTCACCATCACAGAGTCGGAGGTGGAGTCTCTCTTCAAGAAGCAAAACAGTAGAAAGGCAAGTGGTCCTGACGGAGTATCAGCCCCCACCCTCAAACACTGCTCCTCCCAACTGGATCCAGTTTTCACACAGATTTTCAACTCCTCCCTCCTCTTGTCCACTGTCCCCCGCTGTTTCAAGACCTCTACCATCGTCCCTGTTCCCTAGAAACCCCAAATTAGCTCCCTCAATGACTACCGCCCTGTGGCCCTGACCTCGTTGGTGATGAAAGTGCTGGAGCGCCTGGTACTCAAGCACCTCTAGTCCGCTCCCAAGGGCAAACTGGACCCGTGCCAGTTTGCTTATCGAGCCAACAGGTCTGTCGACGATGCCGTCGCCCTGGCCCTTCACTTCATCCTCCAGCAACTAGAAACCCCTAATCGCTACGCCCGCCTCGTCTTCGTAGACTACTCTTCTGCTTTTAACACCATCGTCCCCCAGACCTTGTTCGACAAGCTTCAGCTCTTCAACCTCTCCCCCTCCATCTCTTTCTGGATTCTGAGCTTCCTCCTCAACCGCCCCCAGTCAGTGAAGATAGGCAGCAACATCTCGCAGTTCCTGACCCTGAGCACAGGCGCACCCCAGGGGTGTGTCCTGTCTCCTTTTCTATACTGCCTGTACACCAACGACTGCACCTCCCATCACGAGTCAGTTCAACTCGTAAAGTTTGCCGATGACACCACCGTTGAGGGCATCATATCCAATGGAGATGAGTCAGCCTACAGGCAGGAAGTCGACCTGCTGGTGTCATGGTGCAATTACAACGGTCTCGAGTTGAACGCCTCAAAGACCAAAGAGATGGTGATCGACTTCCGTCGGAACGCCACTCCCATTGACCCCCTCTTCATCAACGGCCAGCCCATCGAGACAGTTGAGTCATTCAAGTTTCTGGGCTCACTCATTTCCTACGACCTCACCTGGGATCTCTATACCGACTCCATCATCAAGCGAGCACAGCAGATGATGTACTTTCTCAGGCAGCTCAAGAAATTTGGCCTGAGGAAGGAAATCCTCACCCAGTTCTACCGCTCAGTGGTAGAAAGTGTTCTAACATTTTCCATCTGTGTGTGGTATGGGGGTGCATCCCAGCAACAAAAAGAAAAACTAGACCATATTGTCTCCGCTACCGGCAAGGTCATTGACACCGACCTCCCCTCTCTGGCCTCCATCTATACCCAACGCCTGACGAGCAGAGCCAGAAAGATAGCGGATGATGTCTCCCACCCCGGATACCACCTCTTCGAGCTGCTTCCATCTGGCAAAAGGCTCAGAACTATGAAGACCCGTACCTGCCGCTTCAAGAACAGATTTTTTCCCACAAGCAGTGACAAACCTCAACTCCTTGTCTGACACCCGATGATACCTGACTATCTCAGTGACTTATGCATAAGAGAGAGAGAGAGAGAGAGAGAGAGAGAGAGAGAGAGAGGTGGAGGGGGGAAAGTGAGAGAGTGAAAGAAAGACAGAGAAAGAAAGAGAGGAAGAGAGAGACAGAGAGAGAGAGAGTAGAGAGGAAGTGATAGAGAGAGAATTTATAGATGTATGTAGAGTGCTTGTGTAAGATAAGAGAAGGGAATTGAGAGAGCGAGAGATAACGGAGAAGAGCGCGCACGTGTGTGTGGATGTGTGTGTCTATTTGATTTGATCATTCTGTTTCTACTAATTTCCAGTCAGTATTATTCCTAGTCTTGTATTAGTGTGTCAGCCAGTGGATGGTTGCGCGAAGGTGTGGTTGGCTTTGTTATTGTGTTTAGTATAAATATGTGTGCCAACATCAAAGTGTATTCCTCGTGCTTGTCACCTGGCAAAATAAAGTTCTGTTATCTGTTATCTGTTTATTTTTAAAAAAAAAAGTCTCAAAACTTCTTAACCAACCCTCGTATATAATGAGACGATCAGCGCTGCACCATGTATCAGCTGAATTTCATTGTGTTGGTTTTTCTTCTTCATCTTTGGTGTTAATATTAGTCTACGTTTGAACCCGGGTTCAAAAGCAATTCAAACAAGTGTTACACAACACCTTTTTACTGGTCAGACACACTGAACTTCCAAGAAACGTGCAGTGGCACACATAGAAACATGTAGGCTACACTAATGCACAAACGCACAGGTATAGGTGTACATGTGTAGGCCTACGTATTTCAAGATTTTATTCTCCATAAACCATATTGGAGGAACAAAGACCTCAAAGACACTATTCATGATTGTGTAAAGGCCTTAATTGCCGACAGAGGCACAACATCTCATCAATACTTTCATACACTCTCCTCTTTCTTTCAGCAAACACACTGTAGCAAATGGATGTATTTCAAATATTATCAGTTCATGCAAGCACTACTCTCTCTGTCATACGCACGTACACACACACACACACCCACACACACACACACACACACACACACACATACACACACATACACCAGCATTATTTACACTTATTAACAATGAGGAGAAACTCCTTACAGCAATACAAACTTGCAGCAAGCAAGGATTGAAGAAATTAGAAATGTTATTCCATTCAGGACATTATAACTATAACATCCAATTTAGCAGTATGGACATGTTTGTATATTAATATTATGGACTGTAAGGTAGTTTCTCTCTCTCTCTCTATCTCTCTCTCTCTCTCTTTCTCTCTCTCTCTCTCCCACGCAAACACAGAGATCGATCAGTAAAATAATGTCAAGGTCATAGAGCACAGCATCTTTGCTTCCAGATAATTAGTGCCCCAATTGTTGCAATGAAAGGGGAGTAGCATCCAACGGCCTTGCCTTGGCGGACAAGCAGGCCTTCTAGTATTAGTCAAACACACACACACGCATTCACACACACTCACACCCATAAAGGTCGTTGCTAAGACTATGAACCTTCAAAATCTAACAATCTGTTCCAGCCTAAGAGCTGCTCAAGCTGCTGGCCCTAAAATGAATTATGGGTCACCCTTCAGTAGCAGTCTGGTTGTCGGTCAGTCTGTCAGTCCGTCTGTTGGTCAGTCTGTCTCTCTGTCAGTCCGTCTGTTGGTCAGTCCGTCTGTCGGTCAGTCCGCTTGTTGGTCAGTCCGCCCGTCTGTCAGTCTATCACTCCCAACTTCACTGTGTATGTGTTTTCAAAACACATTTTTTTGTCTTATCTTAATTAAGGATAACGGAACTTTATTTTTATATTGCGGATACTATAATTACTGCTATGCAGTATAGATCACTGGTAGTTGTCACATCTCAAAGGTCAAAAGTCATTGTGCTTTACCATTTTCTAAGTACGTTTTGAGCTATATCTAAAAACTGGGTTAGCCGATTAGATAATTATTTGTGTGGAGATAGCTCACATAGTGGTCTAGTATTCATGTTTTTGTTTGCTTCGTTACAATAAACAAACACGCCAAGATAGTTCACACGTTTGAAAACGCTTCAGCAATGTGTGCAAGTTTCTGGAAATATATTTCAACAGCTTGCAATTTTATTTTGTTTAGAGACAACGGTTGAGTTATATACAAGCATAACTTTCAGGTGAGAATCAGCGGTGCACGACGGCAACCAAGATTTGAAGCACCTAAGCTGTTTTTCCCAAGTAGATAAGCGATTAGTTTCTGTGGCCTTCAACTTTTTTTTTCTTTTCACAGCTATCATGGACCGGGTTTAAAGTAATTTGGTCCGATGACTTTATGTATTGTAGTCTCTTCCTGTGAGAAGATATTAGTTGTACTATTTTTTATTGATAGCTAAATCCTGATTGGTTGAGCTGATGACATGACAGTTCACCAATATATACTACTCAAATAATTGAAGGGCCACTCTCATATTTCATTTAGTTTAATTATTTTTGCTGCTATCAATAATATCGCTTATATTGCTTATTTCAAAACTTATCCTGTACAGTAACATTCAAGACAATCTTATTCAGACAAGAAATCACATGTGTGAGTTTTTAACTTTCTGCACTGAGTTGAAAAAAAAAACCAATTTTTACAAAAAGATGAACCTAATTTACTGTTGTCTTGCTAATTAAGCAAAATTTTCAACATTAAAACTTGATTTGCACGCAAAAGGCTTGGATTTTCTGAGTTCAGTTCAACAATCGGCGCTTTTTTCTGGGTATAAATGGCAGCGCTTTTGCTGTTTTTCTAACCATGCCCCCAAGGCGACGATTGACTGATGCGGATAGAGGCAGAGCTATTGCATGGCTTCAGGAAGGGGTGGGGGTGAGAGAAGTTGGCAGGCGGCTGGGAGTGTCCCACTCCGTTGTCCAAAGGCTGCGGGAGCGCTTTAACAACACTGGAAGCGTCCAAGAACCAAGAAGGTCCGGACGCCCCCGCGTTACCACTGCAAGACAAGACCATTTCATCAAACTGTCAGCTCTGAGGATGAGGTCCGCTACAGCAAACACCATCAGAAGACAGCTTCACGCAGCCCTTAATGTTAACATCAGCGACCAGACAATTCGCAACCGTTTACACGAGGCAAACCTGCGATCAAGATGACAAGCAGTATGGCCTTTGCTCACCCCAGCTCACCGTGCAGCGCGTTTGGCCTGGGCTCGTCGTCATTTGGTGTGGACTAGGCAACATTGGTCAAGGGTGCTCTTTACCAACGAGTCTCGGTTCTCCTTGTCTTTCAACGACCGTCGAGTGAATGTTTGGAGGTGTCCACGGGAGCGTTTTGCTGATGCGACGGTGCGCGAGCATGACCGCTTTGGTGGTGGGTCTGTCATGATGTGGGGTGGCTTCGCATTAAACTTCAGAACACCCCTGCTCCAAAATTCATGGCAACTTAAACGGTATTGGCTACAGGGATGACGTCCTACAACCTAGGGTTTTCCCAGCTCTGCGGGCCATTGGGGAAGGTGCCATACTACAGGACGATAATGCCAGACCCCACCGAGCGCGTATCGTCAATGACTTCCTGCAGCAACAGCACGTCATAAGGATGGATTGGCCGGCTCGATCACCCGATTTGAACCCCATAGAACATCTGTGGGATGTCTTGGGTCGACAGACACGGGCAAATCTCCCTCCAGGAGCTAACCTTGAAGTTCTGGCACAGGTTCTCCAGCAAGAGTGGTTGGCCATCCCAGGAAACATCCTCCATAACCTGATACGGTCCAAGCGACAACGATGCCAAGACTGCATTGATACAAACTGTGGCCACACCCGATATCAACTCTATAGATTTTTGGTTTCTGAAGTTTTGATTTTGTAAATGATGGGTATGTCCAGTTAAATTGAATTTACTCGAATTTTAAGCGACTGATGTCTAAAATCTTTTTTGTTATTGATGCAGAAATGATTGCAATAAAATATAATGAACTAATAAATTGAATTCATGTTTCTGATTTAAAGAGAGACCCATATGTCCAAGTGGCCCTTGTATTATTTTGAGTAGTATATATTCAAAAATATATTCATTCTTTTCTTGACTGTTCTAAGGAGTAGTTGTGTTGGACTTCTCGCAGCTGTGTCTACAGGTATATATTGTTTATTATTGAAATGTTTTATTATAAACGTAATAGTATTTTACAATGATTATATTCTGCTTGTTATGTAACAAAATTAATTATAAATAATTTTGATATTAGTGTAAAGGATGGAATAGGGAGGTGATAAAGATGGTGGTTCATTGTATATTTTTGATTAACGAATTGAAGTCGGATTATTATTTGATTTGAAGTTCAAACTTCAAATTGCAGTGTATAGCATTATGTTTATTTTTGTGAATGAAATTAATTGGTGTCAAGGTGTAATAATCATTTGTTATAATTAGTTTTGCAATTTGCGTATGTGTGAACTGTTTTCGACACATATGAGATTTGAATTATATTGTTGGTCTGGTCCCGTCACAGAGAAAAGAGAGGTATGTGTGGTAATTCAGAGAAACTCTATGTATCGAGGAATTTTGTGTGGTAAACTCGTTTGTTTACAGAAAATCCGGCTGGGGCCTAAAAGCGGAAGAAGAAGAAGAAGAAGAAGAAGAGGAAGCAGAAGAAGAAGAAAAAGAAGAAAGAAGAAGCAAGAAGAAGAATCAAGAAGAGGAATCAAGAAGAAGACAAAGAATCAAAGTGGAATAAGAAGAAGAAAGAAGAGGAAGAAGAAAGGAGAGGAAGAAGAAAGAAGAAGAAGGAAGGAGAGGAAGAAGCAAGAAGAAGAAGAAGAAGAAGAAAAAGGCAGAAGAGGAAAAGAAAGAAGAAAGGAAAGAAAGAAGAAAGGAGAGGAAGAAGAAGAAGAAGGAAGAAGCGGAAGAAGAAGATAGAAGAGAGTGAAGAAAAAGAGAAGAAGAAGAGGAAGCAGAAGAAGAAGGAACGGAAGTATCAAGAATAAGAAGAAGAAGAAGAAGAAGAAGAAGAAGAAGAAGAAGAAGAAGAAGAAGAAGAAGAAGAAGAAGAAGAAGAAGAAAGGAGGAAGCAGAAAGAAGAAAGAAGAAGAAGCAGGAGAAGAAGCCGAAGAAGAAGACGAAGAAGAAGACGAAGAGGCGGAAGTGGCAACAGCAACAGCAACAGCAGTGACAGCAGCAACAGCACTGAGTTACATCAATGAACGTTTCAGTGTATCATCCTCACTGTGTATAGACTGTCTGTGATACTGCCAACTCGTACTAGAAACCTTCGTTAAGGACACTAAGTTACCACAAGGAACGTTTCAGTGTATCATCCTCACTGTGTATAGACTGTCTGTGATACTGCCATCTCGTACTAGAAACCTTCGTTAAGGACACTAAGTTACCACAACGAACGTTTCAGTGTATCGTCCAAACCCACCATTGGCCATACGGCAGACGGGGATAACCATCCCAAGTATGAGGGGTTGTTACAGTCTTTCGATGTTGGTATTTTTCTATCAGTAGTTGATTCAGCCCCAATGCTTGAATTCTCCTGATAGGTGTAAACTCGGATTCGTTTATCCACGCAACCCGTTCAATCAGCATACAAGTCACAGAGTCGACGTATGAAGTTTTCCACTTTTATTCAGCACTGCATACAATCGCCTTTTTACTTTTTTACAACAACACTATCAACACTCTATCAACAACAGCGCATCGAATATATAGTTTTTCTCTACTCCAGAACACGGTGGAACGATCGAGTATGACGCACTACAACCAATCCAATGAAACTTCGTCATCACTGACTTACGTCATACAACATTCTTTCTGTCCCAGAATGTTCTCAAATATCCCGAAACTTCGATCGATAGTAAACAAGCATATCTAGAGTATTCTCCAATAATATCGACTAACAAAAATTACCAACGCTACACAAAGCTTCTTCTAACAACAACGCAAACTCAAATCAAAGGTAAATAAACTCTATTATTGAATACTTTGCAAATCGAAACGATTAAATCTATCGTGCGCGTTTCAGACATGCTATCCTTCGCGTTTCAACGTAACATAATATCGTGCGCATTTCACACGCACCATCATGCGCGTTTCAACGTAACATGGGTAGGGACCTAAATTAACACTGATCCACTAGAGCAATCATGCTTCCAGGGTGAACAGTGAACATGAACATTTTTGTCTTGCCCAACTCGAATCTGTGTCTGAGCTACGGTAGAGGGTTTGTCTGGCACACTATAGACATTTGTGTGGCTTTAGGGCTCACTGTCACAATTTCAAATCTGCGTACCACAGAAGAGGATAGAAACGCATATTTTTCCTATTATTTTCCTTGCAATGAATGCATCACATAGTTTAATATAAGCCTATAATAGTGTAAACCATTCGTAATATACATATTCACAATGTAAAGATTAACTTTTAGCACTTTTAGCTCTGTGTGTGATATAATTTGTGCAGGTGTTGGATATTTTAAAAGAAATATTATACCGACGTCGTTCTTTATTTCTGAAGACGAACATAAAAATATGGAAATCAAAAACACTCTTCAACATCTTCTTAGAGCGCATCCTGTCAGATTCCCTTGCAGATCACGAAGGTACAGTCAGCATAGGGGGTAGTGCAATCTCCAATTTCTGTTTAATGTTTTGCGGATCACATTGATGGATGGGCTGGAGAGGAAAATGAAATTGAACAGCTGGTACAGAGGCTTCACACTACCTCCAGAGCCTATGGAATGGAAATAAGTGCAGAGAGGACCAAAATGATGACTAACAAAACCAATGGAATCAACACGGACATCAAAGTCTAAGGCCAATCCCTCAACACAGTGCATAGCTTCAAATATATAGGAGCCATTGTATCAGACAATACGTCCCGACAGGAAGTCCTCTCCAGGATCGCGCAGAAAACTGCTGCCCTGGCAAGGTTGAAGCCCGTTTGGAAAGACAGGACCATCAGTTTACATTCCAAGGTAAGACTGCTGTGCTCCCTTGTCATTTCCATCTTCCTATACGCTTGCGAAACATGGACCCTTACAGCAGATCTACAACGAAGAATACAAAGCATGGAGATGAGGTGCTACAGGAAACTTCTGGGCATTTCTTATACCCAGCACGTCATCAACGACGAAGTCCGACAGACCATCACACCAGACATTGGACAACACGATGACCTGCTCACAGTGGTGAAGAAACGGAAACTCCGATGGAATGGCCACGTCACCAGACCTTCAGGCCTTGCAAAGACCATCCTGCAAGGCACATTGCAAGGAGGTAGAAGAAGAGGGAGACCTAAAAAAGATTGGAAGACAACATTCGAGAATGGACTGCTTTGAAACTGAGCGAAGCCGTCATACATAGATATAGATATATAATATAGATATATAGATATCTTTCTTATGCATGCGTGTGCGCGTGAATGTGGCTGTGTTTACGTTCATGCATGCGCGCGCGCCTTTGTGTGTATGTTTGTGTACCCCTGAATCTAGACCACTGTAGCAATCAGACATTAAACAATGATATACAGCTGCTTAGAATAAGAAGACCGCTCATAGAAAACAAACACCCGACGAACCTGCTTCCCCATTGTGTATTTTTGCAATCTCTGTGGTTTAATCATACTTAAGGCATTCCTCACACGATGACTCCACAGGACAGCAGATGACGTCATACCGGTCTCTTGGACTTGGACAGCACCGCCACTGTAATAAAGAGCACACGTTCGAACAATTTAATATTCAGATATATATCACAATGGAAAGCCATTCAACTGTATTTTTAACCCACACATAACTGAAAACTGCCTTTTTTGAATAGTGTTTATGTTGTTGGTGGTGTTGTTGGTGGAGGTGGTGTTTATGTTGTTGGTGGTGTTTATGTTGTTGGTGGTGTTGTTGGTGGAGGTGGTGTTTATGTTGTTGGTGGAGGTGGTTTTTATGTTGGTGGTGGTGTTGTGACTTCGCTTTATCCTAAAGGTTAACTGCAAGCAAACAATTATCATCAACATCGGGTCAGCCAATTTCGAGATAGTCCAAACCCTGCTTATAAAATGATGAACTACTGCAACCTTGACTCGTGAGAAAATGCAATCGTGAGTAACCTAGAATGATTAGCAGTAAGAAAAACATCCACAGATGAAAAATAGCTAAAGCAACCTTGACACTTACACCCGAGTCACAGCACTGGTCACGTATTACTCTACGGTGGCAGCAAACCCTGTTTGGACAGCATCCGGAGCCACAGCTGAAATGAATTGCATTACATGACATGGTTATGCTTTAGGTCCAGCGGACTCTTCCGAGCCAAAACAGGACCAGAGAAGTGAAAGAAGACTCACCCTTATCCGCATAAAAGATCTGAAGAAACAACCCTAGTGGTAACACTGAAGGCACTCCACCAGCCCGTCACTTTACAATAAAGACATCCCACACAAGGGACGCTGAAGCTATACTCTAATTTATCGAACCCCCGTTTACAAAAAAAAAAAATACAAACATCATCATACAATATCAACAAAACACATATAAAATGCCTACATTGCCAACTAATAACATCATAGGAAGCCCCAGTGTCCGTTTGGTAGAAAGCATCCAATATTCCCAAGCTGATCCAACAGCATGGACCCTCACTGCAGATCTACAGCGGGGAATACGGAGCATGGGGATGGGGTGCTCTGGAGGCCTTCTGGGCATTTCCTATGCCCAGCACGTCACCAACGACGAAGTCCGACTGACCATCACACAAGCCATTGGACAAAACGATGACCTGCTGGCAGTGCTGAGGGAACGGAAACTCCGATGGTATGGCCGCGTCTCCGGATCATCAGGTCTTGCAAAGACCATCCTGCGGGGAGGTGGGAGAGGAAGACCGAGGGAGAGGTGGGGGGACAGCAGTCGAGAATAGACTGGTTTGACACTGAGCAAACAATCAGGGTTGCTGAGGACAGGGAAAAATGAAGTACGCTGGCTAAACGATCATCTGTGGTGCCCCTACGATTTCAGAGTTACGGGATAGGATAGGATCCAACAGACCTCACACACAAATGAGGAGTTTTGTCCCGGAAGAGAAAAGGTAGGTGACTGGTCTAGCGAAGAAGGAGATAGTATAGTATATTGATAGAACAGAGTAGGAAAGAGAAAGAACAAAGGAGAAAGACAGCGAAGTTCCAGAAAGTGGGGATACTATTTGTACTGAAACCCCCGGCACCCCCACGCGGGTAGCTGAAAGGAATAAGGTCGAACCATGTTAGCGTTTTTCTTTTCTATTGCCATCTGGGATATCATTGATTTACCTGGCAAGAAGAAGAAGAAGAAGAAGATGAAGACGAAGGAGGAGGAGGAGGAGGACCTCAGCGAAATTGACCTTTAAACCCGACGATTCTTCCTTGCGGGACGCGGACAGTAGGGTGGAATACTGTTGTGCAGAAGTAAAGGCATGGATGACGGCAAATAAACTCAAAACTCAATCAGGGAAACACAGAGGCGATCCTTTTTTTTCGAAGCATAGACTTGACAAATTCTCGTTGGATACCACTGCCATAACTCTCTTGGATTCAGTCAAAAATCATGAGTTACCACATAAGCGAAGTAGTCGGGACATGCTACTTCTTCATCCGCGCACGTAGCAACCTCCGCTTACTGCTCCAGAAACAAGCTCTAAATGCTCTTGCTGTCTCCATCATTGCATACCGACACTACTGTGCGAATAGCTGCCTTTGGGGCATCACGAAGTCGGAGCTGCAGAGACTGCAACGCGTTCAAAACACAGCCGCCAGGATAGTTCTAGGAGAAAAACGAGAGACCACATTGGCCCTGTGTTCACTGGCTTCCGGTGGAAAATAAAAGAACAAGCAGGATTCAGGGCAGGGCGAAATACCACTGAACAGATTTTCAACCTCAGAATAATATGTGAAAAATATGTACAGCACCAACAACATCTAGATCATGTGTTTGTCCTATCCTATCTGATCCTGTCCCGTAACTCGGAGGTCGTAGGGGCACCACAGATGATCGTTTAACCAGCATACTCCATCTTTCTCTGTCCTCAGCAGCCCTGATGGCTTCGCTTAGTGTCAAACCAGTCCATTCTCGAATGTTGTCCTCCCACCTCTTTTTCGGTCTCTCTCTTCTTCTACATCCTTGCACTGTGCCTTGCAGAATGGTCTTTGAAAGGCCGGATGATCTGGTGACGTGGCCATACCATCGGAGTGTTTGTAGACTTCAAGAAAGCGATTGACCAAGTCTGGCATGCAACCCTGTGGGCAACTATGGGAGTGTACAACATCAGGCCTAAAATTATTGAAGTCATCAAAGCCTGTATGACAAGGCTACCAGTGCAGTCCTCCACAACAGCGCCATCGCAAACTGGTTCAGAACAACAATCGTTGTGCGTCAAGGATGCCTTATCTCTCCAACACTCTTCAACATCTTCCTGGAACGCATCATGACAGATGCCCTTGCAGATCACGAAGGCACAGTCAGCACAGGGGATAGAGCAATCTCCAACCTTCGTTTTGAGGATGACATTGATGGATTGGCTGGAGATGAAAAAGAACTTGAACGCCTGATACAGAGGCTTGACACCACCTTCAGGGCTTATGGAATGGAAATAAGTGCAGAGAATACCAAATTGATGATTAACAACACCAATGGCATCAACACGGACATCAAAGTCCAAGGCCAATCCCTCAACCCAGTGCATAGCTTCAAATATTTAGGAGCCATTGTATCAGATAATGGGTCCCGACTGGAAGTCCTCTCCAGGATCGCACAAACAACTGCTGCCCTGACAAGTTTGAAGCCCATTTGGAAAGACAGGACCATCAGTCTACATTCCAAGGTAAGGCTGCTGCGCTCACTTGTCATCTTAATCTTCCTATACGCTTGTCAATCATGGACTCTCACACCAGAACTACAACGAACAATACAAAGCATGGAGATGAGGTGCTACAAAAGACTTCTGGGCATTTCCCACACCCAGCATATCACCAACCACGAAGTCCGACAGACTATCACACCAGCCATTGGACAACACGATGGCATGCTCGCAGTGGTGAAGAAACGGAAACTCCGATGGTATGACCACATTATGAGAGCATCAAGCTTTGCAAAGACCATCCTGCAAGGCACGATGCAAGGGGGCAAAAGAAGAAAAAGGAGACATAAACAGATGTGGGAGGACAAAATTCGAGAATGGCTTGACACTGAGCGAAGCCATAATGGTTGCTGAGGACAGAGAAAGATGGAGTACGCTGGTTAAACGATCATCTGTGGTGCCCCAGCGACCTTCGAGTTACGGGATAGGATAGAACAGGATAGGAAAAGAGAATTGACCACAAGATTATGTTCTAACGTACAACTGCTTGGCAAGGGCTGCTTTACTATTATTTGCGGGGACTACTCCTCCGTCATCAGCCAAATCGTAACCTTCGTTCTGCAGGCGAGTGTCGTCTCAGGTTGACAAGCGTTTGAGAAGGCAACGCAAACAAAAGGACTATGGGAGACATGGCCATTAAAAACTCTGCACCTTACCTCTGGAATTCACTGCCACTTCAGCTGAAACAGAAACCTGTCTTGCGAGTGTCAAAAGGTTGCTCAAGACCCATCTACTTCAACAGGCTCTCTAAACATGAATAGAAACTGTAAATCTGTACATATGTACATATTCTTATTGCCTACATATAATTTGACGGCTGTATTTTCAATTTCTCTTGCTGCATGTCACTTGACGTGGTATCAGCTCCATAAAGACTGCATCATCATCATCATCATCATCATCATCATCATCATCATCATCATCATCATCATCATCATCATCATCATCATCATCATCATCATCATCATCAAAGTGAAAAATATGAATATTTGCAAACAGAATACAGAATGTATTCAGCCAAATGACAACATACATTGCATATGGAGATTACTCCTATGTTGGTAAACAGTCACATAGCCTACATACACACTCCATACTACACCTTTTAAGACTTCAATTAAAAGATCTTGCATACACATTTGCATCATTAAGCGCAATCGCAATGGACATTTTAAGTAACAGTAATCGACATGTGCATATAATATTTCACAGACAACCTTTGACAAAATCTAACACACACACACACACCCACACACACACCCACATACACGCACACACACACATAGACTGAAAAGTAAATCATATTATGTACGGGGGGAAAACACGTACGGAATAGAGAGGAATATTCCTGAGACAACGACCAGAAGAAGCTGTAGTGTATCCATGACGTATACAATGTAGCAGCCGACATCAAACTAGTCAGAGCTATAGGATCTTAATGTAATGTCAGTCTAAACTCTGGATCCAAATGCCTCACTCTAATTCAGACATAACAATAAGCTTATGCCGTCATCATCATCATCATCATCATCATCATCATCATCATCATCATCATCATCATCATCATTATCATCATCATCATCATCATCATCATCATCGTCTCATCAGTCTTGCAGCCCGAGAGGTCGTTGGCAGAGATATATGTGATGCTGATGCACAAAGTTTCCATTACTTTGGATTGTCTGCAGCTGTTGTCAGGATACGTGGCCTGTCCTGCGCCGTCCATGTTTTGACCTCGCTAATATAATCAAAAATGTGTTTAAAAAGTGTTTACCTTTTATTAGTTTGTGTCTGTTTTAAAGTTTCGTTTTGTGTGATATTTCAACGTGGTGTTCAAATACCAGAGTAACTACTAATTATCAGCAAATGATTTTGCTGCCCTGTCAATGCGTTATAGGGGTTCGCTACATTCCTTGTCAATAATTACACATAGACTATTAATCTAGAGTATATATAACACTGACGGCGTAAGTTACACCTTCTGCCGCAAATTCCCAGGTAACCTCATTATCAAAACCTCCCTTAAGAACAAAATATTATCTTGTCTTTGTAAGACAATAGCTTTAAAAAGGTAGCATGCAAATAATTTCAATAGATATAAGAGGGTTGGTTCATAAGTTTTGAGACTTTTTAAAATAAATACAAGAATGCTTCATCAATTTGAAAAGAAAGATGTTTACTCACAAAGCCTCATCATTTGGGACCGCTTCAGTTCTGTTCAACATACTAGCCACCGATGTCAATGCACTTTTTCATCCAATGACCAAAACAGTGCCGAAAATCAATAAAATGGTTCAGCTGCTCTTCCAAGGCAGAAATAGCAGAAATGAGGCTATCCCTGTCTTCAAAATCAAGTCCTTTCATTTTTAATGGTGGGGAACAGCCAGTAGTCGCAAGATGCCAAATCTGGCAAATAAGGCGGTAGTTCGAGGACATGGATCCCAGATTTGGCGAGAAACTCAGCAGGTTTTTTTGTTTGTTTTTTTTTGTGAGGAGGCGCGTTGTAACCGTGAAGGATCAAATGCTTTTTAGAAAACGTGAATTTTCTGGTTTCAATAATGTTTTTATTTTTAGAAATTTTTTGGATAGTATACCTAAATATTCATTGGTTAAAAAAGTTGAACCTATAAGGTAATGAATAGCCGGAAGTAAGGGCAATTGGAGCTCACTTCAGGGATATGTGTCAAAGTGTCAGGTTGTGTGAAGTCAAGGTGTAGGAATAAAAAAGAAAAAAAAGATTTGGGGGAAGATTTAAGAGGTAGAAAGCATTGAGGATTTATCAAGGAGTATAGGTTCGGTGGACTTTCTCTCTGAAATTGGATTGTGTATTGTGTTGTAAAGATTATAGCTGCCTACGGTAGGCTGGTTAGCTTCGGACACCTGGACACATAAGATGAATCAAGGTGAATCGTGAGGACGGATTTCTGGGGACACAGGGTGGTCGCCGCTACCAAGGGGAGCGAACCACGACATCGGCGGTCAGCAATACTTCTACACCAGCAAGAAGACACCAATGCGACCTGACAGATGAACAGAAGGGTTTATCTAACTGTCTACATTCACCATCTGCTCGTCTCTTTGTGTACAAACTTCCTACGGTTACAGGTCCTAATTATTTTGGCTCGGGACATGAGAATGCCAGCTGGGGAATTAGTAAATTCGTAACCTGAAACATGTAGTGTGAAAGACTTGTGTGAATTATTATTGTTTATATATATGTAAAGCATTGAGAGCGTGGAACTTATATTTGTGATGGTGTTTGCCTGTGTTAGTGAGAATCTGTGAATTTGTGGGTGTGGTAGTTAAGAGAGAATCTTACATGCACACTTTGTTTTGAGTTAGGTGTCAGATATATTTTGCATTTAGTCAATTATTATAAACAGGCAACCATCAAATTATCATCTGTTACATCTTTTAGGACGATTTTTGAAAACTTCGGAAGGCACAAGGTTTGGCTGTTCCCCACCATTAAGAATGAGCTGAAAGGAATTGATTTTGAAGATAGGGATTGTACATTGATTTACATGCCATCTAGGTATGTTGATTGACTATGTATATGTAAAATGCAAAAGAGTATTTTGGAGAAACTGTTCTGTCTTGTGTTTCTGTGGATCCATGTTTTGTTTCCCCATCCTGTATTTAATGATATGTGTATGCTTGTTTGTTGTTTATTTTGTTTACGTTTTACAATGTATTGACAATCATCTTCTTTCATTGACCCTTGCCCTCATTTGACTTTGACTGACTTGACTTACTTGTTTGGATGTGTTTATGTCGTCCCCCTTGTGTGTGTTTCTCAATGCTGGTCCTGATTTGGCTCGGAAGAGTCCGCTGGACCTAAAGCAATAACCATGTAATGTAATGTGTCTCAATGTCAGTGTGTTTTGTAGGTTTCTTCTTATTATTCTTTGCTGATTGTTGGAAAAGGTTATATTGTAATGTGTTTACTCTTTTGATTTATTTTTAGTGGTCTTAGAAGATTAATGTTATTAGGGGCAGTTCTGGGTTCTACGTCATGCATGCTTCAATTACACTTATTTCGTAAATAATGTTCACTGTTTTAATTCCCGTTAGGTCGCTTCAACCAAGTCTATTGGCTGTGCCTCAGCAGGCCTATATAACTGGCTCAATGTGCACATTTCTGGTTAGTATTGGTTTGTAGGATAGAGAAAGGACGATCGAGTCGTTTGGATGTCTATAGCTAACGTATTAGATATTAGGATAGACAATATTTGCGATGTAAAGATGCAAGGATCAGAGCGTCCAGTTTACTGGATCTTGTTGGTAAATGATACCTGACTAATGATACTGTGTGCTATCAGGCTGAGTGGACATTGACTTGCAGCATGTCCGGCACTATCATTTGTCTTTCAGTGTTAAAAAGATTAAGCCAGTTAGAAGATTAACAGCTACAAGGGATGATAACAAACACCTGGCAATTTACAGCATCTACTAGTACTGCAGGATATGGAAGGTTTATGTTATTACAAATGTAAGTTGACAGACTGATAGTCCATACAAACAATGTTATTTCTATGTTCACATTTAGACTCTAATTTTATGTATTTGCTGCATACATTTGAATATAGAAAGATAATAACGATGATTGAAGAGGTACGGTTAGCTAACAAGGTTATAGAATCTGTTAACCAGTAGTTGATATCCTTTCTTTAGGAATGTACATTTTAAAAGGTGCTTGAAGTGCTGTTTTCATTGCTTTGGTATATTGTCTAATGTAGTCATTTTGCATGCTATGATTATGTCAGGAAACAACCCTTAATTATAGTGAATGTATTTGATTTGATTCGTATTCTGTATCTCTTTGTAACCCTATAATGTCTCTTTAAGAGAATGGGTTCATGTCCATTCTCGGTATATGTGTGATCTTGGGATGGTTTGTTTCCCGGTCTGTCATAGCAGATAACATAGGGATTGACGAGCTAAGATAGAAGTTGGAAAGTTTTGTTTTAACTTTGTGTCAACAAGGGTTGTAGTGCCAGACTCAGATTCAGATTCAGATTCAGAAAACTTTATTATCTCCAAGGAGAAATTCTAACATGGATTTGCTGTCAGCAAAAGGTAATAAAATGTAACAATACTATAAACATGTAAACATGTACGTGTAATCACGCTTATGTACATATTAACAAGAACATTTCCGACACATTGTAAAACTTAAAATACATATCACACTACATGTCCTTATTGCACTTCAACATAAATAAATAAAACACCTACCCACAAACACACACACCCACACACACACATCCACACACACATGGGTTAGACATGAGATTATAAAATTATAAACGTCCGACAGCAAAACACACGTCAAGTCGCCCCAGAGTGAGCGCCCCTCTGTTTAAATTGAATTGTATGCAGTTGTTGATGTGTGCTGAATAAAAAGTGGAAAACTTCATACGTCGACTTTGTGACTTGTATGCTGTTTGGACGGGTTGCGTGGATAAACGAATCTGAGCTACACTCATCAGTATTTCAGCATTGGGGCTGAATCATCACTGATAGAAAAACACCAACATCGAATTGAGTGTAACATTATATTCAATGTTATATAATAATGCATATATTATATAAGAATAATATAATAATATATACTCAGTATAGGTATATAATATAATAATATAATATATAATAATGCATATATATAATATAATATATAATAATGCATATATTATATAAGAATAATATAATAATATATACTCAGTATAGGTACTGCCATCGGTCCAGGAGTTCACAAGGTCAGAGGGCAGGGAAGATGTTGAAGAGAGTTGGAGAGAGTAGGCATCTTTGACGCACACCGATTGTTGTTCTGAACCAGTTCTGATGACGCGTAGGTGAAGGGCTGCACTGGTAGCCTTGTCATACAGGCTTTTGATGACTTCAATAATGTTAGGTAATGTAAGTATGCACAATGTCTGCCAACACTTTATCAAAGCGCTATAGTTATATTTGTTTAGTTTTGTTCAAAGTATTAGTTTGCATGATGTACGTTCTATACCTCCACACATTTTTCTGGCACAGTCCGTTTTTTCTACTTCTAGCGCTAAAGTCGGAGTTTGTGATCACAAGGAGTGAGACCGATGGCCATGTACCGTACAATATCATTATGAAAAAGGAAGTTTGTGATCACAAGGAGTGAGAGCGATGTGCATGTACAGTACAATATCATTATGAAAAAGGAAGTTTGTGATCACAAGGAGTGAGAGCGAGGTGCATGTACAGTACAATATCATTATGAAAAAGGAAGTTTGTGATCACAAGGAGTGAGAGCGAGGTGCATGTACAGTACAATATCATTATGAAAAAGGAAGTTTGTGATCACAAGGAGTGAGAGCGATGTGCATGGTCAGTACAATATCATTATGAAAAAGGAAGTTTGTGATCACAAGGAGTGAGAGCGATGTGCATGGTCAGTACAATATCATTATGAAAAAGGAAGTTTGTGATCACAAGGAGTGAGAGCGATGTGCATGGTCAGTACAATATCATTATGAAAAAGGAAGTTTGTGATCACAAGGAGTGAGAGCGATGTGCATGGTCAGTACAATATCATTATGAAAAAGGAATTTGAGGGATCTGTCACAATGCGTAGCTGAGGCTAGCCGATGCTTAACGTTCGCCTCTTCACTATCACTACCACCACTGGTCTCAGGTACGCGGTATGGGAATGTGTGTGACCTCTTGCATTTTTGGTGGGTGTAGAACCATAGACCACTTCACACCCAAAGTGTTGCTGTTCCTGTGTGAGCAGAAACAGTACTGCGAGGGCGGTTAGTGTGTAACACCTTCTTGGACTGAGCAACTTTGATCAAGCATCAATGCCAGCTTTAATGCCACGTGCGACCTCAATTCAAGTCCCGTCCCCACCCCTCTCCTTCCTTCATACTCTCTCTCTCCCTGCTTCTCTATCTCTCTCTGACACTTTCTCACCATTTCTCCCTCCATTCCCCTCTCCTTTCTTCATTCTTTCTCTTTCTCCCTTCCTTTTTCTCTTCCGCTCTTTTTGTCTTTTCCCTATGGCTGTCTCTACCTCTTCCTGATTTATCTCCCTTACTCTCTTCCCCCTCTACCCGTCTCACTCCTTTCTCCTTCCTCCTTCTCCTCTCTCTCTTTCTCTCTCTCCTCTTCCCTCTTTATCTCTCTCACACTTTCTTACCCCCCCCCTCCCCATCCCTCCTATTTCTCTCTCTTTTGTAAATCCTTATTTTTCTGTTAAATGGACAAACAGTAATCAGTAGAATGTAATCAGTACAACTTATGTTAATCTGATGAATAAAAATTAATACAACTACAACTGTAAAATATATGAGTTTTTGAATGGCTTGCCATCTTGTCACCCCCGTTGGGGTGCCGGGGGTTTCAGTATAAATAGTATCCCCACTTTCTGGAAATTTAGTGCTTTTAAATTCCCACTGTCGCTGTCTTTCTCATTTGCTTTTTCTCATTCCTGCTCTGTTCTATCAATCTGCTATACTATCTTCTTCTTCGCTAGACCAGTCACCTACCTTTTTTCTTGAAAACTCTTCCGGGACAAGACTCCTTATTTGTGTATGAGGTCTGTTGGATCAGCTTGGGAATATTGGACGCTTTCTGCCAGATGGTAACTATGGCTTCCTATGATGTTATTATTTAGCAATGTAGGCATTTTATTTTATATGTATGTGTTTTGTTGATAATTTATAATGATGTTTGTATTCTATTTTGTTTTTGTAAACGGGGGTTCGATAAATTAGAGTACAGCCTCAGCGTCCCCTGCGTGGGATGTCTTGATTGTAAAGTGACTGGCTGGTGGAGAGCTTTCAGTTTTACCACTAGGGTTGTTTCGGCAGATCTTTTATACGGATCAGGGGTTGTCCAGTCCTGATTTGGCTCGGAAAAGTCCGCTGGACCTAAAGCAATAATAATGTAATGAAATGTAATGCTATCTTGTCTTTGTTGTTGTTGTTGTTGTTGTTGTTGTTGTTGTTTTTGTTCTTCTTCTTCTTCTTCTTCTTCTTCTTCTACTTCTTCTTCTTCTTCTTCTTCTTCTTCTTCTTCTTCTTCTTCTTCTTCTTCTTCTTTTTCATCATCATCATCATCATCATCATCATCATCATCATCATCATCATCATCATCATCATCATCATCATCATCATCATCATCTTCTTCTTCTTCTTCTTCTTCTTCTTCTTCTTCGTCCTCTTCTTCTTCCTCCTCTTCTTCTTCTTCGCCACAAAATCAATGAGTGCAGCACTTGAAAGTTGGCAAACACTCCTCCTCACACCATTTTCGCCCCCTTCTTATAGCACATCTTATTCATCTTATCACTCCCAGCTAGCTTGATCTGACGAGTTCCTGTCATTAATAGACCACTCCCATCCCCATCCCCACCCATTTATCCACCTCCCCTCTCCTTTCTGTGTTCATCTTTGATGACCCGTTCCTTCCTCCACCCTCCCAACCTTCGTTCACCCCTCTCTAGACACCACCTGTCACACTTTATCTTCTTCCATCCTGCATCCATCCTCCACCCTCCCAACCTTCGTTCACCCCTCTCTAGACACCACATTTCACACTTTATCTTCTTCAATCCTGCATCCATCCTCCACCCTCCCAATCGTCATTCACCCCTCTCTAGACACCACCTTTTACACTACACTTTATCTTCTTCAATCCTGCATCCACGCACTCCCCCTCCCACCCCTTCCTCTCCACTTCTCCAGATAACCTTTTTGAAAAAAAAGGTAAAAGAGGTAAAGGTAGTCCCATAGCCTTGTGGCCGTAGGGGAGCGTGATGTTGGAGATCACACTTATCTTGGGCCAGCGTAATGAGGGTGATGCCCATCTCTCTCCTTCACTGCTTTACCTTCCCCACCCTTAAGAGATGTAAGTACTCAGTCACAGTGGAGTCAACTGGGGGCGTTGTTATTTGTCGCTTCACGGTTTGCGGTCACCCATCCAAGTGCTCACCGCACTGGACGGTGCTTAAAGGGCCATAACAGGCTCTTTTTAAGGTCAGATAAAGCAGTTGGGGTTGATTTAAATATACAGGTAAGCATCTAAAGATGCAAAATCCAAACAGTAAATCACAGGTTTTGTGTTGCATCAGTCTAATTTTGCACAAAATGCATGCTCAAAAAGAAGCCAAATTCGTCTGCTACGCGAGACTTCAAAATCCCCGCGGCGGCAAGCCCATTGCTGTGACGTCACAACCAGCGATCGGAAGCGAAAGTAGCGACGTTCAGTCTGCGTCTTTGCTACAGCCGTGAATGCGCGCGTACCCCCGACATCATGCCGAGAGAGTGTGCTGCTGCCCAATGTTCAATAACCCAGTTCACAAGTATATAAACTTAGTTTTGATATACTTGTGCCCAGTTTGAATCACATAATTACCATTCACAGGTCACAGCACACATAGTGTAGGAATAGCTTTCCAATCTCCTCCCAACTCACCACTGTTATGACTGTAGTGTTAGTTATTCATTGTTTAAAGGGTCCATCAGATTGCAAAGAGCTGAATCAGGACCACAAAATCAGGAACAAAACTTGGTTGAAAGGGGACTCAAGCCTGGTCCATATAAAAGATCTGCTGAAATAACCCTCAGCTAAAGGTAACACTGAAGGCACTCCACCAGCCGGCCACTTTACAATAAAAGCATCCCATGCAGGGGACGCTGAGGCTGCAGGGCCGGATTAAGACGAAATTGGGCCTTATGCTGCAGCGCAAAAAAGGCCTACTTTTCCTCGGCATTGGTGCATGTGCATTCGACAATCACCGTACATGCGCACTAAGACCGACCAAGGAGCCTCAATTGCTTGCGACGCAACCAGCCAGCCTTTATTAAACATGAATGATAATAAAGACGTATTATCGTAACAAGTCGAGATTAACATCAAACTATGTAACATCAACATTCAATAGCAATTGTCTGAAAAGTGCACTTAATGCAGAAAAGGCTAAACCAGATCAACGTCACTCTAACTATTGCGCTAGTGCTGCTTACTTATATTGCTGTTTTTCGGGCCTTAGCAAGCGCGAATTCTTTGATTGTATCAGTGAAGTCAAGGCTGCGCAGCAGCTCATGCTCAATGCTCATAACCGCCAGCATGCTTAGCCTTTCCTGCCCCATTGAGGACCGCAGCTCTCCTTTGACTATTCCCAACTTTGAGAAGTTCCGCTCGCCGTAGGCATTGGACACCATCATGCACAGATAGATGCGCAACCCAATCTCGACATTTGGAAATGTCTGAGAAAGATTCAACGATGACAAAAGCCTGTACATGGTAAGCTCTGCTGATTCGATCACAGTCACCGGTTTCTGAGTGCGCATAAATGCAGCAAACTGTATCAGCTCAGCCACCAGTGTGTCTTCCAAGTCATCTGGATACGAGGAAACGATATTCTTAGCTTTGTCCTCGATCTGCTCAATGACGTTAGCTCCGAGAGAAATCCGAATGTTTTACAAATATCGTCATACGCCTTCATCCGCTTTTCCAGTTCAGCTAACAGACTGTCGATCATGACCAGATACGTCTGAGTTTTGAACGTTTCCCTTTGGCTGAGGTCTGACTCCAAATTTAATTCTAAGAATTATTTTGAGGTTAATATAACAAAGGAAAACTGTTCAGCTTCCGGAAAATTCTCGTCTGTTTTCATCTGGGCCTATTTCAGGAATGGGCCTAATGCTGCAGCATCAATAGCACCCACCTTAATCCGGCCCTGTGAGGCTGTACTCTAATTTATGGAAACCCCCGTTTACAAAAACAAAATAGAATATAAACATCATTATAAAATATTAACTAAACACATACATATAAAATGCATACATTGCTAATTAATAATACCATAGGAAGCTCTGGTGATCAATCAATCTTTAATTTAATGTTTGTTCTCACATTTAGGTGATATTAGACATTGAAAATGTAACTTTTAAAACACTGTAACTATTTAAAAACATAATTTCAAAACAATCTATAAAGGTCTACCAACAGGAGATTTAGCAATAACTTTCACAATGTCTGTAATATTTGGATGATATAGAACCATGTCTACAGAATGTCCATAGTCAGTTATGCTATGTCCATTTACTTTAAATACATCTCTTAAAACTGAGCATTCAAAGAGAAGGTGATGTACTGATAGACTTGTATTACATATACATTTAACATCTACTGAGTATTTAGTGCTCCATGCATTCATTCTTAATTTATATATTAATTTAAAAAGTGATCTTGAACAATTCAGTATAGAGATTTTTTTAATATTATTATCATGATACACTGCCTTTTCTAGTAAGAAAACATTTCATGATTACACATATTCAAATTTGTTATAGTTATAGAATCTGATGACCTTTGTGCTTCCTCCTTAGCTAATCTGTTACATACCTCATTCTAATGAATTCCGCAATGTGATGGAACCTAACAGAAATCAATATTTATTCCTCTAGAAATCACACAGTGTATCATATGTTTTATTTCATAGATAAGCTCCCGTCTATCTTCACAGTTCTACTGTTTTAATGCATGCAGAACCGCTTTTGAATCAACTAATATACAAAATAATTATATAGGTGACGTCATGATGAAATGTAAAGCCATTAAAATAGCATAAAGCTCAGCTGTAAATATAGAAAATCCCTTTCCTAAATAATATGACCTTCTGATATTTATTTCAGGAATAATATATGCTGATCCACTATCCGAAGAATCTAAAACTGATTCATCAGTAAAAATATGCATATATATTATTATATATGGTTTTTGTAATTACTTTCAATATGCTTTTTTTTAACCTCAGTAACTAATATATTAGGATTATCCTCTTTTTTAGTTTGGCTATAGCCAATATCAATATGTGCACATGTATGAAGCTCTGGTGACCATTTGGCAGAAAGCATCCAATATCCCCAAACTGACCCAACAGAACCCATACCCAAATGAGGAGTTGTGAGAGAGTTTTCCAGAAAAAAGGTAGGTGACTGGTCTAGTGAAGAGGATACATGTAGTAGATTGATAGAACAGAGTAGGAATGAGAAAGAACAAAGAAGAAAGACAGTGACAGTGGAAATTTAAAACACTAAATTTCCAGAAAGGGGGGATACTATTTATACAGAAATCCTCTGCACCCCCACAGAGTGGAGTGGGAGGATGGGTAAAGGAGAGAGGGGGAAACACTGACACCATGCCCTGAAATTGAGAAGTCAATAAAATTCTACCTTGTAATACACAACCCATTCATTTTGACACAGGCATTTCTCTCGTGAAATTTGTTTTTATTATTATTTGTTTATTTTTAATTTTTTAGTAATCACACTTGATTCACAAGTGAAAATTCCGTGTCTCTCCATCATAACACATTCATGTATACAGAATGATACACGGTACATATGTAATATGAGGAGTAAAGCTCAAACTGAACTTCACAAGCACAGCTGTACTAAATTACGATTCTCACATGAACTTTTCATCAATATATACACTAGCGAGCAAGAACAACAAAGCATCACCAAAAGTGCTCTGCAAACCACACAGACTAGCAATATATATATATATATTACTAGTCTGTGCTACAGTAGGCTTGTGTAGCAGACGACAGGTTTGCCGCGTACGATCATTTTCTGCAATAGGCATGTGATCGTCAGCTTCGCCAAATGTAGTGCTCTCGTCGCTGCTAGCACTTTCGTAATCCTCAGATGACTCCATTAATTAAAGATGCTGGCGGCTAGAAACTATAAGTGCTGAAGTTTCTTCTGCAATGCTATTATCAAAGACTATGCTCTTTATGTGACGTCATCGGAATGTTTACCCACAATTCAACACTTCCTAAGTCTCGCAATCGTCCGAGATAACAATGGCAGCGATCCGCAAGGCGAAAACGCTTCGCTTCAGTCACAAAATTCGTCCGATTATGGCCCAAAACGACTCCGAAATAAACTGAACACTGTGAGGGAAGGTGAGAAAACAATTTCCTACAACATGCATCTGTCTGGTTAATCTAAGTCACGCCAAAACGCAAATGAACGCGTTTTTTACACCAAAATAAGCCTGATATGGCCCTTTAACTTGCGACACAGTAGCGAGTGCTCCAACCACTGCGCTATCCGACACCCCTAACAACCATTTTAGGCACCAACAAATTGTGTCAGTGGTCCACTCACACCTATCATTAAATCCCCTTCTACCCACGGCTCTCGCGTCCCGCATGCTTTCGGCTCACAGCACGAACGTCTACACCCAAAAATACTTCACAGTAAAATTTAATTAGTCGTGGGGCCACACTGCGTAGCAGACGATAGCCGAGGCCGAGCCTAGTCTCAGCTATGTCGTGTGTCAAGGAGAGGTAAGCTTACGCGTGCTTCTTCTTCTTAAACGGTAAATATTTTCCTTAAGTGAAATGCACAGACTACACCTAACAAGCATTACTACAAAATTGTCTTAATATTTAAACACACGACCATATACTTTAAATTATGAGTAAATAAAAACATATATATATATATATATATATATATATATATATATATATATATATATATATATATATATATATATATATATATATATATATAGAGAGAGAGAGAGAGAGAGAGAGAGAGAGAGAGAGAGAGAGAGAGAGAGAGAGAGAGAGAGAGAGAGAGAGAGAGAGAGATTCCCTCCCTCCCTCTTTCTTATGCATGCTTGCGTGCATGTATGTGTGTGTATACCCCTTCATTCTAAAAAAAATTATAACAATCAGACATCCAATAATTTGATCAAGGCAGCTTTACATTTTGTTCAATATGGTGTATATATATATATTCGTTTTTTTAAAAGGGTGATTTAATTTCTAATATGAACAATGATATACAGCTGCTAAGAATAAGAAACCCGTTTATTGGAAACAAAAACGCGACGAACCTGTTTCCCCACCGTGTATTTTTGAAACCTCTGTGGTTTAATCATACCAATGGCATTCTTAACCCCTAGGAATCTCAAGACAGCAAAAGTCGTCAGAGTCTTTCGCACATGGACGGCACTTCCACTGTCATAAAGAGCAAACGTGCGAACAATTTATTCAGAAATAGCACGATGGAAAGCCATTCAAATGTATTTTCAAACACTCACATAACTGAAAAGTTGCTTGTTTTAATAGTGTTTATGTTGTTGGTGGTGTTTATGGTGTTTATGGTGTTTATGGTGTTTATGTTGTTGGTGGTGTTTATGGTGTTTATGCTGTTTATGCTGTTGGCGGTGTTTATGGTGTTTATGGTGTTTATGCTGTTTATGTTGTTGGTGGTGTTTATGGTGTTTATGGTGTTTATGGTGTTTATGGTGTTTATGTTGTTGGTGGTGTTGTGACTTTGCTTTATCTTAAAGGTTAACTGCAAGCAAACAATTATCATCAACATCGAGTCAGCCAATTTCTAGACAGTCCAAACCCTGTTTATGAAATGGTGAACTACAGCAACCTTGAATTGTGAGAAAATGCAAACGTGTGTAACCTACAATGATTAGCAGAAAGAAGCATCAACAGATGAAAAATAGCTACATCAGTTCAGTCATTCTTGCGAAAAGACAAAAATGTGCATTTAACATAACAGAGAAAATTTGAAGCGACGAACTGATCAACCCATCCATTGGCTGACATGGAGGCCACTGAATGATTGCATATAGAACAAACAGGTGTTTAGCAACAAAAGGACACCAGTGACCTTGACTCTCGCCCTATAACAAATAGGATGGCACGGGCAGCAGGCCGCTGACCTAGGTAATGTTCTTATGACGTTTGGTCAAAATCCGTACTGTGGTTATTGAGACAGGGCGTCAAAATCCGTACTGTGGTTATTGAGACAGGGCGTCAACAGTGCAGACCACTGACCTAGGTAATGTTCCTATGACGTTTGGTCAAAATCCGTACTGTGGTTATTGAGACAGGGCGTCAACAGGGCAGACCGACATTTGAATCGATCTGATCCCCGACTATTGCAAACAATGTTGTAAATAAGTGTGGGAAAATAAAACTGAACACAGGAAACACGCAATGGAATTGGTACCAACAGCCAGTGTTAGTGTATGGTACCAACAGCAAGTGTTAGTGTATGGTACCAACAGCCAGTGCTAGTGTATGACACCAACAGCCAGTGTTAGTGTATGGTACCAACAGCCAGGGTTAGTGTATGGTACCAACAGCCAGGGTTAGTGTATGGTACCAACAGCAAGTGTTAGTGTATGGTACCAACAGCAAGTGTTAGTGTATGGTACCAACAGCCAGTGTTAGTGTATGGTACCAACAGCCAGTGTTAGTGTATGGTACCAACAGCCAGTGTTAGTGTATGGTACCAACAAACAGTGCTAGTGTATGACACCAACAGCCAGTGTTAGTGTATGGTACCAACAGCCAGTGTTAGTGTATGGTACCAACAGCCAGTGTTAGTGTATGGTACCAACAGCCAGTGTTAGTGTATGGTACCAACAGCCGGTGTTAGTGTATGGTACCAACAGCCAGTGTTAGTGTATGGTACCAACAGCCAGTGTTAGTGTATGGTACCAACAGCCAGTGTTAGTGTATGGTACCAACAGCCAGTGTTAATGTATGGTACCAACAGCCAGTGTTAGTGTATGGTACCAACAGCCAGTGTTAGTGTATGGTACCAACAGCCAGTGTTAGTGTATGGTACCAACAGCCAGTGTTAGTGTATGGTACCAACAGCCAGTGTTAGTGTATGGTACCAACAGCCAGTGTTAGTGTATGGTACCAACAGCCAGTGTTAGTGTATGGTACCAACAGCCAGTGTTAGTGTATGGTACCAACAACCAGGGCCAAGACGAGCCACACTGTATTCGTGGATTTCGGCTGTGGCCAAATGCCTGGAGGGAATTGGGCACCGCCAGGTCTTTTTTGTCCAAGACACACTACATGATGACACAATCCACTAATTCCATACCGGATCGGTCGTCGCCCGGATCAAGGACCGCGCCTTCCGTTGGCCACCAGGACGGAGGTGTTAAGTATGCTACTGATGGACAATTTAGCAAGATCCGCACGAGAAACAACATCGTCATAGGAACCTGGAATGTCAGGACCCTAACTGCGGAAGGAAAATTAGAAGAACTGGCCCACGAGTTGGGCCACTATCGATGGAACGTTCTAGGCATCAGCAAACTGCGATAGAAAGACCTAGGTGAAACAACGACCGACAAAGGCCACAAGCTCTATTTCAGCGGTAGAGATGACAGGCACGAACACGGCGTTGGATTTTTGGTCCACAAGAACATTCTAGCCACTGTCATGGGTTGCCGCCCAGTCTCCAGTAGACTCAGTACCATCCGCCTGAGAGCAGCCCCTTTCAACATCACCATCATCCAGGCCTATGCCCCAACATCAGACTATGACGACAGCGAAGTGGAGGATTTCTATGAAAATCAACAGGCGGTCCTTGACCTAAATCAACACTGATCCACCAGAGCAATCATACTTCCAAGATGAACAGTGAACATGAACATTTTTGGTTTGCCCATCTCGAACCTGTGTCTGAGCTACGGTAGAGGGTTTGTCTGGCACACTATAGACATTTGTGTGGCTTTAGGGCTGTTACGTTGGGACGCGCTCGATGGTGCGTGTGGGACGCGCACGATAGATCCGATCGTTTTGTCAGTAATAGAGTGTACCTTTGATTTGATTTTGCATTGTTGTTAGAAGAAGCTTTGTACAATGTTGATAATTTTCGTTAATCGATATTATTGGATAATTCTCTAGAGTTGCTTGTTTACTATCGATCGAAGCTTCGCGATAAATGTAATAACAGCTGAGAAGTTCTTATTTTGATGAATTGATTGATTGATTGATTGATTAATTGTTGCTTTAGGTCCAGCGGACCCTTCCGAGCTAAATCAGGACCGGACAACCACCGATCCGCATAAAAGATCTGCTGAAACAACCCTAGTGGGAAAATTGAATGCCCTCCACCGGCCAGTCACTTTACAATAAAGACATCCCACGCAGGGGACGGCTGAGGCTTTACCCCAACTACTCGAACCCCCGGTTACAAAAACAAAATAGAATACAAACATCATTATAAATTATCAACAAAACACATACATATAAAATGACTATAGTGCTAAATAATAACATCATAGGAAGCCCTAGTGACCACCCGGCAGAAAGCGTCCAACACTCCCAAGCTGATCCAACAGACCTCATACACAAACAAGGAGTCTTGTCCAGGAAGAGTTTTCAAGAAAAAAAGGTAGGTCATTGATCTAGCGAAGAAGAAGATAGTACAGCAGAGTGATAAGACAGAGCAGGAATGAAAAAGAGCAAATGAGGAAGACAGCGACAGTGGGAATTTAAGCACTAAATTTCCAGAAAGTGGGGATACTATTTATACTGAAACCCCCGGCACTCCAACGGGGGTACCGTTGCCGCAGTGAATCTGTCATGCCTATAAAGGAAAGACAGGTTTTCAACTGGGGCTTATACTTTTCCCTTTATAGGTTAGAACAATCTACAGTGGCAAGATTGCTCATGACCCCAAGGGGTTATTATGATGAAGAATGTTGTATGACGTAAGAAAGTGATGACGAAGTTTATTTTGATTGG
This sequence comes from Oncomelania hupensis, assembly GCA_036898135.1. Lineage (NCBI taxonomy): Eukaryota > Metazoa > Mollusca > Gastropoda > Littorinimorpha > Pomatiopsidae > Oncomelania > Oncomelania hupensis. Next base: position 46,483,324 of record CM072523.1, on the reverse strand, counting down.
TTGTGGTGCGTCACGCTGGAGTGTTCTAAATTTTTCTGGAGTATATAGAGACTATATAAATGCCGCACTGTTTCAAAAAAAAAAGAGTGGAAAGTTGAACAATTGAAAGTTGTAAAAAGTGGGAAAAAAGCGATTGTATGCAGTTGTTGATGTTCGCTGAATAAAGTTGGAAAACTTCATACGACGACTCCTGTCTTGTTGCTGAGTGAACAGGTTGCGTGGATAAACGAATCTGAGTTACATCTATCAGGATTCAAGCATCGGGGCTGAATCAACTACTGGTAAAAAAACAACAACAAGTGTAACAAGGGCTCACTGCCACAATTTCAAATCTGGGTAGCACAGAAGAGGATAGAAACTGATATCTTTCCTATCATTTTCTTTGCAATGAATGCATCACATAGTGTAAACCACTCGTTATAATTATATTCCCAATGTAAAGGTTAACTTTTAACACTTTTAAGCTCTGAGTGTATATATCTATATATATATATATATTTAAAATTTGTGCGGGAGTTGGTTATTTTAAAATAATATTATACCGACGTCGTTCGTTATTTTTTAAGAAGAACATAACAATATGGAAAGCTAAAGCAAGGTGTTGAGTCAAGAGTCCAGATTCAATTGATTTCATTTTGTGTCCCTATAAGTTACATAAAAAGTTGGTTGAGTTTAGTATTATTTTATATGTCATGCTTAAAACTAAACTGGTGATTCCAAAAGATATACGATAACTCGGATTAAATTTAATAGATTTCACAAATGTACTTTTCATAGAGGTTTGAATTTCTTTAGAAGATACCGGTATTGTTATTGCGTGCGAGTTCATAGTTGAAGCACCACGTTTTCGCACCACATTTATCATTGAGCAATCAAATGACGTTTTCCTGACCAGTAAAACCAAGCTAACGTTTACATTAACCATACTACACCATTCTTAAGCAAGCTCCCGGGAAATCAGAAACCATCACACATACAAACTCCCAGCAACTCCGTAGGTGCAGTTTGCCACTGAACAGCACACAAACTACCATGTACAATGGAGTGCAATCTATATGTACTGCAATGGTAGTCATAAAGACACAACATTAGGAGTTTACAATAGCCGCTGCCCGGTGCTAGCCATTTAAAGAGAATTGTATTATATATTTTAACATTTCCTATATCCTACATATTCTATCCTATCCTATCCCGTAACTCGAAGGTCATTGTGGCACCACAGATGATCATTTTACCAGTGTACTCCATCTTTCTCTGTCCTCAGCAATCCTCGTGGCTTAGTTCAGTGTCAAGCCAGTCCATTCTACAATGTTGTCCTCCAACCCCTTTCCTGTCTCCCTCTTCTACTGCCTCCTTGCACCGTGCATTGCAGGATGGTCTTTGCAAGGCTTGATGCTCTGATGATGTGGCTATACCATCAGAGTTTCCGTTTCTTCACGACTGTGAGCACGTCATCGTGTTGTCCAATGGCTGGTGTGATGATCTGCCGGACTTCGTCGTTGGTGATGTGCTGGCTATAGGAAGAAATAATAATAATAATAATAATAATAATAATAATAATAATAATAATAATAATAATAATAATAATAATAATAAGACTGGATGCTATAGTACGCGCTTTTCCCCAAATCGATCAGGCTCAAAGTACGGCGATCTGTATTAACATACACGCTCACCTGTCTCAACCACCCTCAAACTCCTCATACACACAACAAATACACACCCATCACTCAAACAGGTGGTGTAAAGGCAGGGAGATCGCTATTGGAAGACGGAAAGAAAATTGAATATTTATTTTTTGAAATTTTATACTGACTGCGTCCAGTACCATTTTGAAAGGAGGGAGGAAACCGGAGTGCCAGGAGAAAACCATCGGTGACCTCAATAGTCCCGTACTTAAGTCACATACGTTCACCCCTTGCGGGAATCAAACCCGCGACCTTCGGCATCCCAAACAAGTGAGAGAAAGAATACTGAGTTTAGCACATGATAATGTTATAGCAGGACATTTTGGAATCGAGAAAACTTAATTCGAAGTCATTTGTTTTGGCCCGGAATGACTTGTCAGGTATGTGCAGTGTTGTGAAATATGTGCTAGAGGAAAAAATCTTAATAGGAAATTTAGAGCCCCTTTAAAAATCTATAAGTCGGGAGCGCCTATGAAAACATGTCATATGGACAGTACAGGGCCTCTTCCACAGTCAAAAAAAATGGAAATAAGTATATATTGGTTATCGTTCACCAATTTACCAAGTGGGTGGAAGCAATTCCGTTAGCCAATCAATCAGCTGACCAAGTCGCTAAAGCTGTATTTGAACAATTCTTCTCGAGAATGGGCTGTCCTGATGAATTAATCACGGATCAAAAAACTAACTTTGAAAGTGAATTATTTAAAAAAAAAATTGGGCGAATTATTAGAAATTTCTAAAAAGAGAACTACCCCTATCATCCTAGTGCTAACGGTCAAGTTGAAAGAATGAACAGAATTATTATGCAAATGATCAGATGTTCCGTGGGGAAACATCAACACTCCTGGGATGCAAAGTTACCGTTTTTGATGGCAGCTATTCCAAGCAATATTAATAAATCTACAGGATTTACTCCTAACAAGCTGATGTTACGGAGAGAGGTTTCTCATCCACTAAACGTAATGACAGGGGAACTTGACACGTATTCACTACCTTAATATGTTAAACACGTTAGTGAAGAATTACAAGAATGTCATAAAAAAAAAGCAAGAGACAAGTTATTAGAACAGACGACGCACATGCACTTATGAACGTTAACTTGCCTTTGTTGGCGAATACATCAACATCAAAACATCGTTTGAAACATAATTCGCCCTGTTGTTTGGGAACAGGCTTGAAAGCTATTAGATATTATGTCATCGGACCGCAACGCTTTTAAACGTTCGTGCACTCCCCAAACCTGCGCTCGCTCATCGGCAGCGTATGTTTCCACAGCTAGCTCTATTTTCCTAGAGCTTTATGTTCCCACAGCTTTTATGTTCCCAATAATCTAGGTGTTTGTTCACACAGCTCTATATTCCCATATTTGTGCGAGCGTTGTGACCACGTTGTCTAAGGCGAGACTACTTTGCCTTGTCGCAGGCTAGAAACCAATGGCGCCTTACAGGTGTGGGATCGATCCTGCCTCTGGGCGTTGTTTCCCCAAATATTATTTACTTTCGTCTCGGGCAACGTCTTGGGGAGCTTTCTCCGTGTACTCCGGTTTGCTCTCCCGCCTAAATTAAAAAAAACAAACAAACTAATATTAGGTAATTTGGGGTTGGGCGCGCCACAAGCTGCGACTTTGCCTTCTCCAGGGGAGGCGACCCAGAATTTCCCGATAGAAAGGGACAATAAAGTGTCAAAAATCAAAAATCAAATTTAAAAAAAGTTCAATGTTACCTCTGCTCTATGTTCCCACAGCTCTAAGTTCCCACATGTTTCCACAGGTCTATTTTCTCGCCACTCTATGTTCCCACAACTCTATGTTCCCACAACTCTATGTTTCCATAAATCTTATATATGCTCATATTAATGTGTTCCCACAACTCCAATTTCTAACTTCTCTATATGTTCCCACAGTTTTTTGTTTCAATTCCACAGCTCTGGGTTTCACAGCTCCGATTCCATATTCCTATTTTCCTACCACCTTATGATCCCACAGTTCTAAGATCCCACAGAACCTAGCTATATGTTTACATAACTATGTTTCCACAGCTCTATGTCTACATAACTCATATATGTGCTTACAACTCTATGTTCCCACAGCTCTCATTTCTAACAAATTAATGTTCCTAGAACTTTAATTTTTAACTCTATGTTCCCACAGCTCTATTTTCCCACAAAATCTAGCTGTATGTTCCCAAAACGTTGTTTGCACACCTCTATGTTCAGGCAAATCTATGTTCCCACAACTCTATGTTCCAACTCTATGTTCCATCGGCTTTACTTTCACACATTTGCATGTCCCAAGACAGAGGTTATGGACCATAATAAGGGCTAAAAAACATACAGCTAGATTTGTGGGAACATCTAGCAGTGGAAACATAGAGCTGTGGGAGCATAGATTTGTGGGAACATAGAGAATCGTGGGATTACATACAGCTGTGGGAACAAGGAACAGTTTGAATATGTGGGAACATAACTATAGGGCTATGAAAAGATAGAGCTAAGAACAATTGTGGGACACATAGATCTGTAGGAACATAGAGCTAGAGCTGTAGGAACATAGGAATGACCACGCTCGCTCTTATGCCAATATTACGTTATCTGCCGAGTACCAGACTAGGGCGGGTTTTATTTTCTTAACCTTTTTGCTAAACATCTCTCGTTGAACGGAGCCCTTTGTCCGTACTCAGATTATCAGCTTCCAGCAGTCTCTATAATCAGCCAAAGACTGACAGGAAAAAAGCATTAATCATCATCAGACTCTGTTTGTATATTTATATATGTGTCTGTTTTTTGTGGATTTCTCTGTGAGTATGTGTGTGGGTGTTTTGTCTCACAGTGGGTCTGTATGTGTGTCCCCGTCTGTCGTTATTATCTGTCGATACACGCATACTTATGTAGCTCACGTTTGTGTCTGTCTCCTGTCTCTGGACTCGGTCTACATGTATGTGTGACTGTCGCGCTCTTTTTCCTCTTATTGTTCTCATACTCCTACTTCTCTGCTCTTTTCCTTGTATTCCATTCTTTTCTTTTTGTTTTCGACTTCTAGTGTACTCCTCCATTCTATACCTCTTGCATCGTCTCTTGCTATCCTATCCTATCCTATCCTATCCTATCCTATCCTGTCCTACATGTAGCCTATCTCGTAACACAGATGATCGTTTAACCAATGTACTCCATCTTTGTCCTCAGCAACCCTGATGGCTTCACTTAGTGTCAAACCATTCCATTCTCGAATGTTGTCCTCCCACCTCTTTTTCGGTCTCCTCTTCTTCTACCTCTTTGCACTGTGCCTTGCAGGATGGTCTTTGCAAGGCCTGATGATCTGGTGACGTGGTCATACCATCGGAGTTTCCGTTTTTTCACCACTGTGTATCATGCAGTGTGTCTTGGGCAAGAAAGACCTGGCAGGGCCCAATCCTCTCCAGGCTGTTGGCCACACGTCTCTTGTTGCCTGTCCTAATCTTCATCTCTTCTTGTTTCTCCTTCGTGTCCTCTTTAACTATCAACTGAGCTACTAGGACACCCCTTCTTCTTCTTCTCCTGCTCCTTCTCCATCTTATTCTTCATCCTATCCTCTTCCTCTTTATTCTTGTTCTCCTCCTCCTCCTCCTCCTCTTCCTTGTTTCCTTCTTGTTCTTGTTTTTCTTGTTCTTGTTCTTGTTCTTCTTGTTCTTCTTCTTGTTCTTCTTGTTCTTCTTCTTCTTCTTCTTTGTATCAGTACAACTTATGTTAATCTGATGAATAAAATTTGATACAACAACAAAAACAACTTCTTCTTTTTGTTCTTGTTCTTGTTCTTGTTCTTCTTCTTCTTCCTCTTCTTCTTCTTTTTTTTCTTCTTCTTCTTCTTCTTCTTCTTTTTTTTCTTCTCCTCATCCTCGTCCTTCTTCTTCTTCTTCTTCTTCTTCTTCTTCTTCTTCTTCTTCTTCTTCTTCTTCTTCTTCTTCTTCTTCTTCTTCTTCTTCTTCTCAGCAGTAATCTTACCCTCCCCCATCTTTGTGGCCTGCAGCAGAACAATGGTCTTAACACCAATCCAACATTTTAAAGGCAGACATTAACAGAACGTAAATCGTGTCTTACCAGCTTGTAAAGACGTTGCATCATCAGCGATGCTGATGAGGGAGTCTTGCAGATTGTAAACGGTGTTTCTTTATTCTTTATTTATTTTTTGTAACACATATCAGAGCATACACAAGTTGGTTCAAAGTATTGATCTTTATTTGACCTTCCGTTCGGCTCAAAGAGATACTATATACACTGTCCTCACACAAGAACACAGGTTTTGGGAAAGATTTGTGTATTGTATACGTTACACTTGCAGCGCAGTCAAAATTAAATTTTCGAAAAGTCTCTCCTGAAGCAAGCTTGGAAGCATTGAAGCATGATAGTTCCGTGGACCTTTTCGTAAGACTAATCATGGGCGTACTACCTTACTGCCTAGAACTCTCCTATAACCCACCACAGGCTGCAAAGAAGGCGGGCTTTATGTTAGGTCATGTTTCGGTCGGCGACTTGAGGTAGAAAAGCTTTAGTGTAAGAACCCTTAAAAAAATTTTTTTACTAATAAATTCATGTAAAAAGAATATATGAATAGGTACTATCGCTGTTTGAAATGTGTGTTTATTTCTTCTTTTTTATATCCAATTATATTTACAAGGTCATTAAAAGAAGAAAACATAAAATAGTGAACAGAAGAAAAACAAATCTGGCGAGCGAAAACAAAAAATGGTGAAATTCTTGGTCCAAAAGTGTTGTTTTTTAAAAATTCGATTGTGACCGTAAATATACCTTTATGTAGAATATGTTAGAGAGTGCAGAGAGTACGACAGAGACAGGAAAGAAGGCAAAGTCAACTCAAAAAAGAAGAAGAAGCCGTGGGGAGGGAGGAAGGGTGAGAGGACGGATAGGGTGTATGGGGGGGGGGGGGAGAGGGAACATGACAAACCAAGACGTGAAGGGAGAGAGAGACAGACAGACAGACAGATCAATACAGATGGAAATAGACATTCCTTGATATAATCTTGTATATCTCTAGAGCCACCATTCCAACACACACACACTCACACACACGCACGCACGCACACACACAGCCCCTCTCTTTTCACATGACTTGCGAATTAGGATGAAAGGCGGTCTAGATCGACCATGATGTAAAAAATGTAAAAAAAAAAAAAAGGAAAGGTTTCCAAGTTGGATTCCAAAAATGCAGGTCTAGGGCGTGGTTTTGCAGCTGCTGCTCAACTTCTCCAACCTTACCCTCACCCCCCCTCTCTCCCTCTCTCTCTCTCTCATTCTTTGCCTCCCTCCATCTCTCTCTCCCCCCTCTCTCTCTCTCTCTCTCTCTCTCTCTCTCTCTCTCTCTCTCTCTCTCTCTCTCTCTCTGTTCTTCTGTCTCTGTTTTTGTCTGTCTCTGTTTTTGTCTGTTTTTCTCTCCCACCCCCTTTTATCTCTCTTTTATTCTCTCTCTTTGGTTGGTACGTGTAAGTGTTCAATGTGTACATATTTTTTTTAGAGCATGCGTCTATGTGTGAGTGTGTGCGTGTGTGTGTATGTGTGTAGGCTGTTTGTTTGTATATATCTATATGAATGTGTGTATATGTATATATATATATATATATATATATATATATATATATATATATATATATATATATATATATATATATATATATATATATATATATATATATATATATATATATATATATATATATATATATATATATATATATATATATATATATATATATATATATATATATATATATGCATGTATTTCTGTGTGTGTGTGTGAGTACTGAATATGCATGCTTTTTGTTTTGTATGTGTGGGGATATTTGTAACAAGGAGCGCAGTTAGCTCAGTGGTGTAGGCGCAGTGTGCTGGAATGCCAGGCGATAACATTACAGCATGTACAGGCAGGCGTTCAAAACCCATTAACGGTCTGGAGAAGGATTTTTTTTTCAAATCGGAGACACTGCGCTCCTACTCCTTCGGATGAGAGTATAAACCGAGGTCTCTCTGTACACACGCCTTCCATCTATCCCGTTTATTAGCGATCCCATTGATAACATAAACTTGGATGTAAGGTTAGGAAACGCTTTCATTGATTCTCCAATGGCTCAGTTAATGTAGTTAGGTATTTTACCTATGTATGTGGGGCGAATGTGTGTGACTGCGTGCGCACGTCTCATCATCTCGATGAAGAAGACTCGTTGCCGGCGATGCGCGTCACATGCACAGGAAGCGCGATTCGTTTGTATGGTTGCCAGCGCAGCACGTCTTAGGAAGATCAGCAACCCAATTACTAAAGAGAAAGATTCCCCTAAACGCTATGTGTCCGGGGACTTTAATCTACCAACTAACTACCTACCAAGAGAAAGTACAATTGGGAGCAAGACTAATAATTCATAATCGGTTTGTTACCTCCCTTTAACTGTAAAGCTGAGTATTTTAACAGTTAAAACCGAGAATTTTTGCTATGAGAGTAATTTTCATGGCTACATGTTGTGCATGTGTTTTACCTCAATTCCAAAATAGCAGCCAATTCTAATATGACAATTGTATGTGTACTAATCTACAAGAATCATTCATCTACATTTTGGTACATATTCTGAATTTATGTTTTATCATTAGTGCAAAACTAACATTTTTGTGTGTGGTGAATATACAATATATTCTGGATATCAAAACCGTGTTTGGATTTTCGCGTTTAGTGTGGATTCTTTAGTGCAATTTTCTTACAAAAGGTGGAAAAATGTATTTTCTATTGTTTATTTTTTGAAAAAAAACGTGGCATAATAATATACAAAAATTTATAGTTTTTCTATATTATCTGTTGTATATTAGGTGTTGGAATTTTTTTAACAATACGCTTGAATATTGCATCTACAGGGAATAAACACGGCAAAAACGTTCCGCCTCCAATGAGTTAATAAAACAACCAACCAACGCATTCTACCACATGAACTTTAAAGATCCTGATGCTCATAAATAAATAATCTTTATTTAAACGCATTTTTTCCTAAATAATAATTTGTTTACAATGTAAGATTTCTCTAAATAATATATTTTGTCTGTAAATAACTTATTATTTACCTGAAAAATATACCTACACAATATATAAGTTATTTACCGACAAAATATATTATTTATAGAAATCATACCTTGTTTGTAAACAAATTATTATTTAGAAAATTTGCTTCTAAATTAGATTATTTAGCTAATGGGGTGAAAAAAAGTTTACAAAACTGTAAATGGAATAATTGTTTCGTTCTGGGGCTAGTGCATATATGAAGTTTGTGTCTGGGCTGCAACTCTTTGGACTATCACGGCGACAGAGTAAAAGTCTAGCTGGGTACCTATCAACCAGTGTCATGAGCGGCCATAATAATAATAATAATAATAATAATAATAATAATAATAATAATAATAATAATAATAATAATAATAATAATAATAATAATAATAATAATAATAATAAGGATATTAACATAGCGCTTTTTCCCAATGAACAACATCAGTTCAAAGCGCAGTACTCACGCATTCATTCTAAACATCCGGCTTCATACAAAATAAAATCAGACACTTTCTAACGAATAAGAGACGGCCCTAGAAAAGGATAAGATTCTGGGTTGGGGTGGCATAATTGGCGAACTGTCTTGAGTTTATTACAACGTTGCTAACGTTAACGGTTTTGGTTGTAATAAAGTTATCGACATGTGACTGCAGCACCTTGGACTATCATGGCAGCAGAGAGAAAGCCTCGGTCGATCCCTATCAACCAGTGTCATGACCGGCTCTACAAGGTGTGGAAGCGGAGAGGATTCAGGGTGCGGGTGGCGTAATCGACGAACTGCGTTAAGTTCATTTACAACATTGTTAGAGTTAATTTTTTGGATTGTAATAAAGTTATTGAAATGTGTGTGTGTGTGTGTGTGTGTGTGTGTGTGTGTGTGTGTATGTAAACCGCCGTGATTGAGGTCCAGGGCTTGATACGCTGCCAGGTAAATGAGGTCATTTTTTCAAATGGGGCCCTCACCTTGGACCTCAGTTATTTTAACAATAGAATCGTTGAAGCAGTGTACTTTAAGTACATGGCAGTGTAGTTGTAGTGCATGTGCACTACAACTACACTTCGGGAAATGTAGTTGTAGTGCATGTGCACTACAACTACACTTGGCCAAATGTAGTTGCAGTGCACATGCACTACAAGTACACTTGACCAAGTGTAGTTGTAGTGCATCTTCCAGACGGGTAGGATAAGGAACTTTCCTCGACGATTAGGGTAAGGCAGTGCCTCGACGATTAGGGTAAGGCAGTGCCTCGAAAAGGGTTAGGGTCAGGGCTAGTTGCAGCGCTGCAACTAGCCCTGACCCTAACCCTTTTCGAGGCACTGCCTTACCCTAATCGTCGAGGCACTGCCTTACCCTAATCGTCGAGGCACTGCCTTACCCTAATCGTCGAGGAAAGTTCCTTATCCTAGCTGTGTTTTTGAACAAACTTGACGTACTTCGTCCCTTATAGGCGAGGAATTAGGTCAAACTTTTTCCGAAAAGGGTGCTTTTTTGAAGAAACTTGACCTACTTCGTCTCTTAGGAGCGAGGAATTAGGTCAAACTTCTGGCAAAAAGGTGTCTTTTTTGAAGAAATTTGACCTAATTCGCCGCCTAAGAGGCGCGAAGTAGCTGAAGGACCCCATTTAAACCTGAATACAAGTATGTGTGTGTGTGTGTGTTTGTGTGTGTGTGGGTGTGTGTGTGTGTGTGTGTGTGTGTGCATGTGCGCGCGTGTGTGTGTCTGTGTCTTTTTGTCTGTATCGTGACATATTAAACTTGGCACTGACTGAAGCGGTTTCTCAGGCATATAGCCCAGTGGACCGACATGTTTTAATTAGGCCACAAGTAAAGGCAGTACATTTTCTTCATGACCAGTGTAGGCAGGATGAAGGGTAGGATGAGCAAGCGGATAAAAAAGAAGAAATGGAGAAAGGTAGGTGGAGATGACTGGATGAAGAAGCAGGAAAACAATAGGAAGAGTTAAAGGAGGGAGAGAAGAAGAAGAAGAAGAGGAGGAGTGGGTGGGTGGGTGGTGATGATGATTTTGACGGTGATGATGATAATGATGATGATGAGGAGGAGGAGTAGGAGGAGAAAAGTGATGACGGTTAGAGAGATATATATATAGAGAGTGAGAGAGAGGGAGAGAGAGAGAAAGAGAGAGTAGGTAGCTTGATAGACAGACATACAGAAGAAGAAGAAGAAGAAGAAGAAGAAGAAGAAGAAGAAGAAGAAGAAGAAGAAGAAGAAGAAGAAGAAGAACAAGAAGAAGAAGAAGAACAAGAAGAACAAGAAGAAGAAAAAGAAGTAGAAGAAGAAGAAGAAGAAGAAGAAGAAGAAGAAGAAGAAGAAGAAGAAGAAGAAGAAGAAGAAGAAGAAGAAGAAAAAGAAGAAGTTTTACTTCTTTCTTCTGCAGAGTTGAATGGATATTCTGGACCACGTCAACCATGTTCGTTATTTATCATGGGAGTGCCCTCAAGAAAAATCCGATTTACAACTGCAGATGCAGAATATATGTGCGTCCTTCCTTCGCTAGTCAAGTCAAGTCAACAATTCTTTATTCCAAAAAGATGGAAGATGTGGGTGACATCAGTAGCCTGCGATATTTTTATAAATATTACAAAATATTAAATATTAAATTTAAAAACATAAACAGTTTAAAAATACAAGGTATAAGATAAGATATGACTCATAAGAACAATATACAGTCAAGCATATCATTAGCTTCACTGCCACCTAATATATCCACACACACCTACACATACACACACACACACACACACACACACACACACACACACACACATCCACACCCACAGTATCCAGGCCTTGAATAGATAAATATTTGCACATCTCAGACACACACACGCACACACACACACACGCGCGTATATATACACGCGTGTCCTCACGCACACACACACGAGCACACACACACACACAACATCCTCACCGCATGCCACTGCAACAGGAACATAATTCAATCAAGATAAAAATAAACCAATAACACATCTACCTAATCAAAAGAAAATGACAATGCATCTTAATGAAAAACGCTTAATAATAATAATAATAATAATAATAATAATAATAATAATAATAATAATAATAATAATAATAATAATAATAATAATAATAGACGTAGGCTTATGCCTATGAGACATGCCTCACGGGCAGGTCAGGTCACAGGTCGCGAACCCTGGCCTGTGCGCGGATGGTATGCGCAGAAAGCCTAAGTGATGTAGAATTGAGAGGGAAACAGTGGCAGCTATGAGAAGGTGCTGGAATTTCAGTTGATATTATTTATCAAAATAGGTGAGGCAAACGTGTTGTGCACCTGATGGGATTACGATGGAATACTAGGATTGAGGTATCACTTGAGGAAGGGACATACGATGAAGATTACTAGTGGATCTAAATGCAACAGGAAGCAGGTAGGCTACGTACTTGTTCTAAGTTTGGTTCGCAACCTGTGACCCCGACCTTGTTTGGCCTACGTAAACAAAACACATTGGACTACGTTCATTAGTCTACAATATCAAACCTTCCAAACATTGACTACAACTATAAGCTAACATGGAACAAACAATACCTTAATTAATTACTACTTAATAACAAACATAAGATATAATAACTTAAAAAACACCTAAAACTACTTCTTGATTATGAGGGCATGCCAGGCTATAATTATAAATCAATAGACCATGCACATGTTACACTGTTTAAAGTAAAAAAATCAGTTCTAAGGAAACAATCCACAAATCCACATATTATTTATTTTGTGTATTAAAAGTGTATACCATATATTTTATATTGTAGGTTACAATATTTAAAACAGTAATGACACTACACACACACACACAAGTGCCAGTACAAGTAAAGTACATCAACAGATTTAAGCAGAAAAAGTACTGTCAGGAGGAGTAAGTAGTAGAAGGGGGGGGGGGGGTGATTAACAATGCTGTGCAGTCTTCCCATTGATCTGCTAACGACTTCTGCTTCTGCCATTGGCTTTGTTCAGGCAGCCAATAGCAGTTGGCACGAAACTACGCTGAAATTTTGCCTTTTTTGCCTTTGGGACTCTCCACCGGACTCCAGATGGGAGTCGTTCAAACTCAGAGTGTAGAGGATGACATGCGTCAGCAGAGACTGTACGTGCCTTGCGGAGTAGGGCTTTGTTGTGGATGTCAGATATGGGGGGAACTGGGAGGGAGATGATTTTTGATGCAGTGTTGGATATTTTAATCAGTTTATTTTTCTCAGTAACAGACAACAAGGGAAAAAAGATGATGCTGCAGTATGTTAAAAGGGGTTCAATGATGCTACGGTAGAGGTTCAGAATTAGTTTAGGAGCAAGATCGAAAGACCTCAGCCTCCGAAGGACATACATCCTCTGCTGGCACTTCCTCTGAGTGACCGCCACATGTTCCTTGAACGTCAAAGCAGAGTCGAGGGTGACACCGAGGTACCTGAAAGTGTCCACAATCTCTACTACCTCACCTCCGATCACCACCGGAGCCACCAACTGGGCGTCACGACGTGGATCCACAACAAGTTCCTTGGTCTTCGAGATGTTCAACTCCAAGAAGTGATCAGAGCACCACCTGGTGAAGTTGCCAATAGCCAGATTGTACTGTTGCTCTGACTCAGCATCGGAAAGTAGTCCCAGGATGGCGGAGTCATCGGCAAACTTAGTGCAGGAGCATGTTGGTACATCACATCTGCAGTCGTTGGTGTATGTAATGTACAGGAAGGGACTCAGGCAGCATCCTTGCGGTGCACCGGTGTTTGTGGTGAGCTCCGGCGACAAAGTCTCTCCAACCCTCACCTGCTGTCGACGGTCGGACAGGAAGTCAAGGACCCAGTGGACGATGACAGTGGGAACATCATACTGCTGGAGTTTTTGGACCATTGTGTGGCGCTGTATGGTGTTGAACGCTGATGAAAAATCAGCGAACAATATACGCGCGTAGTGCCCAGTGTCACGAAGAGAGGGGTTGGGGGATGGGGGTAAGCTCTTAATCTCTAGCGCGTTATTACCTCCTTTGAATAGGTTATTGGTGCGATGACATTCAGGAGATTAATGCTGGGCCAACTTAATAAACAGACAGAGTAAAGACGAGATGGAGAGAAAGTCTACACTTAGTTAAGAAATGCACATTCAAAGGCCAGTCCGGGGTATTTGCAGTTTCTATAACTATTCACTTTTATTAATTTGAAATGGGGAGTCTAGGTCAACTACTTCTAACTTGAGTCATAGGCATAGCGTCTTTTAGTAAGGAGTAGTCTGGTGATTTTCTGGGTAGTCAAGATTTGGGGTACTAGAGCGAATGATGACTGATCTCATCACCGGGGCGAGAGTGTATCTGAATGGTTCTCAGCGTCTGATAATCTGGCGAGGGGGGATTCTCGTAGGCTTAGGCACTTAGCTCTGGACTGAAGTGCGGCGATTTGTCCAGGATACTCTGGTTGGCTTGTCAGCGTTGGTACAAGCGTGGGTGGAAAGATGCAGGTCAGTGGTCACGCGATGATGACTCACGGATCACGAGTGCTTTGTCTTGTGATGAAGCACAGGCATGGAAATCGGCTTTCGTGGCTAGCCGTAGTGAAAATGGCGATGTCCCAAGTCTCGCGTCTCATTGACCTCCTGTGTTGGCAGGGGCCCGCAGCGGGTCAGTGACTGGGAGTAGATACAATGCCGGGGTGATACGCCCGGTACAGGAACCCGTCTGCAATGTATACAGACGCTGTATCAGCAGGGGATAGGGATAGTGTGGGTTCGGGGCCTGTGGTTATGATAGCCCTCCTCAGAATTCAAATTGGTGTGACCGGTCATGGGTTGAGTCAGTGCACATACCAACAGTCAAACAATGCTACTAGATTTACTGGGCCAAAGTGGAGTTTATTGGCAGCCACTAGTAATAGATACATTCGGCGCATAGGATGGGGTAGTCAACAGGGCAAATATTTATACATCGGGAACAAGGGGAAAGCAAATGGAGGATACAGGGCAAATGGGTTGTAGGTCTGGGCTGTACTGTGGAATTTAATCTATATGTAGGGACAACATGGCATGGGGTATTATACATGGGGCAAACGGAGCATACAAGCATAAATCCAAACATGTCATGGGTCATATACAAGGTAGAAAATATGTGCAAGGGATAAATACAAGTCATAGCAACACATCAAGGCAAAATTATAAACATGAACATACATATTGACAGGACGCATGAGCATGATGGGCGAACGACGGGTGATGGGCCTGCTATATGACAAAGAGTAAGTTCCCTCTCTTACCTTGACTTAGACGGGTGGAAGCACAAGGGTACTGTCGAAACTCAGAGGTCACTCGGTGATGTTGACGTGTTTTCGGACAGGCTGTGACTTCGAGGCAGGAAAGCTGGGTTCTGACACTGTGTTAAGGTTTGTGCCAGGTTTTAAGGAGATGTCCCGGGGGGCGGGGCTTAAGCGCCTGGGCGAGCGTGCCAGCTAGTGGTGGCTGGTTAAGTGAAGGGTGTCGCTGGCTGTGTGTGTGAGTGATGACTGTTTAGCAGCTTGGCTCAGATGGTGATTGCCCGCCTTGTCACACCCAGGCGTCTCCAGGTGTTTTAGCAGCTTATGAAGCAAGGTGGCAATTGCATCCTCCACTCCCCTACCCGAGCGGTAAGCGAATTGAAGTGGGTCAAGGTGTGGTTCAATGAAAGGGAGAAGGTTTTTCAGCATGATTTTTTCAAGACATTTCATGGGAATGGGTGTGAGGGCGACAGGGCGGTAATGATTTAGTTCTGTGGGTTTGGGTTTTTTGGGTACAGGAATGATGTGGGAGGTTTTCCAGAGGGTAGGGATCATGCCAGAGTTAATAGAGTCTTGGAATATTGGCCTGAAGGCTGGGGCAAGAGAGTCTGCACAATTATAGAGAAGTTTTGCAGATATGCCATCCGGTCCAGTCGCTTTTGACTGTCTGAGCCTCTGGAACTGAAGGCGGACCTCCTCCTCAGATACGCTCACTGATCCCTCCACAACAGGAGCCTCCGACATCAATCGTTTGCACTCAGCAGAGTAGTCGGCTGTATCAAACCTGTTGTAGAAGGTGTTGAGATCAGTGGCGAATGACAAGGGATCAGGTACAGCTGTCTGGGAAGTGCCAGAAGGGTCGCCATCCTCAGTCATGACCTTGAGGTGCTGAAAGGCGGCACGAGTGTTCATAGAGCCAAACTCCTTCTCGACCTTTCTCGAATACTCCAGCTTGGCCCTACGCACTGCTGAACGTGCCAGACGGGTGAACTCTGCCACCTTCACCATTTCACCGTCTCTGTAGGCTGCTCTCTTCTGCATTAGGATGTCAGAAATCTCCATGGTAAACCAGGGCTTGGTGTTAGGGTACAGCTTTTTTCTCCTGGGGGGCATCACAGAATCCTGGCAAAACTTGATGTATGATGTAAGCACATCGTTGTGATTGATGCTAGCATTGGAGTCATAGAGAGTGGTCCAATCCGTGCAGTCAAAGCAGCCCTGCAGGGCATCCACAGAGTTCTGCGACCATGACCGGGCCATGATGTATCTGGGCCGCACTCGCTTCAAGAGTTGTTTGTATTTGGGCCTGAGATACACCGTGCAGTGATCAGAGCGGCCAAGCTGGGGGTAAGGGTTGACAAGAATAGGCGTTCGGGATGGACCCATAACATACGTCGAGGGTCTTGTGGCCTCTGGTTTTACAGGTTACATATTGCTGTAGCGCTGGGAATTCATCATCAAGAGAACAGGCGTTCAAATCCCCCAACACCAGCACTGGAGCATCAGGGTACTTCATCTGGAGGGCTGTGACTGATGTACTGATGGCGTTTGCTGCAGTTCTGGTCTTCTCTGATGGAGCATACAGTGGTACATAGACCACACAGACAATGATGTTGGAGAATTCTCGTGGCAAGTAAAAAGGACGCAGTGTGATGCACAAGAGATCATAAAGCGGTGTCGAGACGTTTTCATGCACCTTGATGTCAGAGCACCATCTGCTGTTGACGTACACACATACCCCGCCACCTCCATCCTTTTCAGAGTGTATGCGTGATCTATCCCCTCTCACGATAGTAAACCCATCAATGCTGACCTCGGCATCACTAATCGACTCGTGCAACCATGTCTCAGTAAAGCACAGTAGGCACGCTTCACGAGACACACCGTCCCATCTACACAAAACACGAAGTTCGTCTAGTTTGCTGGGCAGGGACTGCACATTGGAGAGCACCACTGAGGGGAGGGGTGGTTTGGCGTAGCGTTTTCTAAGTCTAGCGAGCACACCTCCTTTCCTTCCACGTTTCCTAGGCAAGATAGCCCTATCACCAAAGTCCAACAATGATTGTTTGATGCAATCGCTGACCGAAGAGAAACGTTTCATACGATCGCGCAGGGCAATCAGTTCGTCTCTATTAAAAGTAAACAAACGGGCGCCATGTTTTGTACTCACACAGTCATTCACAGAAGTTCCGTCGACCAATCTTCTAATCTGTCCACTTGTACACAGTCCTTCCATGGTTCAAACGAGTCACAAGAATAAGAACAATAATACAAAATAACACTTAAAACAAAAATGCTTGATAAAAGACTTCAAATAACAAATACATATGACGAGCGTACTGATGACTAGGTCGCCGCTGTTTATTTCTTTCCTTGTTTATTTATTTAATTTAATAATAATAATAATAATAATAATAATAATAATAATAATAATAATAATAATAATAATAAATGTAGATTTATATAGCGCAGCATCACGGCCACGAGTAGCTGTGCTTTCCGCGCTTGACACATTCATACACCATTTATACTACACAACAACAGTAGATGTCTATTCACATCTGTTATATTAGACCCCATATTAAATTATAAACAGATTAACTTAAAATTAAAATAAATGAATAATAAAGAACAAAACTTAATATAAGAACACAATTATATAACAGAAATCTATTGTTATTGCTTATTTATGATTTATGAATAGGTAAGAAAGCAAGATGACAACATACATGTTTGTTCCGATCATCGTGAAAAATGTAGTTAAACTTATAATAATTGAAAAATATTTACATTATTGAATTATAAATATAACTGGTTAATTTAATTTTTCGAACATAAGCTATTCTGATGAAACCTTTAATTTCTTAAACCTAAATTTGAACTTTACGGATCTTTTAAAATAATCATTATAATTTATATACATGTATTTAATTTAAATGATAAATGGCACACGTTTGAATGATTACCATCTCGAAAATGGCATCGTCATTATAACTTATGCCGTTTTCTAATTCACGTCATAAAACTTGTCCCTTTTTTAGAAAGTCTTTTTTTTTTACTTTTTGTTTGTTTGTTTGTTTTTGACGTCATACTTGACAATCTTGCTTTTTAAGCATTTGGCGATACAAGGCCCTATAATAATAAGCCTAATAATAATAAATAATAATAATAATAATAATAATAATAATAATAATTATTATTATTATTATTATTATTATTATTATTATTATTATTATTATTATTATTATTATTATTATTTCTTTCTTTCTACCGTTGAAAACAAATTTCGCACCATCGTACTCTTACTGTATTTCAAGATAATATTTAGAAATACTTTGAAATAGCCGGGAAACAAAACGAGTCAAATATCGGCCTGTTTCTCCGTCAATATGTCGATCGTGCGGTCTGCCAAAGAATCACCTGGGATAGTGGCCAGACTCCCGTGCCATCTCAAAGGTCAAGGTCGCTGGGGTCCATTTTTACGAAACACGTTTTGCTCTACATCTCAAAATGGCTCACATTTCTGGCCTTATCTTCAGAATGACTGAACTGATTTTGATTAGTTTACTTTGCAGTTACATTAACTGCTGCTAAGTATTTTAGATACTCAGTATGTGCACTGCTCGCAAAGATCACAACTGTTGCATGTGGTTCATTATTTTATGAACACGGTGTGCGTTGTATCTCAAAAGTGGTTGAACCCATTTTTTTTTGCTGGTGCTTGCGGATAGTTCAGATAAGTTGCACATAATTGGAAATGTGTTGATTTTGCTTCCTTAGGATAAAACACAATCACAACATCGTCCTATCTTATCCTATCCTATCCCAGAACTCGGAGGTCGTATGGGCACCACATATGATCGTTTAACCAGCGTACTCCATCTTTTACTGTTCTCAGCAACACTGATTGTTTCGCTCAGTGTCAAGCCAGTCCATTCTCGAATGTTGTCCTCCCACCTCTTTTTTGGTCTCCCTCTTCTTCCACCTCCTTGCGCTGTGCCTTGCAGGATGGTCTTGGCCTGACCTGATGATCTGGTGACGTGGCCATACCGTCCGAGTTTCCGTTTTTTCACCACTGTGAGCAGGTCATCGTGTTGTCCAATGGCTTGTGTGATGGTCTGTCGGACTTCGTCGTTGGTGATGTGCTGGGTATAGGAAATGCCCAGAAGTCTTCTGTAGCACCTCATCTCCATGCTTTGTATTCTTCGTTGGAGATCTGCTGTGGGGGTCTATGTTTCGCAAACATATAGGAAGATGGAGATGACAAGGGAGCGCAGCAGCCTTACCTTGGAATGTAGACCGATGGTCCTGTCTTTCCAAATGGCCTTCAACCTCGCCAGGGCAGCAGTTGTTTGTGCGATCCTGAAGGGGACTTCTTGTCGGGACCCATTGTCTGATACAATGGCTCCTAAATATTTGAAGCTATGCACTGTGCTGAGGGATTGTTCTTGAACTGTGATGTCCGTGTTGATGCCATTGGGTTGTTGGTCATCAGTTTGGTCTTCTCTGCACTTATTTCCATTGACAACATCGTCAACAACAACATATAAAAAATAGAATTTTATTTTTAATAAAACTTTTGAAATATGTGTGTATGTGTGTGTGTGGGGGGGGGAGGGGGTGTTTGTGTGAGTGTTTTGTGTGTGCGTCTGGAAATACATTTGAATGGCTTGCCCTCTGGTAGTCTAGACTGTTTATCTGTAGGTGAAGCCCCTTCTTCACTTCCTCTTCCTCCCCCCTCTCTCCCTTCTCTTCCTACTGTTCATTAAAATTATAACCTGTGTGTGTGCCTGAATTGTTTACTGTTTAGCAGTCTATCATCATCGTAGCAAGGGCCTCGTGGTAACTTCCACCATAATCAGTGGTGTTAAAACTGATGATGACCAGCCACATCTGCATTCTCTCCTATCTTAGAATGATATGCACCCTTTAGCTGCATTGTTCTTCTTCTTCTTCTTCTTCTTCTTCTTCTTCTTCTTCTTCTTCTTCTTCTTCTTCTTCTTCTTCTTCTTCTTCTTCTTCTTCTTGAACATAAACTAATAACTTCTCCTTCTTCTTCTTCTTCTTCTTCTTCTTCTTCTTCTTCTTCTTCTTCTTCTTCTTCTTCTTGAACATAAACTAATAACTTCTTCTTCTTCTTCTTCTTCTTCTTCTTCTTCTTGAACATAAACTAATAACTTCTTCTTCTTCTTCTTCTTCTTGAACATAAACTAATAACTTCTTCTTCTTCTTCTTCTTCTTCTTGAACATAAACTAATAACTTCTTCTTCTTCTTCTTCTTCTTCTTCTTCTTCTTCTTCTTCTTCTTCTTCTTGAACATAAACTAATAACTTCTTCTTCTTCTTCTTCTTCTTCTTCTTCTTCTTCTTCTTCTTGAACATAAACTAATAACTTCTTCTTCTTCTTCTTCTTCTTCTTGAACATAAACTAATAACTTCTTCTTCTTCTTCTTCTTCTTCTTCTTCTTCTTCTTCTTCTTCTTCTTCTTGAACATAAACTAATAACTTCTTCTTCTTCTTCTTCTTCTTCTTCTTCTTGAACATAAACTAATAACTTCTCCTTCTTCTTCTTCTTCTTCTTCTTCTTCTTCTTCTTCTTCTTGAACATAAACTAATAACTTCTTCTTCTTCTTCTTCTTCTTCTTGAACATAAACTAATAACTTCTTCTTCTTCTTCTCTTCTTCTTCTTCTTCTTGAACATAAACTAATAACTTCTTCTTCTTCTTCTTCTTCTTCTTCTTCTTCTTCTTCTTCTTCTTCTTCTTCTTCTTCTTCTTCTTCTTCTTCTTGAACATAAACTAATAACTTCTTCTTCTTCTTCTTCTTCTTCTTCTTCTTCTTCTTCTTCTTCTTCTTCTTCTTCTTCTTCTTCTTGAACATAAACTAATAACTTCTTCTTCTTCTTCTTCTTCTTCTTGAACATAAACTAATAACTTCTTCTTCTTCTTCTTCTTCTTCTTCTTCTTCTTCTTCTTCTTGAACATAAACTAATAACTTCTTCTTCTTCTTCTTCTTGAACATAAACTAATAACTTCTTCTTCTTCTTCTTCTTGAACATAAACTAATAACTTTTTCTTCTTCTTCGTCGTCGTCTTCTTCTTCTTCTTCTTCTTCTTCTTCTTCTTCTTCTTCTTCCTGAAGATAAACTAATAAATTCTTCTTCTTCTTCTTCTTCTTTTTCTTCTTCTTGAACATAAACTAATAACTTCTTCTTCTTCCTGAAGATAAACTAATAAATTCTTCTTCTTCTTCTTCTTCTTCTTCTTCTTGAACATAAACTAATAACTTCTTCTTCTTCCTCTTCTTCTTCTTCTTCTTCTTCTTCTTCTTCTTCTTCTTCTTCTTCTTCTTCTTCTTCTTCTTCTTCTTCTTCCTGAAGATAAACTAATCACTTCTTCTTCTTCTTCTTCTTCTTGAAGATAAACTAATAACTTCTTCTTCTTCTTCTTCTTCTTCTTCCTGAAGATAAACTAATAAATTCTTTTTCTTCTTCTTCTTCTTGAACATAAACTTCTCCTTCTTCTTCTTCTTCTTCTTCTTCTTCTTCTTCTTCTTCCTGAAGATAAACTAATAACTTCTTCTTCTTCTTCTTCTTCTTGAACATAAACTAATAACTTCTTCTTCTTCTTCTTCTTCCTGAAGATAAACTAATAACGTCTTCTTCTTCTTTTCTTCTTCTTCTTCTTCTTCTTCTTCTTCTTCTTCTTCTTCTTCTTCTTCTTCTTCTTCTTCTTCGTCTTCTTCTTCCTGAAGATAAACTAATCACTTCTTCTTCTTCTTCTTCTTCTTCTTCTTCTTCTTCTTGAAGATAAACTAATAACTTCTTCTTCTTCTTTTTCTTCTTCTTCTTCTTCTTCTTCTCCTTCTTCTTCTTCTTCTTCTTCTTCTTCTTTTTGAAGATAAACTTCTTCTTCTTCTTTTTGAAGATAAACTCCTTCTTCTTCTTCTTCTTCTTCTTCTTCTTCTTCTTCTTCTTCTTCTTCTTCTTCTTCTTCTTCTTCTTCTGTTGTTATGGAAAATGAACTAATAACTTTGACATTTCGATTGTTTTAATTGTAATTTTCGGAAGACTGCATTCTATACCATTATTGAAGGGAGGGAGGAAACCGGAATACCGGGTAAAACTCAGTGAGTGAATGCGCGCAATTCGTATTCGCTTAATTTTGTTCAATGTTTACATGTACTTTTTGTCTGTGCATTATACATACGCACTGCCTAAAATGATGCAGCCATGTTTGTTTCGATAATTAAAATATGCTTGTTTTAGAAGTGGCTTTTTTTTTTACTTTTTGTATTTCCAGATATTACCTTTTGAAATGTTCATTTACAGCTATGTGCGCAAGTGCCTCCAAATACATTTAAATGGTATGCTTGTTTAGCTTTTTTTTTTTTTTAAAGTGACAATGATTGATTGTCTTAAAACAAAATGTACAGGACGTACGGGGAACGCGAATCATTTAAACCATAGAGACCAATGAACCGTGAGTAGGCAAAACGCGAGTAGGCGAAACGCGAATAGGCAAAACGCGAGTAGGCGAAACGCGAATAGGCGATACGCGAGTAAACAAAACGTGGCACCCCGTTAAACCCGATAAATAGCTGTGAATAGGTTTTTGCTATTCTATTTCTGTCTTTTTTGTCATTTGTGCACATAGTTGTAAATAGTCTATTTCGGTCTTTTTTTTGTAATTTATGTACATAGTTGTAAATAGTCTGTACCTTTACTGTTCCGTCTTTGGTGTATTGTAGCAAAAGTGATGTTTTATCGAGTGCATGTATTTATATGCAATGATTATATGTAATTACTATGTAAAGCGTGGTGAGTCTGGTCATAGGCTGGAGTACCCGCTATATAAAAATCCGTTATTATTATTATTATTAAACCACCTTCACCACCACCACCACTACTATTACTGCTATCGACACTACCACTCAACATCCTAACACCACCACTACCTCCAACACCACAATTCAACTAGCAGTAGTTTGCGACCAAGATAGTTACCGGAATCGGCGAGCCCGCATGCGAATCACTCTTACTCAACTTTCAAGCTATGGATATCCAAGCCACCGCCGCCGCAGCCCTGCTTGAACTGAAGTCGCAGTAGCAGCACCACCGTCTTTGCTAGGCATAGCTCCACGTAGAATAAAGTCTGGTGGCTGCTCCAGCAGTTGTCATAGTTTGTGAACAGCGAGAGCTAGCGTGTTGCTGCCGTGAAAGAAGAAATAGACTGAAAGTCCGGGGGAAAGCACCGAAAGGTAGAATTTTCATTGATTGTGAGAAACGCCTAAGAAATTAAATTATCTGCAGTATCCGGAGAAACATACTTAAACTAGTCTTTAAAAGGAAGCAAAAAAGAAACATAGAAAAAAGGCATTCACGTAAGGTAATCTTTCGTTTAAAAAAAATTAAAAAAGAGAGGACAAGCAGACTTGTATATATTCACTAATTGTACTACAGTGTTTTCTAAAAGTGATAGATACATTATATAGTCTGTTGTGTATAATTTGAGAGTGTGCGTAACTCGTGAGTGTGTATATTGGTACAGAGCTCCGCGCAATTAGCTTTATTGGGGATTTTGGAGAGAAAAAAGCGCGTGTATAGATAGCATCTGGTATTCTTAACACGGCGTAGCTATTAGTCTAGAATAACTTCTGTGAATAAATGTTTATCAGTACAATTTCAGTGAAATAAAACAACAACAACAAAAACAACAGCAGCAACAACTTGCTTGTGAAGAACAGGAGAAATTAGTTGTTTTTTTTACTTCGTCATTGTTTATAGGGTCCCTCGGATTATAAAGAGCCGAATCAGGACCACACCTTGGTTGTAAGGGTACTCACCTCCGATCTGCATAAAAGATCTGCTGAAACAACTCTAACCGTAACACTGTTGACACCTGTAGATGCTTTTTTTTTAGTCTTATAAACTGTTACGGTAATCTACTTAATTGTCTCAGAGTGTTAATAAAGTGTCTCAGTGCGCGTTGAACAGGATGATACACTGTGCATATAATTATGTACCTTATTATTTGCGTTATTATTATTGCTATTGTTGTTATTATTGTTATTATTATTTCCTTCTACTGTTTTAGGGTTTTACATGTAGTGATATGTTCTGAGACTGAGCTTTTAGACACCAATATGTTGCGATTTGAACTTGATTTTTAATACATTGGCTTTCTATTTATTAGTATTATTATTATTATTCAATTGTATTAACCTCATTCATTTGCTTATTTGGGGCTCAATGTTTTGCACATGACTGCTCAGCTGTTCGGTGTTTATATCCGGGAAGTTGCCTCCCCTACGGGTATCCCTTGGGAAACCCGTTGTGCAGACGAGCGGACTAAACTAGAAGCGCAGCGTCACACGAAACTTCACTTTCACCTAAACGGACACCTCGTAACAATAAAATACGCACCTCCCTCTCCCCTGCAGACATACGGTAGCCGTAATTCATGGAAACCCAGCAATAAGCAACACTTTTAGCAGCACAACCACATCACCACTACACATGTTCAACTTTTGGTCTGAACCTTCAGAGCTAGCTGTAAATTCCCACAAGCATTTTCGTAGCATAGCTCTCCTAACTGACCTCTTATACAGTACTTATAATACGGTGATGTGATACAGTTAGTAGCAATATATTCTTGATATTCGTGATATTCTTTTGCTGTGATACAATGACGGTGTGCGAATCGATGTTGCGTGAATGTTTTTTGTTTTTGTTTTTTTGTTTTTTTGTTGTAGTTTTTTAAATTGTAACGGATTTGTATCTGTTCGTTCTTTCTATGCTCGAAGCAAGTTCTCTAGTATGTTGTCAAATGTAGGCTACTTGGAGCCAATAAAAAGTTGAAGTTGAAGTTGACTGAAGGGGCTCTACCAACCGGTCACTTTACAAGAAAGGCATCACCTGCAGGGAACGCTGAGGCTTTACACTAATTTATTGAACCTCCGTTTACAAAAACAAAAAAAATATTAAAGTCATTATAAAATATTAACAAGACACATACCTAAGAAATGCATACATGGCTAAATACTACTAAGCTTACCATAGAAAGCCCTAATGACCATTTAGCAGAAAGCGTCCAGTAGCCCCAAGCTAAATGACCCAGAAAGACCTTATGCACAATTCAGGAGTTTTGGAAGAGTTTTCAAGGAAAAATGTAGAAGACCAATCTAGGGAAGAAGACAGTAGATTGATAAAACAGAGTAGGAACGAGAAAGAACAAACGAGAATTACAGAAACAGTCTCGATTTTCCGCGAAGTGGGAATATTATTTAAAGGGAAAAACCCCGCACCTAACGTGGGGGTGAAGAACAGGAGAAGAAAACAGAAGACTCTGTCACACTCAGTTCAGCATGTGTGGAGAAACACGAGGAAATGCTATTAGATAAAATTCTTCTTGTGTTCAAATTAGCTTTATTGTGCCCACACTGCGTTGCAGAGCCTTTCCGCATCTTATGTTTATTATCCCCACCAGTGATTTCTATTATTTTACTTCTTGTTAACAAATATTTTAACCGGGGGGTGGGGGGGTGGGGGGGGGAACAACTTCCTGAAATTGAAAGGGTTTGAAAATAGACTAGACTGCTCGTGTTCATTACTTTGAATGTTTGCAAGAATCACTGTTGAATCGATTGAGTCACTTATAAATGCTTTCGGGGGGGGGGGGGGGGGGAATCGACTTAGTTCGTTCAAATTGGTTTGTAAAAAAATTAAAAAGATGTGCGAAGAAAATTATAAAGCGTTGCACAGAGAGAGAGAGAGAGAGAGAGAGAGAGAGAGAGAGACAGACAGACAGACAGACAGACAGACAGATAGACAGACAGACAAACAGACAGACAGACAGACAGACAGACAGACGGTAAAAGAATGGACCAATGGAAGTCAAACCCTAAATGTGTTTGGTTTTCTAATAAATTTAGTAGCAATGAATTGTTTTCCTCAAAATTTTCATACAAAAAATGGACAACGTAATCATATAAAATGCATAAGTTAAGAGAGAGATAGAGAGAGATAGAGAGAGAGAGAGGAGAAGAGAGAGAGAGAGGAGAGAGAGAGAGAGAGAGAGAGAGAGAGAGAGAGAGAGAGAGAGAGAGAGAGAGAGAGAGAGAGAGACGGAAAGAAAGAAAGAAAGAGGGACGCTCTCATATCCAAATACTGGCACCTGCATGTGGACAAACGTAAGCTTGAGCGAGTCTCAGCTAAGAAGTGCTCAAATCTTTTGGACTACGTTTGAGAGATTGTGACTGAAGTGTATGACTTACTTTCTTTGTAAGTTGTGTGTGTGTGTGTGTTCGTGCGTGTGTGTGTGAAGACGTTTGTGACATTCTGCGCAAGACTTTAAACATTGTGGCATATTTATTGTTTATTTATTTATTTATTTATTTATTTATTTATTATTCAGTTACCATTTATGGTTATTTGGTAAGGATATGGGGATTGTCGCTTTGCTTTGTGGCACAGTGTAATAGTCCGCTTGTGTGCTGTGTGTATAGGTTTCGGACGAGGTTAGGGATGCTCGCGAGGGTGTTCTGTGTACTGTGTGTGTGAGGGTGTGTGTTCATGCGTGTGTGTCCACTTCGACAGACTATCAGTGTAGCCGAACGGAGTATTTGTCAGCCCGCCTCTCGGTCATCTGCTTGTGAACACGGCCCGACGTTGTTTGTTGTTGTTGTTGTTTGTAGATTATAGTCACACGACACTTTCGCATATAGGTGACTACTGGACCGATTTATACTGACACCAGTGGGCCAGTTGCGGTAAAAGGGGAAAATAATATGATCACACGTTGACCAATCCGGGATTCGAACCAGCGACCTTTCGGTTACTAGCAAGACGCTCTTACCAACTGAGCTACCCGGCCCCAGCTACGGCCCGACCTGCGCTGTTATCTTTTTATATCCCTCGTAAGAGAGACGTAAAAAATAATTGCCCTGCAAGGCGGGTGAAGCGTGTTGATAGTAAACCGGGTTGCCGGCTACCTACTTGTGCCACGACATTCTACACAAGTCACTGCCACTGACTTGTATAAAATGCCTGCCGACATTGCAGTCCTGCTCACCAACAAAATCAGAAGACGAATGTTCAGGCGGGGACAACATATGTCGTGTCGCCTTGTCCTGCATAATCCATAGGCCACACTAAAGGATTCTGCACAGCAGGAGCCATCCAAGGCTATAGTTTAACCAGCAGATGGAAGGTCGACAGTCTATCTCCCAAGCGTGAAACAGTTGCTTTCTATTCCGTCGCATGGGAGAGAGGAATAACGAAGCTTAACGTCCCATTGCGTTAAGGACGAATCACCACGTCGCCACCTTGACAACAATGGTCATCATCATCACCATATTAAAAACCGTCTTTAGAGAGATAAAAAATATTTTGGGTTTTTATAGATGGCAGACAGAGAGTGAGCCCTTTCGGTAAAGTGAGGTTAAGGTGTCCGCGTAACCTTTCAGTCTTTAGGGAGGAAACCGTTAGCTGGGACCTCCCTTTTCTTTTAGGCCAGCTTAGTGAGGGCGGCGCCTATCTCCTCTCCCTCTAAACAGATCCAGGTATAACCCATTCACAGCTGGGTGGCCTGGGGCGTGTCGTGCGCTTATTTCAATCTTTTTGTGTCGTTTGGTGGCTGTTTTCCAAGCGTGGTCACTCATCCAAGTAGTAACCCTTCCCGACGTTGCTAGCGTGTCTACATCTACTGGGATAGCTCAGTCAGTCGAGGGCGCAAGACTTGTGTACGTGCGTCTCGGCGGCGGACGTGGTTCGAATTCTGACTTCAGCAAACTATTTTGTGATTGCTGGATAGTAGTGGCCAGCGGCTTTGAGAAGCTCTCGGTGCTTGTAATGCGCTATATTAAGAGTAATCTCTTTCTTTACTGTGCCACCCAACTCAACTGCCATTGTTCGTAAGGAAAAACTATTTATTTACTTTATTCTACATTCCTATATAGCGCTTCTCCAGCTGAAGAGCTGCTCAAGGCGCTGGCCAATACAGGATCTAACTCAAGCCGCCCGAGGCGCCCACTTGCAATCTTTGGGCGCATAGTCCGACGCCCGGAAGGTTGACAACAACCCTGAGCGACCGGGGATGGCGAGAGGGACCTTGTGCGCGCTGGATGTATTTGTGTAACCGGCACTCACCCCTGTAGGGCATGAGCGTCAGGATCTTTAAAGTCCCTTGCGATGGAATGCGTGCGTGCACAGACTAGACCTCGGGTTATACTCTCAAACCGAAGGAGTAGAGGCGCAGTGTCTCAGGGTCATTTGTTTAAATCTCCAGGCGCTCAACGGGGTTTGAACCACTGTCTGCACAAGCTGCAATGTTATTGTCTGCAATGTTATCGCTGAGCCAACTGCGATCCCCCTAGGGAGCACTACAGGAGCTGTGTAATTTCTGTAGCTACAGACAGCGAGCTGTGTAATTTCTGTAGCCCGCTGTGTTACCTCCGCTGTCGGTCACGTAGAGTTATTATTTATAATTTCTGCAGCCCGCTGTGTTACCTCCACTGTCTGTCGCGTAGAGTTATTATTTATTATTTAGGCTTTTTGTTTATACAGTAAATTATCAGAAAATCATGTTCCCATCGTGACAGGCACCTGCTAGATTTATTTTCTTCTTATATAATAGTCTTTCATACGTTCCCGTAAAAATTGTGAGTGTGTGTGTGTTTGTGCTTGTGTGGGTGTGCGCGTGCGTGTGTGTGTGCGTGTGCGCGTATGTATGTGTATACATGCGTTCGTGCGTGTGTGTATGTGTGTGTGTGTGTGTGAAAGTGTAGAAACTGATTTTTTTACGTGTTCTAAAAAAAAAGATGTGCAAAATTGATTATCTTATAGAATCGAAAGGCTGTGCTATTTTTGTTTAATACCGTCGAAATTATTTTTTTGTCATGTTATTTTTTAAAATGAGAAAACCTTCCTAAGTGCTTCTGCGGTGCGTTGTATTTTCTTTCTTTGTTTTATTTCCGGAGCGAAATCTGGGAAAATATTGTTTTTGGCACTGTCCGTCCATGAGCACTTATCATGGAAAGTAATGGATGGATTTCTTCTTCTTCTTCTTCTTCTTCTTCTTCTTCTTCTTCTTCTTCTTCTTCTTCTTCTTCTTCTTCTTCTTCTTTGTTCTTCTTAACTTTTACCGACGCCTCTCCTCTCTCTCTCTCTCTCTCCACTCTCTCTCTATCTCTCTCTCTCTCTCTCTCTCTCTGTGATGCATACTAAGTTTTGAAGCAGCAGCAGCAGTAGAAGAAGAAGAAGAAGAAGAAGAAGAAGAAGAAGAAGAAGAAGAAGAAGAAGAAGAAGAAGAAGAAGAAGAAAGACTGTTGTTTGTTTGTTAGCATTTTGATGTGTTGATACAGCAGCCAGAAAGAAGAAGCTTTTTCTACTGACTCCCATCATATGCCGTTGGTTGTGGAAGGAGTGATTATGCAGGGGATGTATATTTAATGAGGAGGACTTCAGATTAAACAGAACAGACAGCCTGGAACTTGAGATTACGTGTGTCAAAGGGAGATAAACTCTGGCACGGAGTTCTAATCAACAGTGCAAGGAAGGTAAGTCCAATAAGCTTTTCCATGTTTTCTGCTACAAGAAGAATGGGTGGTGTGTGTGGAGAGAGAGAGAGAGAGAGAGAGAGAGAGAGAGAGAGAGAGAGAGAGAGAGAGAGAGAGAGAAAATGTGTTTGTGTGCGTGTGTGTGCACGTGTGTGTGTGTGTGCGTGCCTGTGAGGGAATAGGTGGAGGGTGCGTGTTAGCGCTTTCACATATGTGTCAATTGTGAATCGTTTTATTTGTTCCTAACATCACGCACACCTTCTTCTTCTTCATCGTCGTTGTCGACGTACATCTTTGTCTTCTTGTCCTCCTTCTTTTGTTTTGTTATGGTTGTTGTTTTCTGTTTATTTGTCTTCTTGTTCTTCATGTTCTTGTTCTTCTTCTTCTTCTTCTTCTTCTTCTTCTTCTTCTTCTTCTTCTTCTTCTTACCTTATCAACTTCTCTACCCAATTCATTCTCAGTCTTCTTTTCCTTTTGGTCTTCTTTTTTCACCCGGTACACATTGGTCGAAGGCTACCAGAAGCATGCGTTAATAGTCGCCTCAAAGAGGCAATAAAGCATGCTTCAGAGCACTGCATCCCATACTCTTCAAGCTCTATAGTCACGGAAAAAGCGCAATTCCACTGTAAATATATACAGAATGTTTCTCTACAACATTCCGCTCTTTCCGTCTCAAAACCCCATTTGCCTTCTTGGATTCTTAAATTGTATGAAACCAAATGAGGACACTATCCGGCGTCAACAAACTGTTCAAAAACATTCTCAAACGGTTCGTAAAAGGCAGTTGACCTAGAAACAAATAGTTTGACCTAATTCGTACCATAGAGGAGACGAAACTTACATTTTCTATTTTCAGGAGTTGATTGGTCAATGCTCCTAGGGCTTGAAGAGTATGGGAAGCAGTGCTCTGAAGCATGAGAGCATGCTTTATGGCCTGTTGAGGCGACTACTACAGCATGCTTCTAGTGCCCTTCGACCAATGTGTATCGGGTGCTTTTTTCTACCTGTTCGTCTTCCTCCTCCTGTTCTTCTTCTTCTTCTTCTTCTTCTTGCCTTATCAACTTCTCTACCCAATTCATTCTCAATCTTCTTTTCCTTTTTTGTCTTCTTTTTTCCACCTCTTCGACTTCCTCTTCTTCTACTTCTTCTACTTCTTCTTCTTCTTTTTTTCTTCTTCTTGTCTGACGTCACCCCACCTTCATTTCATCATCATTCCTCTTTTCCTGTTGGTCTACTCCTCCACCTCCCTTACTATTCTTCTCTTCCTCGCCTCTCTTTGTTCTCTTGTTTGACCCATGTATCCATTTGTTCCCTAACACTTTGATCTCCAATGGAGGAACAGTAATAGCAGATCGCCAAGCAGAGATCTAGATGGATACTTTCCTCACCAACCAGAACCATTTGTTTTAAAGCGAGATCACATCTAGGGAGAACCGTGAACAAGAGAGATAAATCCCTCAAAATGCTGGCCCTCAAAATAGCAAGATACCCAACCATCTTTCTCTGTCTGTGTCTGTCGTCTGTCTGTCTGTCTCTCTCTCTCTCTCTCTCTCTCTCTCTCTTTCTCTCTTTCTCTGTCATGATAATCACACATAAAATGGAAAGGCAGGCTCGCCAAATTGTCATAAACTTCCCGTGCGTGTTATAAAGTAATTAGCAATTCGTTTTGACCAGGTGCATTTTCTAAAACAATACAGGTATTGACTGGAAATTTTAGTCATTACATGTATTGGCTAGTGGTCACAGTCAAAACACGAATTGATTGATTTGTTTAAAGATAATACACCTATTGATTGAATACACACATTGCCCGGGTAACATATATTAGAAAAATTTACATTGTAAAATTCTGTAATGTTCTGTAGAATTCACAAAATCACAAGCAACTGTTTGTACAATGTCTCTATAGAAAACAACCGTTTATAGCGTCAAGTGGGACAGGATATCAGCCTCGGTGTTCCTATCCTATCCTATCCTGTCCCGTAACCCAGAGGTCGTAGGGGCACCACAGATGATCGTTTAACCAGCATACTCCATCTTTCTCTGTCCTCAGCAACCAACACCCTCGGTGTTCACCGACCCAGAAATAGGTACAGCTGTAAATGAAAAATCCTGCAAGGATAATTCCCATCTCAAGAGACGGCCGTTAGTATGCCCTGGATTTTTGAGAAAAGTGAGGGCGATGATCTGTCTCCGCAATGAAGTTGCGTCCAAACAAATACCTGCTAAATTTATCAACTTCCCAGACAATTGCTAAACATTCACGCTCAATTGTAGAGAAGCGTATCTCGCGTTCAAGCAATTTCCTTGATGCATACAATACACGATGAAGATCTTGTGAGTCATCTGGCTACAAGAGCCCGCCCCAATACCTGTAGAAGAAGCATCAGATCTCACAGTAAAGGGTTTATCAAAGTCAAGCAAGACTACAATAGGGGACTTAGATGCAATGTCTTTCAGCACGACTGGAAAGGAATATGGAGATGTAGAGGGTTCAATAATACCTTGTCTCAGCATTTTTGTTATTTCTTCCTGCATGATCTTATCAGTGCCAAACGGCAATGGATACTGCTTAACATTAACTGGGATTGACGTGTTTGGTGGGATAGACCAACAAGTGTGTTCCTATCCAGTCCTCCTATCCTATCACGTAACTCGGAGGTCGTAGGGGCACTACAGATGATCGTTTACCCAACGTACTCCATCTTTTTCTGTCCTCAGCAACCTTGATCGTTTCGCTCAGTGTCAAACCAGTCCATTCTCGAATGTTGTCATCCCACATCTTTTTCGGTCTCCCCCTTCTTCTACCTCCTTGCACTGTGCCTTTGCGGATGGTCTTTGCAAGACCTGATGATCTGGTGACGTGGCCATACCATCGGAGTTTCCGTTTTTTCACCACTGTGAGCAGGTCATCGGCTTGTGTGATGGTCTGTCGGACTTCGTCGTTGGTGATGTGCTGGGTATAGGAAATGCCCAGAAGTCTTCTGTAGCACCTCATCTCCATGCTTTGTATTCTTCGTTGTAGTTCTGCTGTGAGGGTCCATGTTTCGCAAGCGTATAGGAAGATGGAGATGACAAGGGAGCGCAATAGTCTTACCTTGAATGTAAGCTGATGGTCCTGTCTTTCGAAATTGGCTTCAACCTTGCCAGGGCAGCGGTTGTTTGTGTTAACCCTGGCAAATCTGTGACTGTAGCGACATGTTTTCGAAAAATAGTTTGTGCTTTCTGTTTCTGTTTTTGGTAACCACTTGTCCATACCCTCAGTTTGAATTGTGGGAACACCATTTAGTGTTATCTTTCACCAACATCATGTTGTACTTCTTGTACAATGGCTATAGCACCAAATCGCCAAATTGTCGTGATAATCACACATAAAATGGAGAGGCGGGTTCGACTCATTGTCATAAACTTCCCGTGCGTGTTATAAAATAAATAGCTTTATTCTCAGAAGCTTTCTACAAAACTTGATATTAGTTTGTAAAAAGTTTTTAACATTCCAATTTCACGTATACACGCATTCATCAAAAGGCCTTTCTTATACAATTACACAAGTTGAGACAGATAGATAAACTTGAAACTGAAGACATAACATACACAACAGTTGGAACACAACACCATTATACGTATATAATTTATGGTTCTCTTCTTTCTCACTCAAAGTAGTAGAATTATAGTTAAAACGGAATTGAAGAAAATTATAAGTCCTAGAGTAAAAGTAATAAATAGCTGAACTATAATATAATCTTATTTTTCTCTGAAGCAATCCCGTTTGTCGGTCTAACAGAAAATTACATGTATCAATGAATGAAAATATTTTTTGCATTTACAAAACTAGTTTCAATATTATATTTCCAGCAAGTAAATGATAAAATATAAATATTCAAATTACCGCGTCTGTTATGAACAGAATCCAGAATCACCACAGTGAAAAACAGAAGTAGCCTACACAGTAACATGCAATACTTCCAAGTCACACAAAATAAGCATACACTCTTATTTTTTCACAGTCTTTCTTTCATTCCACTAATACTATTCTAGTCCTATTTCATCCATCCAATCACAGACACTCTCAGATGCATACGAGAACACCTTTCTGTTATTGTTGTTAGGTAGATTAACGTCCCTGGACACCAAGGCGTATAGGGGACTAGTTCAGTTCGCTAATTTTATAGTCCCCAACACATGTAGCGTATAAGAGACTGTCGGGGATTAGTTTGTTTGTATGTAGATTATAGTCACACGACACTTTCGCATATAGGTGACTACTGGACCGATTTATACTGACACCAGCGGGCCAGTTGTTGGTAAAGGGGAAAATAATATGATCACACGTTGACCAATCCGGGATTCGAACCAGCGACCTTTCGGTTACTAGCAAGACGCTCTTACCAACTGAGCTACCCGGCCCCTTCAAAGGGGGGGGGGGGGACTAGTTCTCCAAACAGTCTTTATATAGCCGAGTCTCATCACCAAAATATTAATGAACTTGGAAATATAGTACCCACTGCAAAGCGAAAACATACGCCACGTGCCTGTGTCAACAGCCACCGCTTGTGTACTAACTCTATAAACACGTGATATGTACACAAATGTAAATATTTACCAATTCACTTCGTGACACTCTACCCCTTTTTCAGCTAGTTAAAGAGAACCCCATTTGACCAATTCACAACGACAGGGCCTTTTAACTGTCATAATGAGCGTTGCCCCATTGAAAAATAGCAACCTTACATCAATAAAATTATTGTTTCTTGAGATTGGTTTGTTTGGTGTGTGTTTTTTTTTTTAAATCAATAAATTCTATAGTTAATGTGCCTATTAATAACTCTCGCTCTGGCGCTAAAAATAGTGTCCATCAAAGCCGGTGAGAGGAAGGATTTATAGCAAAGCTTCTCAGAATGCGAATAAAGACTTTTCTTCTTTGGTTGATACTATAGGTCTTACCCTGCTACCCCAGGCACCAAGGAAGCCAGGGTCCTTCAGAAATATGGGACAGTGATAGCAGTGTATAGATAGATAGATAGATAGATAGATAGATAGATAGATAGATAGATAGATAGATAGATAGATAGATAGATAGATAGATAGATAGATAGATAGATAGATAGATAGATAGATAGATAGATAGATAGATAGATAGATAGATAGATAGATAGATAGATAGATAGATAGATAGATAGATAGATAGATAGATAGATAGATAGATAGATAGATAGATAGATAGATAGATAGATAGATAGATAGATAGATAGATAGATAGATAGATAGATAGATAGATAGATAGATAGATAGATAGATAGATAGATAGATAGATAGATAGATAGATAGATAGATAGATAGATAGATAGATAGATAGATAGATAGATAGATAGATAGATAGATAGATAGATAGATAGATAGATAGATAGATAGATAGATAGATAGATAGATAGATAGATAGATAGATAGATAGATAGATAGATAGATAGATAGATAGATAGATAGATAGATAGATAGATAGATAGATAGATAGATAGATAAAAATATCACATTGATGCAGGAAATTATGGCCGATCAGGTTTCTTAAAATTCACGGTAGGGAGAGATTTAGATTGAGATAAGGTAACAATTTTATTTTGCAAGGGTAAAAGAGTAAGCGTTGGATGCGCTCTTTGGGGCTTTAACAATAACTATTAAACACAACTCAAGGTTATAACATTCACATGTTGGAACAATAACAAACAAACAAAGTTATTATTAGATAAAAATCATTTTCAAACAATTAAATCAAATTAATGTTGTTAATAATGTTGTTGAGAGAGAGATTGAGAGAGAGAGAGAGAGAGAGAGAGAGAGAGAGAGAGAGAGAGACTTTTGACTTTTGACTTTTGACACTGTTTTTATTAGGCCTCCGGCCAATACAGTTTGGGGAGGGGGTTTACAATGGGAGGAATACACATAAATCAACACACACACACACACTCACACACACTCACACACACACACACGCATACACATTTAATACAATTCAATTGCAGAAGTAACATTCAAGGACTTTCAAAATTTACGTTTACTTAATTTCCAACTTTTTCTTATCTTTTCTTTCCACAACTTTTCTTTTCACTTTGTATATACTTTTATAAATATTTTGTAATTTCTTGCCTCTTGTTTCTTTTTACTTATTTATTTTTTTCCTATTTTTTCCCTTTGCTTAATGCTTTTTTCATTTCATTTCATCTCATTTTACCCACCATTTTTCTTATGTTCTCATCATTAACATTTCCCTTCATTCACTTTTTAGTTATTATTTCCTTTATAACATCTAATTATGAGCAAACATACAAATGCTAGAGGCATATTTAGCAATCATAAAACGTCATATCTTTTTGGTAGCACTGAGAGATAGCACAAACACACCCAAAATTTTTATTTTATATAAAGCCGTTTACGTCAGTGAGGATTCTCTATGCTTTAAGCTGTAGAAAGTGTACATGGCAAGTTTCCTTTGAAATTCAGCAGAAGGATTTTGAAGAACAAAAACAGTTTTAACGTCAATAGCAGTGATGTATTTCTGCCTAATAGAATCGTACTTTGGACAGTCGAACAGGAAATGAACTTCGTCTTCAATGCAGCCTGGACAAAAGGGACAATTACGGTTGACTACATTTCCAGTCTGATACCTTTTGTTTATTCCCAATTTATTTATGCCTAGACGTAATCTGATCAAAGAATCACGAAAGCGTTTAATTGTGATGTCGTTTAGGTACAATTCGAATCTGTGTTCTGTTTTAAATATTCTGTAGATAAAGTACCTATCACTTGAGTTCAGTTTCATCTTCCAATCTTCATTAAACTTCTCGATCATTCTAGTTTTTAGAGAACCCAAGAATGTATGTTCATTTCGTGTCCCACCTTCTATCCAGACGTCAAGGAAGCCATGTTGTACTAGACATGTCTTAATTTTACAAAGCCAATTTCTAGCCGAGTTATCTCTGTTCAAAGAATTTCTTAGCATTGTTTCCACTTGTCTGGGGATTCTGGCCGGTGACATTTTAGACAATTTTAACCAGTAGCGTACACATGAAATTGCGGATTCTATATAAAGAGGGTACCGACCCGTTTCCCCGTATACCATGTGAGAGAGAGAGAGAGAGAGAGAGAGAGAGAGAGAGAGAGAGAGAGAGAGAGAGAGAGACAACTTTGGATGCAGACGGAGACATGCAATGCACACCCAAAATACCCATCCCTTTTATCTCCCCGTTTTGCAATCTAAGACGACATTTTATTTGGCCAAAATATTACAAGTTATAGAAGCTAACAACTATTTATGGTTTTGCATTATTATATCTTCTTTTTTTCTTTAAAGTAGAAATTGGATAAGGCATAAATGACGGGATTTTGATTACACCAATGCATTTGTGACTTCTACTGTCATCTTTTTTTTTCGGAAAATTGACGTTGCAGCACGCAAAACTCTCATCCATTCTCCAGCTTCGTTGGGTAATCTTCTTTTTCTTCTTCGTCGTCGTCATCGTTGTCGACATCATCGTCGTCGTCGTCACCATCATTATCATCATCATCACCATCATTATCATCATCATCATCATCATCATCATCATCCTCGCCCTCAGCATCACCACCACCACCACAATCCTCATCACCACCTCCACCACCGCCTACCACCACCACCACCATTGTCATCATCATCTTCATCAATGTCATCATCTTTGTTATCACCATCATCATCATCATCACCACCACCACCACCACCATCATGTAATACAATAATGAGGTATTTATATAGCGCTTTTTTTTCTTAATGACATCAGTTCAAAGTTCTATTCTCACGCAAAAACCCCAGTCAGACCTGCCGATGTAATCATACAATTTGTTCCATGCGATTTAATATCAGGACTGATCTCTCGAAGCAGCCGGTCAAACGCTAAAATTAATTCCATTCAACAGAGGCGGAAGTTGCACGTTGGTTTTCGCTGCGGCTAGGTCATAGGCCTCTGTGCTTGTTCCTGTAGTGCTCTCCCTTGTTGCTACGTACTTGTCAAAGCTATGGCCAAAAGAGTTCGAGTTCGAGCAGTTCGGAGGATGTTTGGCATAGTCAGTTTTAGTAGAAAATGAGGAGGCAATTCGACAGAGACGACATTCATTCAGAAAGAGGTTTCATTCCTTGATCCTGTAGTGCTGTCCCTTCCTGCTACGTAGGCTACATCATGTTGTAAAATAATATTCATTCAAATGAAATTTAGCGTGCGACCGGTTGCTTCGTGTAGTTCGTAGAGTGACAGAGAAGGTTGTTTGCCATATTTAGCAATTTTAGTAGCAGATGAGGAGGATACGTTTGTCGATGGAGGGTACGGCCATGGATCGGGAGGAGGGAGACACTCGGGGCAAATTCTGCTCTTTGACCTGATGACAACCTTTGTGTTGTGGTGTCGGCCATTTTTTTCAGTCGCAAAGTCAAGGACGCCACAGCACGTTCTGATTGGTCGGAGATGAGATCAGAAATTTTTAAAGGGAGGGATAAATTTTAAGTTGGACTTGAAAGTGGCTATGTTCGGAGAGCTGCGGAGAGAGAGAGAGAGAGAGAGAGAGAGAGAGAGAGAGAGAGAGAGAGAGAGAGAGAGAGAGAGAGAGTTCCAAGTTGAAGTACCAAGCACTGAGAAGGATCGACAAGCAGCCTGCAGAGGAGAGTTTGTAGCGGGGTATTTGTCGCATGAGAATGTCAGAGGAAGAACGAAGATTTCTAGATGGCTTGTAGAGGTGAATGTTCTGGGTGAGGGATGAAAGGGCTAATTTATGGATCAACACCATCACCACCATCATCATTATCGTCATCATCATAATCATCATCATCATCATCATCATCATCATCATCATCATCATCATCACCATCATTATCATCATCTTCATCATCACTATCATCATCATTATTATCATCATTATCATCATCTTCTTCTTCGTTCTTCTTCTTCTTGTTATTTCCCCCCGCTCCAATCCCCCGCTTTCCCCTCCTCCTCTATTTTGTATAAGCTTACCTCTCTCCTTCTCCTCGACCTTCTTTTCCTTCTTGTCCTTCACGCCATATTTTTTTGTTCTGCTCCTCTTCTTCTACTCCTCAATTTTATTTATCGGCAGCAGGAGCAGCAAGCAGAGAGAATAAAAGTG
Source organism: Oncomelania hupensis (assembly GCA_036898135.1). Lineage (NCBI taxonomy): Eukaryota > Metazoa > Mollusca > Gastropoda > Littorinimorpha > Pomatiopsidae > Oncomelania > Oncomelania hupensis. Next base: position 46,444,576 of record CM072523.1, on the reverse strand, counting down.
CAACGTAGTATGTAGGACTGACTTTAGTCTCTTTGTTTTTTCTGTTTTTTGTTTTTGTTGTTGTTGTTGTTGTTGTTTTTAGGACACGGCGGTGAAATACATTTTATTGAAAAGTAATAAGTAAGATAAAATATATCCGAGGTTGTCTTGCGTGTCACTGCACTGCAGCTGCCACGCTTTCCCGTTCCCCAAATTTCCCTTGCAAGGGTGACGAGGATGTCTAAAATTATACAGTTTTGGGTTTTTGGAGTCCAGAAAAAGAATGTTAAGTTACTGTGCTGCTGCCGCTGAAAGAGTCAATCTTTAATGCTTTATCACACATGTAGGTGATAATATTAAACAATTACAATTAATTTAAACTTAAACTTAAATTAAATTAAAATTAAACGTTCAGAGCATTTTTACTATTTAATAACAAAATTACAAAGCCTATGAAAGCCTACTAACAGGAGGTTTTGCAACAATGTTAACTTCTTCTGTTTGTTTGTTTGTTTGTTTGTTTTAATGTCTTTCACCGAAATGATAAGACAAAAACAAAAACAAATGAAAACAAAACAAAACATATTTATGATCAAATAACATCGACGATTCTCATAGATAATGACTAACTGAAGAACCAATGAACGTCTTCGCTAAACTAATGCATACACTAAAACTAATATTGCCCAAAGACATAACATTATTAGGCAAACTATTACGCAGTTGATTGCATTCAAATAAAACATGTTTCAAAGAAAACATGTCATTACATATACATTTGACGTTCGTACAATATTTAGTTCTTATGGAATTTAGATATATTCTATAAGCCATCGTCACAACAGTTCTTGGAATGCCAATATGTTGGTCAAAGAGTTGACATTTAGTTTTAACTTCCTTTTCAGTTAAAACATGCATCTCTTTAACTGACAGTAACATTAGGAGGTTACAGAACCTCGTCTGCCGAATGTCCATATTCAGTTATGTTCTGTCCATTTTAACTTCAAACATGTCTTTTTAAAATGAAAAAGGGATGAGGGATTGTTACATTTCTTCTATATCTCTTAAAGGAGTTTCTTCTTATGAAAATTACTTTTTTTAAAAAAAATTTCTTCTTTGTTTGCTCGTTTGTTTGTTTGTTTCTTTCTTTCTTAATCCATTTTTTTTCTTAATCTTTCTTTCTTTCTTTGATTTTTTCTTTCTTTACTTCTTTCTTAATATTTCTTTATTTCTTTGATTCTTTTTGTGATTCTTTCTTTCTTAATATTCCTTTCTTTCTTTCTTTCTTTCTGTCTTTCTTGCTTAATCTTTCTTTATTTTTTGATTTTTTTCTTTCTTTCTTAATCTTTCTTTATTTTCAAAACATTTTTATGACCTGTCCCTTAGTTGTAGTTTTTTTTTTCTACATTTTCTTTAAATTTTATTTTTTTGTGTGTTTTTTGCTTTCATTCTTTCTTTTTTTTTAATTTTTTTTATTTATTAACCATCTTAATTTATTTAATTCATTTATTGTTTAAAATTTATAATCTTCTCTTTCATTTCTTTTTCTCCTTTTTTTTCCCTCGATCTCGTTTTCATCCTCTTCTTCCTTCTCTCTCTCTCTCTCTCTCTCTCTCTCTCTCTCTCTCTCTCTCTCTCTCTCCCTCTCTGTTCTTTTTTCTCCCACATCCTTTTCATAGCCTTCGTCCTCTGTTATTGGGCATATCATGGATTGTCACTTTACTGCGAAGAATCGCCTTTTAATTTTTTTTAAATTTGGCCTATCATGGATTGCTACCTTATGGAGTGACACTTTCCTTAACTACCTTGAAGGCTGATAATGAGTGTGTGTGGTTTGCACAGCTGGAGTCTGTTCACTCTCGTTACTGCCCGCGTCGGCGGAGCGACCGGTCTTGTCAATAGTGAAGATGTACAACCCTTTCCTGTTGACGACAGCCCATTGACACCTGTAATTATTCTATAAGGAGACAGTCTGTGGAGACTTCTGAAGTCGGCTGCAATTTTTGGAATAATACAGTTGAAAGACAACCAGACATACACTGCAGGGAGGGGGGGGGGAAGAGAGAAGGGGAGGTGAGGGGGGTGGGGGGGGGGGCAAATGGAGTAGGAGGGTCGTTTTACAACATGACAGCCTTTTTACGGTACGAGTGGCGTCCCTTTAGATCCAAGGTAGGAGTGGCGTTCCTTTAGATCCAAGGTTGAGTTTGAGGATTCGATGACTCTCTCTCTCTCTCTTTTCACCACCCCCTCCTTCACCTTCTCCACCCACCCCCTTTTATCCCAGCACGACTGTTTCATTGTCGTTATCATTATCATTATCATTATCATTATCATTGTCATTATCATTGTCATTATCATTATCATTGTCTGTAGATGTACCTCAAAGTACAGATCTTCTGTTTTTGTTGTTGTTGTTGTTTGTTATGAATTCATATATGAAATTAAACATAATATGATCCATTGTATATTCTCTAGAGGTATAGTTGTTGATTTCTGTTGGGTTCCATCACATTGTGGGATTCATTGGATTGAAGTGTGTGACTAGTTAGCCAAAGACAGAGCACTAAGATCATTAGATTCCGTTTCTGACAACAATTTGAGAATGTGTTATCCTGAAATGTATTCCTTATTAGAAAAAGTAATATGTCAAGATACTAGCATTAAAAATGTTACTATACCGAACTGTTCACGACAGTTGTCAAAATTAATATACAAGTTAAGAATGAACTCATGGAATACTAAATATTCAGCAGATATTCAGTGTATGTGTGGCAAAAATATATCAGTTTACCATATTTTATTTGAATGTCCAGTTTTAAATGCAATGTATGAAAACCAAGGACATCATTTGACTGAATATGGACATTCATTAGATGATGTATTACATCATTTACAGATAACAGCAGGTGTAAAAATTATTGCAATGACACCTATTGGTAGACTTTTATAGTTTGGTGTTAAATCCATCTTCCACTTTCATTCCAGTTGGTTATAAGGCATCTTAATTGTGATTTGATTTATATTGTTGTTGTTATTATTTAATGTCTAATATCGCCAGCATGTGTGAATAGACAATAAATCAAATATTGTTTGATAAATCTTCTGTTTGTGAAAAATTGATAATGAATCAATATGTGAGTACGCGCAATGAGTCTTTGTGAGTTTTGCGCTGTGACGGGGTTTTTATTGTTGCTGGGCTCTGCACAATGGACTGCTATTACCTCCTCGTCTTAGTCGGTGGGGATCGCTAGTAATCTCCCTTTGACTTCACTTAATACATTTATTTGTTTAGATCGGTCTGTGTTAAGGCTGGGGTACAGAGACAGATAGAAAAATGGTAAAAGATCACTGCCACACTAGCTTTCACACGGCTATGAATCATATGTAGTCCAGCCATTTGATAACAGTAAAAATCACACATTTATTTCCTCTACTCTATACACGATCTTCGAAGTATGAAACTAACTTAAAAGTTCAATTGTCAATGCGAATGATTCGATCGCTGATAGTCTAGGCAGCTACTTTTTCTTCATTGGGCAATGGCTACTTTCTGCCGAATGGACTACTGTGGTCCTGTTTATACAGAATTTGGTGCACTGAAGGCCTATGCACTTAGCTCAGTGTCTGAAGAGCTGTGTTGCTGTTGATTCCTTGACAGCTGTGTTGTCATGGCTTGTGTTCGACGGGTGGGCTATCTGCGCACAATGCTGTAGATGCCTCGGCAGCCAACTCTAAGCGTCGATTAGGTTCTGTCCTTTGCTGAGTTGGGCTCACGATATACCGCCTGCTCGTCTGTAACATATGAGACGAAATTCTGCACAACCCTGTATAATAGGTATGTGCAGAGCGTCTTACTGAAGGTCAAAGTAGCCCTCAGTGATAGCTCCACATCTCTATACATAAGCGACGAACATTCTGCTAAGTCCGTGGTCCACTGGAATCTCCACTCTAATTTCCTATACATACATAAATATAAATCGTGGCTAACTATACACATAGAGAAATAATAATATTATAAACATTCTCTGGTACAGCCACTGGTCTGCAAACATATAGGCTAAACAACAGTGGGTCCGTACATCACACAACATGGCGTCGGCAGGTCATGCTTGCCTTGTGGTAGGATTCTTCCATGTGGTCACGCAAAGTCGGACTAACAATTCATTCTGTGCATAGCAAATTTCACAAACATAATTCAACAACAATATAGATACATCACAATGAAACAGATGTATGTTCATTTACCTGTTTGACAATGTCAGGCCGTGGCTACTTGATTGAATTCGAATATTCAACAAGTACTGCTTCCCTGGTCTATCAGTGGAGAGATTACTGCTAGGAAGTAGCTGTGTACTGCCTTAGCTTCTTTTTTTTTTAATAGTAAAATTTACGTCCCCAGACACATTAAGCGTATAGGGGACGATATTACCATTATTAGCTTTCAACACAAATGACCCTCTACATAGCCTTGGCCTACCCAGTCAAAACTGGTTCTACCTTACGGTGCTGTGTTCGGATTGGCTGAAGAAATCTGAGTGGTTGTAAAATTCAAAGCCTTCTACCGTCAGCTGCGATGATGTCACTAGCTATGCGCGCGTCAGGCTACAACTGTTACGCATGATCACTTCTGTCGTCGGCTAGAGACTAACAGTAACCTTCTAATTCTCACTGACTAAACAAGCAAAATCTCAAAGTGTGCAGGGTAAACAGGTCCTCTTGTTACATGCGCTATAGAAATGTTACTCATCATCATCATCATCATCATCATCATCATCATCATCATCATCATCATCATCATCATCATCAACATTATTATTATTATTATTATTATTATTATTATTATTATTATTATTATTATTATTATTATTATTATTATTATTGTTGTTGTTGTTGTTATTATTATTATTAATATTATTATTATTATTATTATTATTGTTATTGTTATTATTATTATTATTATTATTATTATTATTATTATTATTATTATTATTATTATTATTATTATTTTTATTATTAGCATTATTGAGGTGGTTTGTGGCGTGGTCGGTTAGAGTGCAAACGTTCAGTGTTGTAGTTGGTGGGTTTGTTTTCTATTTCATTATTTCATCGTTCTTAAATAGCGCTTGTCAGGCTCAAGAGCTGCTCAAGGCGCTGGTCGATGCAGGATCTAACCTAAGCCGCCCGAGACGCCCGCTTTTAGCATTTTGGGCGCATCGTCTGACGCCCAGGCAACTTGAGCCCAATCGTCGGAGACCGAGTATGCGCGAGAAAGAAACTAGTGCTTACTTGGGTATATTGATGAAGCCGGCACTCACCCGTCGAGGACATGAGCGTCAGGAGCTTTAAAGTCTGTGCGTGTGTGCACATGGTAGACCTCGGTTTATACTCTTGTCCGAAGGGACGACGGATCGTTTTTTTTACGCACTTAGAGACTATACATATATGTTACGGAGGGTTTTCTCTTTAGTAATGGACCAATGGATGCAACAAATTAAATGTCTTTCACAAAATAAATGTTTAAATGTTCACATTTTTTTATTTTATAATTTTAAGTAGATAAACGGTTTCCTTTCCTTACTGGTATCTACTGGATGCAGTCAATTGGGAACGAACTTGCGTGACTCCTACGAGATTTTTAAGGTCTTCGGGGGTTTTCTCCTGGTATTGCGGTTTCTTCAACTCAATAATTGGTACTGCATGCAGTCAATCTATATTTCCCAAAATAAAAATAGATTTTTATTTCACCTTCTTTATGGACCTAAAAGCGATCTCTTCAGATCGCAGCGCTTTGAGTTCGATTGAATGAAAAGCGCGTGATAGCATCATGTATTATTCTGTATTAATTTAAAATTAAATCCTATCCTATCCCGTAACTCAAAGGTCGTTGGGGCACCACAGATGATCTTTTAACCAGCGTACTCCATCTTTCTCTGTCCTCAGCACACCTCATGGCTTCGCTCAGTGTCAAGCTAGTCCATTCTCGAATGTAACAGTTGTCCTCCCACCTCCTTTTCTGTCTCCCTCTTTTTCTGCCTCCTTGCACCGTGCCTTGCAGATGGTCTTTGCAAGACCTGATGCTCTGTTCACTAATTGTCTAAATTTAAAAAAGAAATATATATATATATAATAAAATATTTCCCTTTCTTCTCTGACAGAATGGAAATCTCTCTACTCGCTGATCGGAAATATATAATTGGGCTGGCATTATATATTTCCGAACAGCGAGTATAGAGATTTCCATCCTGTCAGAGAAGAAAGGGAACTATTTTATTCCTGCAACTCGTAATTGTAGTCCAGACTGGACGTAGTCCTACTAGGTCACTCTCCACTCACAGAACCAACACTCTTGGGAGAAGGATAAGCCACTGTCTATATCAGATATTGAAATAATTATATAATCTTTTTTGTTTCTTTCTCTCTGGCTGTCTCTGTCTCTTCCTCTTTGTCTCTCTTCCTTTTCTGTCTGTCTATGTTTGTCCGTCTATCTCACTTTCTTTCTCTGTCTTCTTTCGTTTATCTATCTGTTATTCTTTGTGTCTCTTTTGGTCTCCCCTTTCCCTCTATTCATGATGGTCATCTTCGTCGTCGTCATCATCATCATCATCATCATCATCATCATCATCATCATCATCATCATCATCATCATCATCATCATCGTTGTCGTCGTCATCGAAATCCGCTGGACTTAAAGCAAAAACCATGTAATGGCGTCATCGAAAGAAACTACTCAATGCAAATTTAAGGCTAACCTGCTTTTGCAATTTTTAATTGCCCTAACTGATATAGGCTCTTCAGAGAGACAGAGAGAGAGAGAGAGGGAGAGAGAGACAACCAGAGATAGATACAGAGACAGAGAGGCTGGCAGGGTGACAGAAAGACAAAGACACAGGGTCAGACGTCATCATCATCATCATCATCATCATCATCATCATCATCATCATCATCATCATCATCATCATCATGTCATCATCAACATCATCCAAGCTCCATTCATTGTAGGCTGCAGCTAGTTCCATCGCCGGAAGTCTGTGGGGTTGCTCTGAATGCTATTCGCTGACCACCATTCATAAATATTCATTGCTATTCTGTATTAATTTCTCCTGTTTTTATTGAATGTGGGTAAATATAGCCGCTCAGGGATTTATTGAACATCTGCGCAAAACATGTTCATTTCAATTCATTATGAGGAGGAGGAGAATGAAGATGAGAATTTTGAGGAGAAGAAGAAAAAGGAGGATGCCTCCTCCTCATCATCAACATCATATAATAACAATTTGTTTACGTTGTATTACGTTTTCTTGCGGTTTAAAAATGTTTCTTCTTATTTCTGTATCTTCCTCTTTTTCTTGAGTTCAGATCATGTCAAACTGTCAAACACTGCTGAGTAGACTAGAAAGAAGGAAAGCAAAGAATGGCAGATTAGAAGAAAATGAAAGAGAGAGAGAGAGAGAGAGAGAGAGAGAGAGAGAGAGAAGGGGGAGAGAGAGAATATGAATGTTTTATTCAATATAAGGCCTATGCCCACTATTGAAGGAGTGTGCTCATTGAATTTATTACCAAGATACACATATATAATAAATAATCACAAGAAAGAAATAACAAAATACTTACGAAATTGCTATCTCCCTCATTTTAAACGCTTTGTACAGAAATATACATATCTTTCGGACCGTTTCTTGGTTTGTCGATGACAGCAAAGTATTAAAGCTAAATGCGTTTGTATTTCTAATAAATTTAGTAGCAATGAATTGCTTTTCTCACATGGTACACACTGAAAATGGACAACTTAATAATATAAAATGCATGAGAGAGAGACAGACAGACAGACAGGCAGACAGACAGACAGTCGCAAAAAAATGGACCTATGGAAGACAGATGGACCCCTTCCGAAAGAAAGAGGTTGGTGTATCATTGAGACTAAAACCTTCGTCACGATGGAATACCATGTTGTAGAGCTCGGGTTACCTGTGAATGCTCCAAAGAATCGAAAAGGAAACTATTTTAATTAAGGAAACATTCATCTCACGAGACCAGCTAGTCAAGTATGCCTATCCTTAACAGTACTGGGTCTCTCCTTTCCAAAAGTTCTGTTTGCATTTCCACTAGAAATACTTTAAAATTGTCGGGAATCAGAAAAATACAAAAGTCCGTCTGTCGTATATCCGTTGTCATATCTGAAAAACCACTGAACGGATTTTGACTAAACTTCGTAGGAATATTACACAGGTTAGTGGCCAGTCTTTCGCGCAATTATATTTGCTCTATCTTGAAGGTCAAGATCGCTGGGGTCACATTATTGATCACACGTTTTACTTAATATCTTTAAAAAAACAAAAAAAAACGAAAACGGCTGCACTTATTTTCTTGGTTTTTGGGTATACCAGTATTTGAACTCATGGCCACTCATACAGTAGCAGTCGGGGCTGATCGCTCCAAATGCCACTTTTTTGTTCAAACTACCCCCTTTTTGTGTGGATGTTTTGTCTATAAAAAGAAATGACTGGTTCTAGTTTGATTTTTGTTATTTAACCACCTCTCACCGTTTGTGTCATTGACATTTGCTCTTTCTCAAAAGTCAAGGTCGCTGAAGTTGGGTGCCGGATAGCGCAGTGGTTGGAGCACTCGCTACTGTGTCGCAAGTTAAGCACCGTCCAGTGCGGTTAGCACTTGGATGGGTGACCGCAAAACGTGAAGCGACAAATAACAACTCCCCCAGTTTAATTCAACTGTGACTGAGTACCTTCTCTTTTAAGGGTGGGGAAGGTATAGCAGCGAGGGAGAGAGATGGGCATCACCCTCATTACGCTGGCCCAAGATAAGTGTGATCTCCAACATCACGCTCCCCTACGGCCACAAGGCTATGGGACAACCTTTACCTTTTACCTTTATTACCAAGGTCGCTGAAATCAATCGTATTATAAAAAACGTTTTGCGCATTATCTAAACATTGGCTGAATCTTTTTGGAAGCTTCCATATACTTCAGATAGTTTCCCGGCCAATCAGTTCATGCTTTCATTTTGCTTATTTAGGATAAAACCGAGGCACAACATTACCACGGAAATTAACAACTTTCGAAAAAAGTGGATTTTCAGCTATGTATACAAGTGTGGAAATACACCTGAATGTCTTGCCATCTTGTTTCTAATGACTGTCCCAACTTCTCGGGATCAAGTTGCGGAGCCCGTCTCTATCACCGTCCATCTCTTTTGTCTCGTGGCGCGATCTTCTTCGAAACCTCTAAGCTAGATTTCAACTTCCCAAACACATGCAGTCACAGTTGCAGTGTGTGAGCTAATAGGTCTACATATTTAGAGGGTGCATGCGTGCGTTGCACAGTCACTGGACTAAAGACACGAGGTTGACACACACTGCGTAGCTTAGACCAGCCGAGGCCGAGGCGAACGTTTGCCTTGCGAGAGGTATTCTCCGCGTCCCAGCTACGCTGTTGTGTATGCACGGCACACATGCATTGTGTTAAAGACCACAAGCTGACAGAGAACGCCACTCAAAGCTAGCTTTCCATTCCCAAACCACCTAAGCCGGCTGCTTCTTTCCTATCACTTGTCCTAAATGTCATTTTAAAACCATCATCTGACACTAATACTTCAATAAATTCCACCTCTTCTTCTTCTTCTACTTACTACTACTACTACTACTACTACTACTACTACTACTACTACTACTACTGCTACTGCTACTACTACTACTGCTACTACTACTACTACTACTACTTCATACCCCCCGTGAGGGTGCCGGGGGTTTCAGTATAAATAGTATCCCCACTTTCTGGAAATGTAATGCTTTAAATTCCCACTGTTGCTGTCTTTCTCCTTTGTTCTTTCTCATTCCTACTGTGTTCTATCAATCTACTATACTATCTTCTTCTTCGCTAGACCTGTCACCTACCTTTTTTCTTGAAAACTCTTCGGGGACAAAACTCCTCATTTGTGTGCGAGGTCTGTTGGATCAGCTTGAGAATATTGGACGCTTTCTGCCAAATGGTCACTGGGGCTTCCTATGATGTTATTATTTGGCAACGTATGCATTTTATATGTATGTGTTTTGTGAATATTTTATCATGATGTTTGTATTCTATTTTGTTTTTGTAAACGGGGGTTCGATAAATTAGAGTATAACCTCAGCGCCCATTGCGTGGGATGTCTTTATTGTAAAGTGACCGGCCTTCAGTGTTACTACTAGGGTTGTTTCGGCTGATCTTTTATGCGGATCAGGGGTGAGTACTCTTTCAGCCAAGTTGTGGTCTTGATTTCGTGGTCCTGATTCGGCTCTTTGCAGTCCACTGGACCCTGTAAGCAATGAATAACTAACTATCTTCTTCTTCTTCTTCTTCTTCTTCTTCTTCTTCTTCTTCTTCTTCTTCTTCTTCTTATTCTTCTTCTCTTCCGTGTATACTCTCTTCGGGTTTATACTCGTGTCTGAAAGTAGAAAGGGTGCCGTGTCCCAAGGTCACTATATTTTTGACTCGCACAGAAGGCCGCCAAGCAGCTTAGAACCACTGACATTACGGACTGCGATGCATTCGCTTGCCATTCACTGCTTCAGTTGTTTCTGCCATTGAGGACACTACTGTGCCAACTGTATCCTAGGGTCAAAGTATTTTATTTTTTTGCGTTTATATATATAAATTTTATTTTATTTTTGTTTGCTTGTTTGTTTGACGTTTTGGTAGTCCAGACCGCCTGTACAGGGTACAATGTTGCCGCTTGCTTAACATTCATCGTTTCAGTTGTCCTGTCGTTGCATACGTCAACTGCCTGCCAACTGCGCAGGACAAATTCAGCGAAACTGAGACATGCGGGCATCGTGCAGGGCAAAATAAAAATAAAAAGTCTTCCGTGCCGAAGACAGCATGCATGCTGTTTTTGAAAATGTGGCACCAGAGACGCAGCGCAGGTTCATTTGTATGCCAATGAGCATAGACGGACCGCGTGATGTCCTTCGCAATATCAATTCCGCGCGGAATTTATTGCGGTGCTTGGATAAGGGCGTGCAAGCTCAGAGAGCTTCTCATAGCGCTGACCTAACCAACGGTGTCCAGCATGCGCAACATTTTTTTATGTTCTAAAGACATGCTCCGAACCTATATCGATCAAGGCAGGCGTACTGCAAGATAGCGTTCTAGAGAAGCGCTTATGAGCCAACCCGAGAGGACTAAAGTTTTCGAGGAGTTTATCGCAAAGTGTGATATCTTATCCATACTCTGAGAGACTTAGGCTGAGACTCGCCTATGAAGATTACATATTTAAAAAAAATGTGCCTTCCGGTACACAAACATAGTACGGGTAAAATTTAGAACCATTATGTTTAAAAGAATAGCTTTTACAAATACATAACATGGATGATTCAACACATTTATATAATTTAATGAAAACAACAACAACAAAAACATACAAGTGAAATTCGTGTTGCTGCTGTAGTGATTATAGGTCTACCGAAGCGGTATAGTCAGAAACGCAGCAAAGGAGATCAGCTTTATGATCCAGCAGCTTCTCTATAATTGGAGCCCAAGTTGTATGTAGCCTCAGCAACACGGAACAAGGGTAGCTATGGGGATGGGGAGGGAAGACAGAGACTCGGGGGAACATAGTCTCTCAACAAACAAACAAACAAACAAACAAGCAAACAAAAAGCACCTGGCAGCAATTTTGGAGGGAAGTCTCTACATGTACAGTCGAAGAAAAACTAAGCATCAACTCACTCGTAACTTCAGCGTGGAGTCAAGCTACAATGCAAAAGAGCATGTGTACAATGCATGCACAGCGTAACTTTGTCTACATGCACAAGATGAACTGTAAACCCGTATCAAAGCTCTTACTCCATGAGTGACTTCATCATGGATTCTTTCACATTGTGCTACAATGAATAAGGTTACGAGTAAACGAATTAATAAAATTAAATGATTGACTTTGTTAAAGCGCCTATATATATGTCTCTTCGTCCCAGCGAGTGTGTGTGTGGGTCTACATGCAGGCGAGAGGAACGTTCCAGACTTGTACCAAATCTCTTACTACCTCCTTATGTAACTTAATCAAGGAGATCTTGAGGTTATAGCTACATTTTAAAAAAGGAAAAGAAGTGTATGCAGTGTGTAAATTATTATTATTTTATTTATTTAATCGTTCTTATATAGCGCTTTTCCAGCTCAAGAGCTGCTCAAGGCTCTCGTCGATACAGGATCTAACTCAAGCCGCCCGAGACGCCCACCCGCAGCCTTTGGGCGCATGGTCTGACGCCCGGACAACTGAGCACAATCCTGGGCAGCCAGGGATTGGGGAGAAGGACCTAGGTGCATGCTGGGTGTGTTCTTGTCACCGGCACTCACCCGTCTAGGACATGAGCGTCAGGATCTTTAAAGTCCGTTATGATGGAATGTATGCGACACAGACTAGACCTGGGTTTATACTCTCATCCGAAGGAGTAGGAAAACAGGAGTAAAGTGTCTTTCCCAGGGACACAACACAATGGCCCGGCCAGGGCTCGAACCCGGGACCTTCCGATCCGCAAGCCGAAGCACTACCATTAGACCCTGTGACAAATGAAAGAAACAGGAGTTTCTGTGCGTGATATCTCTCTAATATAAGAGAGGCTATATACAGGAGGCATAGGTTGTGTGTTGTTTTTTCCCCTCCCCACGATAATGTTATCAACGTTTTGACAGCCCAACAAAGTTTCCTGTTTCCCGTGTATCCTCCCGTGTGCATTTCGAGTTAAAGAGATCTTACACTTTTGTTTATGTAGTTATTATTTTTGTTGTAGAAATTAACGTTAATTCAACTTCGTGGTTTTAAGACTTTTTAACAAATTAATTGCAAAACCCTTTTTTTTGTTGAGAGAGAAAACAAATCTTGATATATTTAAAGGATGTTCAGATATATTAGAAGTTACGAGCACAAACACGAACATACACCCCTCTCTCCTCAACACCCCAATCTACATACCTAGTACACACACACTGCTACACACTACATCTCCCATTGACGCACACACACACACACAATCACATGCACACACAGGCGTGTATTCATGTCAAAATGGGTACTTGGACAAAATGGGTTCCTCAACTATTCAAAACGCTAGCTCAATAGCTGATGATCAATGGAAGGCTTGTTGCCCCTTTCACACACACACGCACGCACCCACCCACACACACACACACCCACATTCTTGTATAGGTCACAAATGATGTAATTTTAGAATGTAGGAATCGGGGGGACACTTTTTAGTCATTTTTTGATGGAAAAGGGTTAGGGCAAGGGTTAGTTGCAGCGCTGCAACTAGCCCTTACCCTAACTCTAACCCTTCTCTAGAAAGTTGACCTATTTCGTCTCTTAGTGGCGACGAAATAGGTCGAATTTTGCTTCAAACTTTTCCAAAAATTCACTGGATTTTCTCCGTCCCGGATAGTGCACTCCTGTGTACTTAAAACACTCTTTTGCACACAACTGCACTCCATGCACTAAAAAAAGCACTCCCGCGTACTTAGAAACAAATGGTCACGCGAGACAAATGAGGAACGAAAATTACCTCATTTATGACTAAAAAAGTAAATTCTGTGTCTCATTTTTGTGGTTTTACAACCTCCCACACACACACACACACTCACACACCTACCTCACAGTTTGTCGGGAGAGGTTCGATAGAACGCCTGTAGTTGCTAGATATCGTTTTCTATTTCTGTTCCCAATGACCTATTGGGGGCTCTGGAGATTAGGGGATGAGGATTGAGTGGGGTGGTTTCGTAGCGCAGTGGATTAGTCTCCGGTTTCCTATGCGAAAGGTCGCGGGTTCGATTCCCGCATGGGGCGAGTGTAGGTGACTTAGGTGTGAGGCTATTGATGTCAAAGAGGGTTTTCCAAAATAAATATTTGATTTCCTTTCTGGCCTTTTAGAGCGATCTCCGTGCCTTTTTTGCGTTATCGTTAAGTTGTGGGTTTGTTGTGTGTGTGTGAGAGAGTGGGCGAAAAATGTGAGCGCGTATGTTGATACAGATCGCTGCGCGTTGAGCATGATTGCTGATTGGTGAAAAGCGCGTATATAGCTTCCATTATTATTATTATTATTATTATTATTATTATTATTATTATTATTATTATTATTATTATTATTATTACTATTATTATTATTATTATTTTTAACTCTATGAAAGAACTTTAACGGTCAGAAGACAGGCAGAACATGTATATGGGTAAGAGAGTGTCAAGTGGGATGACCAACGACGAACGGTGCTTTCAACGCTGTGGGAGAGTATTGAAGGAAAATAGAACGCTTCATTTAATGTTTTCGGACGATTTGCACCGGTCAAAGTTGATGAGATTGTTCAATGTTGAGTAGTCACCGCCTTGTCGTTATTCACGTGCGCTTTAGACTTTATTGGTTACTAAAGTGGTCATTCAGACGGTCCCGGGTATTATTAGTGGGTGTCACAAACCTGGGTGTTACTGGGTGATCACTACTGATGAAGGACTTCCTTGACTTTCATGACTTACCCCAGAACATGGTTTTATTTCAATAAAAAAAACTAAGGTACACCATTTCATTCCAACACTTCACAAACACATAACACATTTTTCCAAGTTCGAGTATTTTATTATATTCCGTTCATTTTTCTTCGAGATCGGAACGATAATTTGGCGATGCTTTTGTCGTGGTTACCGAAAATAAAGTTCGATTGTTTTTTTTACTTAGCTTCTTATAAAGTCCTCGTTGAAATCGTTGTTAACAGATGAAGAAATCCGGAACTAGGTGAGTTGGTAGAAAAGTTAATAGGAGCTGGAACTTGACGTCGATGTCGCCGTTAGATCTAAAGGCTGTCCATGACCCACCAGTGACTTCTGTAGCCCTCGTTAACGTACAGTTCCATCTTAGAATCAGTCACTCCGATCATAAGCCAGACGTCATCGAAGAATCCAGTGCCAGTCACAAAGATGACATCGTCACAGATATCCCAGACGGATAATACCACAAGATAAAAACACCTGCCGAACAAAACCAGTCTTAGATATTTGCATGAAAATTATTTCCATACAAACTTAAACTCCTTCAGGTCCGGCTCTGCTTGGAAAAACATGTTACGATTAATCAACACATCAGTCCCCTGAAAACCAACTGCATTCAGACGAACCAATTATCTTTCTCTGGAAAAGAAATGCATTCAAACAAACAAACTATCTTTCTCCTCTGGAAAACAAATGCATCCAATGAACAAACTATTTTTCTCCTCTGAAAAATACATATATTCAATGAACAAATCATCACACGTATCAATCTTCTTGGGAAATCATCTTGAATAAAGAAAAATCTAAATATTTACCCTACGGTGCCAGAATTCAGCTAAAGCTGATCAAACGTCGAGGAACAACTATCTTCCTGGCCCAACCACATCTGACATCATTCAGCCTCCAGCTAAACTGTCGTTGGCACCCCACAGAATAAGTTGCCTCGGAGCTTGGGTAGAATCCTCCCTGTCCAGTCTAGATCTCTTTCCCAACTGATTGCCAGTTTTCCTAACCGATTTCGCCTCTGTTTCATTTTACTAAGGTTACCATACTTTTATCATTAAAACAACCAATGAAAATTTCCCAACGCAAACAAATGACCTATCACCTCAAATATTATATTTTATAAAATTAATAGCTCACAAACCTCTTTGCTTTTCCTCAAATTTTATTATTGGCATTAATCACAAACTTTCACACAAAAGAATCATCGATAAAAATCGTCCATTTTATTCTTTTCCAGGAATAAAAAAAATGGCGATTGACGCGCAGCAAAATTGACGTCATATTTCTAAATCTAGCACAGGCACTCTATAAAACAATTTGCACTTGGAAAATAAAAATCCTCGCGAGCGTTTCGTTTCGCGACATTACGCCCCTCCTCTTGAGCTGAAACATCCATGTTTAAGCTATTCTTTTACAAGTGCAAGCGACTCAAATAGTCTGCGCCAACGTTGTCTTTCCCTTTGATAACTTTGACTGTGAAAGAATACTGTTGCAGCTGGAGAGCCCACCTCATTAGTCGACCATTCTCAGTCTTGGTTTTCTGCAAATATGTGAGTGGTTGGTGGTCTGTCTCCAAAGTGAAATGTGTTGAATACAGGTACTGTTCAAATTTCTTGACAGCCCATACCACTCCCAAACACTCCTTTTCGATGGTCGAGTAGTTTTTCTCTGCACGGTTAAGCTTCTTGCTTGCATAGGCTACTGGCTGTAACCCTTGCCCTTGATCTTGCAGTAAAACTGCTCCCACTGCAACATCTGATGCGTCACTCCTCAAAGTAAATGGTTTGCTGACGTCAGGTAGCAATAACACTGGTTTGCTTACCAAGCAATCTTTGAGTTTAACGAATGCTGCTTCACATTTTTCATCCCAGGCCACTTTTTCTGGTAGACCTTTCTTTGTCAAATCAGTCAACGGAGCGCTGATTTCCGCATAGTTGCTGATGTATTTCCTGTAGAACCCTACTAGTCCTAGGAATGCTCTGACTTCCTTCTTCGTGATCGGTCTGCTGGCTGACCTGATTTTCTCTGTTTTGTCATCATCAGGCATGACTGTGCCTAATGCTCCCATCTCTTCATCACACACGTCGTCGTTAACCACAACGCTCACTTTCTCTTCACCTGTTTTTCTGACTACAGCATTTGGCTGTGCTCCACCCGTTCTCGTCTGCTTCCCGTTATGTTCAAACGGCGTATCGATAAACGGCATGTTTTTCATCGGGACCTTCCTCGTGGTTTTTTTCCGCGTGCTCCTCTGACACACGTCACATGACGCATAATAACGTTTGACGTCTCCACTGATACCCGGCCAATAAAAATCACGCCATATCCGGTCGCGAGTTCGGCGTACTCCTTGATGTCCTGCCATCGGTGTATCATGAGCCAATTTGAGCACATCTGATCGGTACCGTTCTGGTACTACCACTTGTCTACATGGTTTACCTTCACTCATGTAAACTCTGTACAAAATATCTTTCTTCCACTCGTAGTGGGTTTCTTGCTTGAGCGCTAGTTCTGCCCTTTCCGAATCTTTCCTAAAGTCGGGTCTGCCTTCTGTTCCTTAGATAGATCTTCAGGACGTACTTGCCCTAAGTCAATCTGTTTAGGAATCCATGGCTTGGCTTGTGCTTGTTGCTTCTCCTGCAACCTGGTTTGTACCGGTGCTACAACTTGTTCCTCCGGTTGCTCTACCAACGGAAACAATGGAACTTTGACCTCAGTCCCGTCTGTCATCTTTCTGCTATTTCCTATCAGAACTTGATGCACCAGCGTCTTCAAACCAAAACACGCGTTTCTCCAACGAAAAACGGAGTTTCCAAATGCACCACAGCAATGGGCACTTTCTTTCGCTTGGATGAATCTGCAAGTGTCACGTTCTGGTATTCACCCGTATACTTGCTTGGGGAAACTAAACTTGAATCCACCAATATGCTACTGGCTCCTGTATCCCGAATACCTTGAGCCTTTACTCCATCCACTTTCAATTCACAGTTCGGTTCATAGCCGTCTTCACTACATCGATTACACGGTTTCTGTTCCTGGGTCACGTTGACCGCATTCACAACAGCTGACGCTAGGTTTGAGTTTGGTCTGTTTCTATTCACATTTGCCTTTTGGCAATCCCTCATCAAATGTGGGCCTCCGCATCGAAAACATCCCTTGAAGTTTTGCTGAGACTTGTTTATTCCTGACGCACCCGCGTTACCAGGACCTGTCGCTTGACCACTCACCCCTCCATTACGTCGTTGTCCCATGTTCGAATTCTGCGTTGCTGGTTAACCCTGGGACGGTTATCCATTCTAGCACTGGGTCCAATGGGCCGCCTCGTTGCTATCGGACCTCCAGCATTCTGCGCATCTTCATAAGTTTGAGCATGGACCACCACTTCGTCCACACACGTAGGGTTTCTTTCCCTAATAAATCTTGCCTCCTCTTGAGACACTATCTCCAACATTTTGTCAATGAGAATTAAATCCTTCAGCTCACCTGATTTTCCTTCTTTCTCAGACAAATCCACCCATCTGTCCAAATACATCCCCATTCTGTTCCTACACTCCCTGATGCCTTCATGACTGCCCCGCTTGAATTCCTTGAACCTTTTTCGATATGTTTCAGCGGTCAGTTGGAAACGCCTCATGATCGCTGCCTTGACCATGTCGTAATCCAAAATCTCCTCATCAGACATCTCAGTGTAGACTTGCCGCGCTTGGCCTCGTAATTGACCAGACAATCTTATTGCCCACTCATCCTTGTTCCAACCTGACAACGTAGCGATACGCTCAAACTGTTTCAGGTAGACCTCTACATCGTCCTTATCATCCAAATAAGGCACATTCACATTCAGACAGCTCCTCGCTGCCCTCGGCTCCGGATAAAAATTTTGATTTTGATCCCCATCATCTGCAGTCCACTCTTGCGCCTTTCTCAACTCAAACTCGTTCTGCATGGCCATTTGTTCCAATTTTGCCTTGGCCTCCCTTTCTTCTCTCATAATGCGCTCTTCTCGTTCTTCACGTCGGAGCTGGTCCTCCCGTTGCTCCTGCCGTATCTTCTCCGCTTTCTCTTCCTCCCTTATCCTCTCAGCTTTCTCCTCTGCTTTCTCTTCCTTCTCCTTCCGGATCCTCTCCGCTTTCTCTTCCTCCCTTATCCTCTCCGCTTTCTCTTCCGCTTCTTTCCTTCTCTTTTCCACATACTCTGCCAGATCCTTATCTGTCAGACCCAGGATGATCCCATCCTGCTTGTAGGCTAGCAGCGGAGACTCAGTCTCCATCTGAACTGGTTGCTGCCTCGGCATCCTCCTAGCCAAACTTTTCCTAAACTAATCCTGTTTTACTACACGTAACCCTGGTAGATAAAACCACAGACTATTTAGGCCTCAAACGTACTCGCCTTTCCAAAGGTTAAAGTACTACAACGGATACGCCTGCGCTCTAGCCCCAAACCGGCTATTCTATCACAGCTATCCTTACGTGAACGGTTATACACTAATAACACGATCACCGACGATAATCCACTACCTTCCAGACTATCATCCACACTTAGTCTCCTGGTTAAGTAAAACGTCTAACTAGACCCACATTTACTAACCAGCACTACCAATTACCACAATTGGTTAAACTGTCAATCGGACACTACCGAATCTGACTTTCAGACCCTCAACTAGAAATAATTCTTGGTTAGAGGTTTGACCCGACTAAGCAACACAGAGCTAATTAGGTTGACCGCCTCACCGATCAATACCTAACCTCTAGCCTGTCTTCGAACAACACTGAAACTATACAATGTTTTCGGAACATCCAACTTACTTAAAGTTTAAGCTGGAAAACTTACTTTCAATCTATGACCGATACTTTACCCTACATACTCCATCAGGATAATAAACGTCATAGGTTGCAGAAACTGTTCAGCCTAAGTATACCTTCGACCAAAACACTAGTACCTACGTACAATAGCTATTGCAAACTCTGCAATCAAAGGTTCGAAATTTTGGAAAAGTAAAACTTATACCCAAAATATCTTTAATCCTACTACGGATAATACCGGTCTTCACTGCTCAACCGCCAGAATAAATAATTTCAAACGAGATGATTTCCCTGAAGATACTTGCACAGCTGGGCTCTCAGACAATATGTACCCACTGATGCACTAACATGTTAGCAGATATAATGCACATTTTATGTAAGCAATGACTAGCAACAACATAAAACAATATCTTACCTATACTGCTCTCTAATCATGCTCATGCAGACGTGCAACAATTACATCAAGGTAACCACAACTTGAAGCAAGAACTTATTATTATGGAAAAAATTATGAAAACTCGCTGAAGTGTTGAATTTGTAAAGTATTGGATTAATGGTGCACCTCTGACATTAAAAAAATGAATGGCTCGTTACCCCCTAGAATTTTCCAGAAATTCTAATCCCGGACGAGCCCCCAGAATGTCGCAAACCTGGGTGTTACTGGGTGATCACTACTGATGAAGGACTTCCTTGACTTTCATGACTTACCCCAGAACATGGTTTTATTTCAATAAAAAAAACTAAGGTACACCATTTCATTCCAACACTTCACAAACACATAACACATTTTTCCAAGTTCGAGTATTTTATTATATTCCGTTCATTTTTTCTTCGAGATCGGAACGATAATTTGGCGATGCTTTTGTCGTGGTTACCGAAAATAAAGTTCGATTGTTTTTTTTACTTAGCTTCTTATAAAGTCCTCGTTGAAATCGTTGTTAACAGATGAAGAAATCCGGAACTAGGTGAGTTGGTAGAAAAGTTAATAGGAGCTGGAACTTGACGTCGATGTCGCCGTTAGATCTAAAGGCTGTCCATGACCCACCAGTGACTTCTGTAGCCCTCGTTAACGTACAGTTCCATCTTAGAATCAGTCACTCCGATCATAAGCCAGACGTCATCGAAGAATCCAGTGCCAGTCACAAAGATGACATCGTCACAGATATCCCAGACGGATAATACCACAAGATAAAAACACCTGCCGAACAAAACCAGTCTTAGATATTTGCATGAAAATTATTTCCATACAAACTTAAACTCCTTCAGGTCCGGCTCTGCTTGGAAAAACATGTTACGATTAATCAACACATCAGTCCCCTGAAAACCAACTGCATTCAGACGAACCAATTATCTTTCTCTGGAAAAGAAATGCATTCAAACAAACAAACTATCTTTCTCCTCTGGAAAACAAATGCATCCAATGAACAAACTATTTTTCTCCTCTGAAAAATACATATATTCAATGAACAAATCATCACACGTATCAATCTTCTTGGGAAATCATCTTGAATAAAGAAAAATCTAAATATTTACCCTACGGTGCCAGAATTCAGCTAAAGCTGATCAAACGTCGAGGAACAACTATCTTCCTGGCCCAACCACATCTGACATCATTCAGCCTCCAGCTAAACTGTCGTTGGCACCCCACAGAATAAGTTGCCTCGGAGCTTGGGTAGAATCCTCCCTGTCCAGTCTAGATCTCTTTCCCAACTGATTGCCAGTTTTCCTAACCGATTTCGCCTCTGTTTCATTTTACTAAGGTTACCATACTTTTATCATTAAAACAACCAATGAAAATTTCCCAACGCAAACAAATGACCTATCACCTCAAATATTATATTTTATAAAATTAATAGCTCACAAACCTCTTTGCTTTTCCTCAAATTTTATTATTGGCATTAATCACAAACTTTCACACAAAAGAATCATCGATAAAAATCGTCCATTTTATTCTTTTCCAGGAATAAAAAAAATGGCGATTGACGCGCAGCAAAATTGACGTCATATTTCTAAATCTAGCACAGGCACTCTATAAAACAATTTGCACTTGGAAAATAAAAATCCTCGCGAGCGTTTCGTTTCGCGACAGTGGGTAATGGTACTATTGGCTTTTAGTACTGGCTGACTCCAACCACATTGTAACGCTGTTTCTTGGTAATGTTGTGCTACGGGGATTGTGCTTGCTTCCCTCCCTCCCCACGCCGTTCCAATCCCCTTCGCAACATCCTCCCCTTTCACTCGCTCTCATTGGTAGCGCTTCAACGAGGCTTCCATGCTGTACTTAGAAGGAAAGCGGTGTTCAAAACGTTGGCGACAAATATCATGACTTAAAAATATTATTTATAAGAAAAAGAAAAAAAAAACTCACACTCATGTTCAGTAGTCGGAGAGTTTAATCACATTGCCCTCACTTCCTCCAGTGATGATGATGATGATGATGATGATGATGATGATGATGATGATGATGATGATGATGAAGAAGAAGAAGAAGAAGAAGAAGAAGAAGAAGAAGAAGAAGAAGAAGAAGAAGAAGAAGAAGAAGAAGCGTTGTGGTTAAGTGGGCTAAGGCGGAACTAACTTGCCTTGTCCACAGGCCAGAAACCAAAGGTGCCTAACAGGTGTGGGATCGATCCAGCATCTGGGCGTTATGTTTCTCCGAATGTTATTTATTTTCGACTCGGGCAACGTCTCGGGGGGTTTTCTCCGGGTACTCCGGTTTGCTCCCCAAGCAAAATTTCAAAAACACAACTAATATTAGGTAGGTTGGGTATGGGCGCGCCACAGGCTGCGACTACGACTTCCCCAGGGGAAGCGGCCAGAATGTCCCAATAAAAAGGGGCAAATAAAAGCGTTACAAGAAGAAAAATAGAGGGAGGAGGA
Organism: Oncomelania hupensis; assembly: GCA_036898135.1. Lineage (NCBI taxonomy): Eukaryota > Metazoa > Mollusca > Gastropoda > Littorinimorpha > Pomatiopsidae > Oncomelania > Oncomelania hupensis. The sequence continues at coordinate 46,422,395 of CM072523.1, read as the reverse complement.
CGATGGTGAGCAGGACGGCGACGAGGAGTCATCGCGGCTGATATTGCTGATATAGTGATAGTGATCGAATGATGTGATAACTGTGATAACTCAGGATTCCTCCAAATCCCTGCGGAGACGTTGATTTAGCAACAGCGAGATCGCTTTCCTTCATCCCTCTGCGGAGAGCTGGGCTCCGGGAATGCATAAATTATCATTTGTTTATCCAACAAGCCTCCTTGCATAAGAATTTACTTTTTAAGATTGGTGTGAAAAACTGTGTAAGCTACAGACTTACTGTGAAGTTACTCCCTAAGATGTGTGTTAAAAAAAATGATGCGCTATCTCCTGAAGAAACTATGCGATGACAGTGATATTCGATAAACTAATTAATTAAACTGATGTTTAAATGAGAAAAGAAACTGAATATTGCAAGAAGGACATTGATGCGTGAAGCATGGAGCAAATAGAGATCAATTTGTTATTATTGCATGGATTAATCGTATTCCAAAACAAATTCTAAATTATAGGATTTGAGTGGAATTTATAATATGCGTTGCTGAATAGGTACAGATCTGAAAATATATTGTGATTCGTAAAAAGTTCAAATATTAATTAGGTTTGCATGGTGTTTTTCACTTGTCTGCTAATATAAGGAAAAAAAAAAAACTTGAAATATAATTGATTGTAACTAGCTCGGGGTGTCGGATAGTGCAGTGGTTGGAGCACTCGCTACTGTGTCGAAAGTGAAGCACCGTCCGGTGCGGTTAGCACTTGGATGGGTGACCGCTAAGGCGTGAAGCGACAAATAACAACGCCCCCAGTTGACTCAACTGTGATTGAGTACCTACTCTCTTGAGGGTGGGGAAGGTAAAGCAGCGAGGGAGAGAGTTGGGCATCACCCTCATTACGCTGGCCCAAGATAAGTGTGATCTCCAACATCACGCTCCCCTACGGCCACAAGGCTATGGGACTACCTTTACCTTTTTTTTAACTAGCTAACAACAGAAGATCGGCGGAAACAAGCATAGTCTTCGTTGTAGAATGTGCTGGCAACAGAGACAGAGTTTCTACTGTAACGTTGCATTAAAAAATAAATAAATAAATATAATAAAAATAAATAAATTAAGAAATAAATAAATACATAAATATTTTTTTTAAATTACAATGACGTAGTGATTGTTATTAGAACTGCGCCTTCTTCAACGTGAAGAGGGGAACTGAATTCGTGAAAAATATGTGTCGTTGTTGTTGTTGTTTTTTATTCGCCATCCCCCCCCCCCCCCCCCCCCCCCCAAATATAATTTTGGATGTAGGAAAAGTTTTAATCCTCGATGGTGAAATGATTATTTAGGAACTATGCATTGACGTCATCATGAGAAGACTTTGTTTCTGGTTTGTCACGGCATTGTTAACGTTGCCACGGCATTGCGAATGTGGTCAATGCGTAGCCAGGTAACTGTGAACCTTGTTTTGAACTTTGTGTCCACGTTTCCGAGAGAATCGTATTGCTTTAGCCAGTTTCCCTAGCGATGATAGACTTTGCAATGGTTGCCAATCGCGGCTGTCAGTTTTTTGGGCTGGAAAAACCTTATAAACGCAGAGTCAAACTTGTAAAAAACATCTTAATTATTCTTTGTTGTCAGATGCATTACCTGTTGCATTACCCATCAAGATAAGGTTTCGTTTATCCATACGTGACACGAGATCAATGTGCTGTGGCCTGTCTATAGCCACTAGGGTTTCGCGTCATCCGATATTACATGCTTGATCACGCCACGGTAATATGGGAATACATGTAGTCCTATCAAAGAGCTTATTACGGAAAGAGGAGGAACTTCCATTATGTCCTATACAAAAATTCGAGACGCTCTCACGGATTATTTCCCTTTGCTCGGGCTGGCTAGAATTCATCATCTGCTATATGAATGATCTGTGCGTGGTAACTTATTGAGCCTATGCCATTGCAAAAGAACATTTTTATGGCAACGTTTGCAAAAACCAAACTTTTAACCATCATTATTATTAACATTTCGCTACTGCTATCTTTTTTATGTTTACTTATTGACATTTATTAGGTGCTTTTATGCTGCTTATGTGTGTATGTCATAGGTTCGTTTTCTGCCCTGGAATTTATTATTTTTTTAGTAATCAACGACAGATATTTTAAAATTAAAATATGCATGACAGTTTCATTTATCCGAAACTGTGTAAATCCGTAATCGTGAGAGAGAGAGAGAGAGAGAGAGAGAGAGAGAGAGAGAGAGAGAGAGAGAGAGAGAGAGAGAGAGACTCTGTAATCGTGAGAGAGAGAGAGGGGGGTTGGGGGAAGAGAGAGCTCTGTCATTCAATCAATTAATCACAATAAAGCACAATAACAAAATGTTTCACTAATAGGGTGAATTTAATTTATATCAGGTGTCCCCATACCCCCCAACCCTCTCACCTCCCACATCACTGGCTTAATAACATCAGTCACTTCATGGAAAATAATTAAATAATTATTCAGACAGAACACTCAGAACCTAGATTACAACATTCCACGCAATATAGATCTAATGCGCAGAAATTCACAGATGAGAACAAGGACTGAGTTTCTACATTACAGTTTTTTCCCGTTTACACTCAAACGAAAAGGGATTACAACAGATCAAGGACCATTTTTGTGCCTAGGTAAGGGGTTATCTTGCACAGTATTTGATCACGAGGAGAAAACAGACTTAGTCTAATTTAACTTGTTAACATAAGCAGTTTGATGAAGCCAAACTGCCAATCTGACATCTTCTTTTGAAATATAAGCACAAATATAGTCAAACAACCTAGCAATTCCCCCCGTTGGAGTGCCGGGGGTTTCAGTATAAATAGTATCCCCACTTTCTGGAAATTTAGTGCTTTAAATTCCCACTGTCGCTGTCTTCATCATTTGCTCTTTCCCATTCCTGATCTGTCCTATCACTCTGCTATACTTTCTTCTTCTTCGCTAGATCAATGACCTACCTTTTTTCTTGAAAACTCTTCCTGGACAAGACTCCTTGTTTGTGTATGAGGTCTGTTGGATCAGCTTGGGAGTGTTGGACGCTTTCTGCCGGGTGGTCACTAGGGCTTCCTATGATTGTATTATTTCGCACTATAGGCATTTTATATGTATGTGTTTTGTTGATGATTTATAATGATGGTTGTATTCTATTTTGTTTTTGTAACCGGGGTATTCGCGTAGTTGAGGTCAACCCTCAGCCGTCCCCCGCGTGAGATGTCTTTATTGTAAAGTGACTGGCCGGTGGAGGGCATTCAATTTTCCCACTAGGGTTGTTTCGGCAGATCTTTTATGCGGATTGGGGGTTGTCCGGTCCTGATTTGGCTCGGAAGAGTCCGCTGGACCTAAAGCAACAATAAATCAATCAATCAAACCTAGCAATAACGTAAACAGTGAGCGACCTGTTGAACGTAAACTGTCAGCAAGCAAACTGTTTTGGATTTAGCACATAGGTATAACATGAATCATTCAAGCCGCTCTCCGATTGTTTTAACACTAACAACACTGCAGCGGTCTTAGTTTAGGCCTACTTAAACACAAAAGAATGAAGTTTTTCAATTGCAATTTACCTTTCTTTGTCTCTTGGAAATTTGAAAAAGGACTTGCCAACACAACTTTTCTTGTATCTGGCATTATGGCAATTGATGGCTGTGCAAAAGTCACCGCCCTGTTTCACTCGGTCGCCTTTTGACTTTCTGCCACGAGCCATTTTCAGCATGTCGACAAGGGAGCATAACTCTTACTTTTCGTCTCGCGGTTCTGTACCAAGTTCCCCCTCTTTCTATCATTAAGCTCTTTGGTTCTATACGCGTTGTTTGGTTACGCCACTGCACGTGGTAGGGTCCTTGTCAAGCTTATCAGGCAACTTTCTGCAAGCTGCCTTTGAGTTTGATAAGATGAATAGGAAAGAAAGCTAAATTGTTACACGCATCACACGAATAGCGATAGGAAATGTAGGGATTTTGGTTCTGTCTTTTTTTCTATTCTTTCTTTCTCTATCGTGCTACGTTTTAGGGGTTTGTGAACCAGTAAAGAATATTGTGCTCTCTTGTGCTGTTCTTCTTCCTATGATTTTGATTATGATGCGCACGGAAGTTTGCACGATATAAAAAAAAAACTATGTTACTGGGAAAACATGAATGGAAACATAATAACTACAAAGAAGCTATACAAAAATGTTTCCAGTGGTTGCAAGGTTGAAACTGTATGAACTCTGCCAATTCTCTAAGTGTTGCCTGTTGAATTGGTAGCGATTCTCTTGTGTTCAGTCATTTTTCGTCTGATCTATCAAACTTAGTGAGTCTTTCTATTGGTTAGATCGAGCGCATCGATTGTCGGGGGAATTCCTGAAAAGAACAACTCCGGACAATTAACGCGGTCGACCTATCACGCCGTAACTACGCTGCATGGAGGTTAGTTAGTTAGTTTTATTTGTTGCTTACAGGGTCCAGCGCATTGCAAAGAGCCGAATCCGGAGCACGAAATCAGGACCACAACTTGGTTGAAAGACGAATAACCCCTGATCCGAAAAAAAGGTCTGCTGAAACAACCCTAGTGGTAACACTGAATGCATTCCGCCAGACGGTCACTTTACAATAAAAACATCTCACGTTGTGGACGCTGAAGCTATACTCTAATTTATCGAACCCCCGTTTACAAAAACAAAATAGAATACAAACATTATTATACAATATCAACCAAAAAAAACATACATTAACATGCTTACATTGCAAAATAATAATATCATAGGAAGCCCTAGTGACCATTTGGCAGAAAGCGTCCAATATTCCCAAGCTGACCCAACAGACCTCATACACACAATGAGGAGTTTTGGAAGTGTTTTCAAGAAGAAGAAAAAAAGGTCGGTGACTGGTCTAGCGAAGAAGAGGATAGTACAGTAGATTGATAGAACAGAGTTGGAATGAGAAAGAACAAAGGAGAAAGACAGCGACAGTGGGAATTTAAAGCACTAAATTTCCAGGTGGGCATACTATTTATACAGAATCTCCCGGCACCCCCACCTCACTACTAATAAACAATAGGGCCTAGACAATGATAGGTAAAAGGTCTTCAGGTCAAAACGCGTTGCAAGAGGTGGTTCTTGTTTCCCGTTTTTAGTCCCAAACTTTCTCGTTGTCTCAGCCTGTGCAACAGTGTCCTGGAAAGCGGAAAACGAAATAAGATGAAGCAAAGGACATTAAACGCAGCAGACTTAGAAAGTATTTATGGAGCGACGCTATTATAGTATCACGATTCGGCATCTCACCTGTGAAGAGATTCGGTCGCCTGTGATAAGCTCAATACAATACAAAGCAACACAAAACAATCCAATACAATATAAAACAATTAAAATTTAATACAATTAAAGAACGGTATGAGACAAAACTGATTAATCGATGCAGTAGAAGCCGGATGTTCCCAGAGCTGAAAGGTTGATTTAGTGACAGCGGCATTGAAACCGAAAGATTCTGGAAAACCTTTATTCCATTACATTACTGGTTTGGTGCACAGACTATACTACACTCCTCCCTGGATTGCGGGTTTGCATTAGAAATTGGAATTAGAAGTAATGGAATTTCAACAAAAACAACAACAACAACAACAGCAACCATAACAAAACTCTAATTTTAAAGAGTGCTTAGTGGTAGAATGTATAAATTCTGCCACATTTAGTGCCTGCTCTGTCTGAGTGTCTCTCTGAGCACTTTCATTGCGTTGCCTCCCTTCAGAGGGCTGGCTGGAGTTTCTACGCTCCAAAATGGCGAATAGATTTAATATTACCGAGTCTCGCTTGGATTTGCGAGGCCATTATGTATTGGTGCGGGAGCACGTCTATGCTCCCCTAGGTCAATATTTCTTCAGGTCTTTCTGGACCTAAGGTCTACTTCCCCCCAAATATGCGTTTGACCATAAAGTAAGTGGGGTCTGAACCTCCTGTACAATTAGGTCTGCAATGTGCTGTAAGGTATAAATGTTCCCCCAGGCTTTGTTTCTCTGTGTTGTCGCAGGTCCCAGTGACAGCTAACTGGTATCTAATATGCATTTATTTTATTTATTCGTTCTTGTATAGTACAGCGTTTCTCCATCTTAAGAGCGGCTCAAGGCGCTGGACGATACAAGACCTAACCCATGCCGCCCAAGGCACTCACTTGCAACCTTTGGGTGACTGTTCCGACGCCCAGACAACGTGAGCATAGCCCTGAGCGACTGGGGACGAGCTAGAAGGGACCTAGTGCGTGCTGATTGTATCTGTGTCGCCGGCACTCACGTCTATAGGACACGAGCGTCAGGATCTTTACAATCCGTGCGATGAAATGCGTGCCTGCACCTTGAGGCTAGACCTCGGTTTATACTCTCATCCGAAAGAGCGAGAAATGAGTCTCTAAAATTCACACGCAAACACGCACCCATGAACGCTCACACCCACGCATGATAAATAATTCCTATCTTATCCTATCCTATCGCGCAACTCGGAGGTCGACCACAGATGATCGTTTAACCCGCGTAAATAATTTTTAGAAGGAAAGAACGTGGCTAACCCTCTCCCTTACCCCTCCCCCGCCCCCACCCTTCCCCTCTCCCAAGAAAGCAAGCAAACAAACAAACAAAGTCGTATGTAAGAAATAACGCCTTCGAGGTGGGGAGAAATCGGCTTGGATAAAGGGTAGGGGGGAAGGTTGAAAGGGGATCTAGATCTTGGGTAATATACTACTGACCGATAAGACGAAGCTATGCCGCGATTTACGTTGGTGAATAAAATAGTACAAACGCTGTAAATGCAATAAACTCAACAACACCATCCTTGTGCAAACGCAACATATACACGGGCATTTAGTATCCATATTATTCCTTAGCTGCATAGGAGATTTAGTAAGAAAACGCTATGGAGAAGAAGAAGAAGAAGAAGAAGAAGAAGAAGAAGAAGAAGAAGAAGAAGAAGAAAACAAAAAAAGGCCAGATCATACAAAATCCTTACTTCTGTGAGTTTTTGAATAAAGTGTTAAAAGAGAACAACTGGTGTTTAAATGTAACCCGATCATTCCCAAACCTTTAAGTTTTTTAGTTTTTTATTTGTTTGGTTTTTTTTTTTGGTTTTGTTTGGGGTCCCTCCTCCCCAGAGTAACTGGAGCGTAACATTGTTCAGATTTTCGGCAGCACAACACCAGCACTCAAAACCATTTCCCTTGCAAAGTTCCACTGTAGGTCTTACTAGGTTGCATGCACTATGGTTTTCAAAACATTGATACAATGACAATGTGCAAGTCGATGTTGCGTGAATGTCTTTTTTAAATTTGTAACGGGTTTTTATATGTTCTTTCTATGCGCTAAGCAATTTCTCTATGTACTTGGAGCCAATAAAAAGTTGAAGTTGAAGAAGTTGAAGTTGAAGTTGAAAAAATGTCTTTTAGGTTGGTTTGTTTGTTTGTTTGCTTGTTGTTTTTTTCCCGAATCAGCCGAAAATGGAGCAGTTACATTTGCTATGTAAGACTCACACGCAGCCCGTTTCTGAGGTGTGAGCTTCTCTCTCTATCCCTCTCTCTTTCTTTCTTATCACAATCTTTCTCTCTCTCTCTCTCTCTCTCTCTCTCTCTCTCTCTCTCTCTCTCTCTCTCTCTCTCTCTCTCTTCAGTATAATTATAGAGAGGGACGCTAATAACCCTAGGCTTAGGCATCTTTCACATTCTAAAGTGAGCGCCAATCATTAGGCCAGTACAATATAATGCAATACAATACAATACAATACAATACAATACAATACAATACAATACAACACAATACAATACAAAACAATCACGATCCTATCCTATCATATCCTGACCCGGAACCCGAAGGTCGTAGGGGCACCACAGATGATCCTTCAACCAGCATACTCCATCTTTCTCTGTCCTCAGCAGCCCTGATGGCTTCGCTCAGTGTCAAATCAGTCCATTCTCGAATGTTGTCCTCCCACCTCTTTTTCGGTCTCCCTCTTCCTCTACCATCACGATACAATATAAGATAAACTGAGTCATCAATGCTGTAGAAACAGGATGATCCCAGCAGAGCTCAGGTTGATATCGGAAACCGCGGCAATTAATGTCTTTATCCCAGAAGGGAGGGCGCCAGCTTCTCGGAGAGTGCGTACAGGGCGAGGGCGTGCAGTTTATTTGAAACCTATAGACTGATAAATCTCATGTTGACTGGAACACGCCTTGTTGTATAGGGGCAATATTTCAACCATTATAGAATTCCTCCCATTTGGCTATGAATAAACAATGAAGTTTAACGTCTACACCCACCACCGTTGGCAAAACGGCAGACGAACACAACCATCCCAGGGAGGAGAACAGATTGCGGAGAGGAGACTGTAATCAACACTGATCCCCCAGAGCAATCATACTGCTAAGATGGACAGTGACAAATGGCCACTTTTAGTTTCCTCACAACATGATTCGAAACTGGATCGTCGGTATGCCAAGCCAATTCTCTGTAGTTTGGCTCAGACTTTTTTTCAAGTTAGTCAGTGTTGTAGTGCCATAATCTTGGCCTGTGGTTGACTTGGCCTTATAGAGACTAATATAGATTAGAGAGAGAGAAGTGTGTGCGTGACGTCACCGCACAATGTGTTGCTAAGTTTTGGTCGAGGCTCAGACGTGAACAAGTTTCGTTGCAGGCAAAGGTTGCAAGAGCTGTAAGGCGCCGGTCGATGCAGTATCTAACTCAAGCCACCCAAGGCGCCTACATCCAGCCTTTGGGCAGTCACATGGTTCGAGAGGGGCCGGGTAGCTCAGTTGGTAAGAGCGTCTTGCTAGTAACCGAAAGGTCGCTGGTTCGAATCCCGGATTGGTCAACGTGTGATCATATTATTTTCCCCTTTACCAACAACTGGCCCGCTGGTGTCAGTATAAATCGGTCCAGTAGTCACCTATATGCGAAAGTGTCGTGTGACTATAATCTACAAAACAACAACACATGGTTCGATGTCCAATTGGACTGGACGGTTTTACCGATACGTAACTGTATTCAGGTTCAGAAACGCGACGGACGGGTATACCTGTGCGGGTGTCCAAGGTCCGGTTTCGACAACACATAACGAGACAGTGGGCGACAACTTGTCCGCCCAGAGAGCGAGCCTAAAGCTCAAACACGTGGGTAAGCTGCTGTTCTTGAAGAAGAACTTGTAAGAACAGCAGCTTACCACGTGTTTGAGAATGGTACCATTCGTCAATCCTTCTGAACTCTTAAAGTTCTTAAAGACCTTTCCCGTTGAATGTTTATGTTTTATTTTGATTTTGTGGTTTAAAGTTTGCTGATGTTCTAAACAAGCAATAATAAAGCTTCAGTTTCGATGGAAATGTGGTTCTTTGAAACTGTTGTAAAGTGTATGACAATCTTTCTTTTGCGTCGGTCACTACTGCATCAGTGCCATATCCCATTTGATTGTAACACTTAAAATCGCGGTGTACCGGTACGAAATACCGATACGACCTAAAATTACCGCGGTATCATCGGTACGACTTTGACCCACGGTACCCAGCTCTAATGTCCAGACAGATGAGTGCAATCCTGAGTAAGCGGGGATGGGGGCGAAAAGGACCTAGTGCGTACTTAGCATATTTTGTGTAGCTGGCACTCGGCCGTCTGAGACAAGACCGTTAGGATCTTTACAGCCCATGCGATGGAATGGATCAGTGCACAGACTAGACCTAAGTTTATACTCTCATCCCAAGGGTAGGGACGCAGTGTCGAAAGATTTTTTTTTTTTTTTTTTGTATGTACAGTGACTGAGCGTATGAAGCGACGCCAGTGTAGGAAGCGACGCCGTCTTCCCCGCCGTATAACCACAACAAAGCGTATTCTTCCGCCGCTCCCCAGAAACTAGCTCCCGCCTTTTTTTTTTTTTTTTTTTTTTTTTTTTTTTTTTGACGTCGCTTACGACGCTAAACCGCGTAAGAAGGAATGACGCGTAATATTATTTATTATATTTTTTATGGGGAGGAGCGTCGTAACCACGAAACAACGTAATAGCTTAGCTTGTATGTTGAAAAATCATGCATTTTTGTGCTACAAACACCAAACCTGGCATAGATGTACATTTTTTTATGCTGAATAAAATGTGATACATAGCCAAAGCAAAAGTCTGATCATTTTCTATTTTTAGTAACATTAAAAATGGCCGCTTAAAATAATTCACGTTAGGCTACAAACTGATAATTTTGAAGCTACAAACACCAAATCTGGCACAGATGTTCATTTTAAAATGCAAAATAAAATGTGACACAGAAAATGCACAAATTTGCTCAGTATCTATTTTTAGTAACATAAAAAATGGCCGCGTAAGGAAATTTTTAGTATGATGACAATTTGGCAATATTTTTAGCAACAAACACCAACTCTAGCACAGATGTATGATTTGTAATGCTGAACAAACTGTGACAAACATCAGTTGCTATTGAAATAAAATCAACTTCTATTTTTAGTAACAAAAATGGCTGCTTAAGAAAATCTAGTGCATGGTGACCAACTGATCATTTATTGTGCTACAAACACCAAATTGTGTATATATGTACAGTTTTTAATGCTGAACCAAATGTGACCACATCAGTTGCCCCCCCACCACCCCCCCCCCTCCTTAAAAAATTATAATAATAAAATTAATTAAATAATTTAAAGAAAATTCTATTATTAGTAACATATATAGACTGCTTAAGTAAATCTTGTGTATTGTGTCTTGTGACCAACTGGTCTTTTTTTTTTGTTCCAAAACCACCAAATTTGGCACAGATGCACAATTTTAATGCATAACCAAATGTGACACACGTCAGTTACAGGGAAAAAAATTAAAGTTCTATTTTTAAGAACAGAAAATGACCGCTTAAGTACATCTTGTATATGGTGACCAATTCATCATTTTTTGTGGCACAAATACAAAACCTGGCACAGCTGTACAACTTTAAATGCTGAACCAAAAGTGACACATTAGTTGCACATTTTAAAAAAAATTAGTAACAAAATGACTGCTTAAATAAAACTTGTGTATGATGACCAATTAATTTTTTTTTTGCGCCACAAACACCAAACCTGGCACTGATACAGTACAGTTTTTAATGCTGAACCAAATGTGAAGCAGAGCAAAAGCAAAAATTTGTTCAAATTATATTATTAACATTAAAAATTGCCACTTTAGTACACTTGGGTGTTGCCCATCACCATATTACCAGACTAAAAAGGCATGTGAAATATATTATGTTACATTATTTTAGTATGGAATTAAATTTGACATTGAACATATATATACACATTTTTTGTTGTAATATGCTAGTGTATAGAGATCTACTGTCTAATAAAAAGATGTTTTTCCCCAAAATATAAACAGGAAGGAAAGAAACAAACATAAATACACACACAAGCAAAGGTACACACACACACACACACAATAAATTAAATAGATGTGTACCTTACATTCTTGAATCTGTTCAATTAGTTTTAGATTCTGGAACTTGACGTTGACAAATTGTCACTGAACAGTCGCTCCGCAGATGCAATTGCATAAAGCAGTGCAATTTAATCTGGCTTTGTTGCACTTGCAACGTTTGGTTCTGCAGTCCTTTTTACATGCACACTTTAACAGTTCACGACAAGTCATAGATGCCTGTGGCAAAACAGTCCAAAAAGGCTGCCATTGTCTCTCCACAAACTGCCAACCCCACTCACTTGGATCAGGAAGCACTGGCTGTCGTTCATGTGCCTGGCTCCAAATATGGCCTCCTTGGTAAATTGCCCGTTTGCAGTGCTGAAACAAGGCTTCGCTCGTTGGAGGAATATTTTCAATTTGGCGGCCAGTCTTTGTAAACATGTGTTTCCTGGCACTGTTGACATCCTGGCAGTTGCTACCTCTGTCATACAAAAGTGTCACAAAACGCTCCAGCACTGACCTGTCGTTAGCTGTTATTTCAAAGGGAGCACAACACAGTCTATGAAATGTGGCTGTAACATGATCATATTTGCTCCAGACGTCCCAAGCTGTCTTCTTGCCGATACCATTAAAACAGCTGACGGTGTCACAGCCAGTAAAACTGTGAAACAAGGGCAGACACTGGGCTCTGGCAACACCCAAAACTTTGCTTATGTCATGAGCTGCAATGTACCGAAAGTCTTTTCCTGTACCCAAGGCAATCCATAACTCCAGGTGAGGGTGGCGAGTCATGGCAGCCACAGACAGAACCACCACATCTGTGTCGACAGTGCGAATCAGAATCTTGAGGCAGTGTTCAGCCGCATGGGCCAGATGAAGCATCATCCGTGTGTCCGCTTCCTCATGATTACACGGTGAAAGATCTGTGTGGTCAATGGGTTGATTGGAGATCACATCTGGACCTTGAGTGGTAACAATAAGCTTCTGTGTTTGAATTGTAAGTAGGTATTGGGCGAGAAATGCAAACAACTGGGTCTTGTTCGCATCCACCCGCAAGAAACTTCCCCACTGTGATGGTAATACGGTCTCTGGCGTCACACGCTTTCTCCTCTCTATACCTCGGCGCTCTCTTGTAAAAGCTTTTAAGCTGTCACTTCGATAACAATCCCACACAACATCCAGACGATGGGAGACATTTTGCAGGGCCTGCGTCACATAGGGGATAAACACCTGGTTTGCATAGTCAGCAAATGTTATTGCAGATCCTGGCCTCAACATATTGACAACAGCAGCCCCATCAAGGATGGTCATGTCAGTGACTGTGGGCACTGCTGAAGAAGTTTGGAGAGGTTCCAAACACTCCAGCAAACCTGACTTGCTGGACACTCTCATTCGTCCTTGACAGGACAGTGATGGAGGAGCCGACTGATTTTCGTATGTAAAAAAGTCTGCCAAGCCCCCATTTCTGGTTTGGCATGCTACATACAACCTTGAGAAGAGGTAACAGTCACTTTTCAGTGATGAAATCCTGTACTGTGGTGCTGATCGCTTCTTTCTTTTTGCGCCAGCGATCAAGATGAAATTGTTTCGCTTGATTGGAGCAGAAACCGGCTTGGTCATGTTGACAAGTCTTTCTTGCATAAATTCGTTGTATTGAGCTACACCAGTCTTGTGTAGAATACTCAAGGTCTTGTGTACAGCAGCATCAACAATGTTGTTATCATGAAGAGTCACTAACTCTGCACTTCTGTCAAGAAATGGGTTGCCAGTTTCCTGTATCACATCCATTAATCGACACACATCAGCCCTGAATTTTTCTTGGAACCCTTTGTCTTGTTCATGATGCTGGTCTGATTCTTTTCTCTGCTTTGTTTCAAAAGATGACTCTAGGTCTTGAAGGACTCTGGAGACCTCTGGCCCTCCAAACCATCCAGCGTCTCAATGCCGAGGGGTTTTCAGTGAGTCCCACTGCTCCTCCCTCACCTTTGATGATGGCATTGTTTTGCTCGTGTGCTTGGTCTAGTGCCATTTTTGAGAAGGGGCGAGATGTCTTTTGCAGAACGAATCGACCTTGCACTAAGTCTTCGTAGCAGGTTAAATTACCATCCTGCAGTTTCTTCATGTCATGAATGTGTACGGAGAGCCATCTCCCATAATTTTGTTGATCCAGTGCAAAAAACCAAGGTGCTAGCTCTTCTAGAGTTTGAAGATAGACAGCGAAGTTGCCATCTCGCAATGAGGCAACAAACACCAGCAAAAGCATATCTAATTGCAGAATCAGTGTCCAGTACTTGAATGTTGGACTTGCTATGATCATAGACTCTTTCCAATCCTCAAAGCTCAGCGCATTCTCTTTAAGTGTAGAACAAGACAAAGAGTATTGTTCATAAGCAGAGTTTAACAGCTTGAAGAGGGCACATGCAGTCAGCTGGTGAGCACGGCGAGTCTTTGTAACATGACTTCCAGTAAGAAAAGATTCAGCACATCCAGATGTGGCTACTTTGGCATTGACCAGAGCTTCTACCCACCCACTGTCCTTGAGAAGTGTTCCAACTGTTTTCAAAAAAGACATTTCAATGTGCAGTCCTCCCAGCAGCAATGTTATTTTGCTTTCTCCATAAGATTCTGGGCATTTCCACTGTATTTGTTTAGCAATGGCAAACAAGGGCTGATCAGCAGTGATCACAGGAATCTGTCCAGGGTTGAGAAATTTGACTGCTTGCATCACTAAGTCCATGGCATGCTTCATCATAGCTGGTGATTTGGAACTTTCATGGAACAATGGAAGAAGACTAGATATACCTGGTGTAAGATCGTTTTGTTGGCTTCTTAATGCATGGAAGGCCCCCCAGGAAACAACATCTATATCAGCAGAATGCACAGCCTCCATCCACTCAAGCTCTGATGAGAAAGCTTGCTTGAAAATGTCTTCAAGAACACCATTTTTTGTGAACCTGCAATTATTAGTTTTCTCATTAGTATATAATTATAAATTGATGAAATTGTCAACATAAAAAAGCATTAAATACAAGACAGTCACATCTTAATGTTATAATACATTCTTGGTATAATATGTATAAGTATAAGTGTGTGTGTGTGTTTGTGACAGAGAAAGAGAGAGAGAGAGAGAGAGAGAGAGAGAGAGAGAGAGATAGTTGTGTATGTGAGTTATATAGTTAATAATAATACAGGAAGCTAATGCGCACTTTGCTTCAAATGAATTCAAACTCAAAGCGTGGCGATCTGTACCAATATACATGCTCACGTGCAACAAACATAGGTTACAAACACACAAGGACAACAGTATACAAGACATACACGTGGCATGAAGGCAGGAAGATTGCTATTAGGAAACTGAAAGGAAAATAGCTATTCGTATTTTAACAATGTAATTGGCTGTATCTTGTATTATTTTGAAGGGTGGGAGGAAGCCGGAATACCTGGTTGCATTGTGTATACATGTGTCTCATAGAAAAAAAGTTACTTACTCAATAGGGTTTGATGTAGGAGTTGGAAACAAAATTGTTGCATGTGCTGTACTCTCTGTCACAAGATGTCCCGAATCAGGGAGGCTGTGACATAAATATAACATGTGTTTGTTAATCTCCAATCCTCACTCTCTATATTTCAAACACACACACTTGTAAATTTCACTAACTTTTTCTTAGCATGTCTTCCATTACCAATATAACTTTAAGAGCTAATATGAATAAGAATAAAAGCACTTTGTTATCCTTAGAAAGGAAATTCATGTGTGGTACATTTATAACAAATTATGCATCAAAATAGAAAACATAATTTATATTTAACTAACATTGACATTTTTGTCATGAACTAGTAATACAGTAACAGACGAGAACTACAAATGGACATAAAGGTATACACTACAAAATTACACAGGAATCTATGTACATTGATCAAAGGTTACACATGAGACACGTGGACAACAGTTATCCATCTCAGCAGCCTTCACACCCAACTCAACACAGGTGTACACATATTTCAAACCAAGCCTAACTTTAACTTATTATTCAAGCAACTTAACATAATACATTGTAAGTTATCACAAAAGCTACATAATAAAAATATAGATTAATAGGAATATAATATATTGATAAACAGTAACAAAGCTCACAATAATAATACATTATTAATTATATTTAAACATAATAATAACAAACACAATAATAAAAATAAATATAATAATAACAACAACAATAATTAATAATAATAACAAATAATAATTATAATACTCTTAGTCTTAAATTAATAATATTCTTATTGTTACTATTTAGCAGGTGATCACCTCAACAAAAATACACATGTATACTACACAAACACACTAAAAAGAACGGGGAAAAAACAACAACTTGTAACTTACCTCTGAGTCTGACTACTTCCCAAGTCAGTTGACACACTTGCATTTTGCGGTGGTTCCACTGGCATTTTCAGCATGAATGGTGGGATACTTGTGAAGAATTCTGGTAACTCCTCAACCGCTAATGTTTTACTTATTTTTCCAACTTCTAATTCTGGTGACAACATTCTCTCAGTTCCTTTGCAATGTTCACTAGGATGTTGAAATAGAGATATTGCAGTGCCATGAAATGAGTCCTTGGAAGTGGTCGAGCTAGGATTGTGGTCTATATTGTCAACTGCAGCTGTTGTGAAGAGACCATGTCTAAGTTTCATAGGACACACAACCCTGTCGTGTTGGAATTGTCTGCAGGCCTTCCCTGCCAATTCTGAGGAAATTTCTAACACTCTGTTGTATGAAATACTCAAGCCTAGATTGTGCATACGTTCAACTAGTTCCTTTTTTCTTGTCTGTGCATGTATTGTTAAACCAACATAGACTGGGACAGGTGGTTCTCTGTTTTTGGAATGTTTATTTGTTGTGGAATTGTTTGCCCTTGATCTCTTCCCCTCTGTCTTCACAGCATTAAAACTAGCAAGCTGAGCAAGCGACAGTGCTGCTTGGTTCTTCCCTTTGTGTGATGTAATGCTTGGGCCCTGCAATATCATCTGCATCAGAGCCAAGAGACTCTCTGGAACACTTGTTTTCTGACAATCTTCAGTGCATGAAGCATTAAACCTGGCCTGCAAACTAAATAGGTCCCTGCGTACTATCTTTGCTGCCTTTACAAGATGTACAGCTTCATCATCGAGGGTTTCAGCATAGGCCTCTTGTAAGGTAGTGTTGAAACTGTCTGTGAAAGTCAACAGGACATCTCTTCCACTGTTGTGGGCTTGAAGGTCTGGAAAATGTGCTAAAAGCCGTGTTTTTAGTCTGCTACTGTGTAAACAGCCAGTTTCTAAACCAAATTCCTGTAGGCGACTTAAGTATATTTTAGAAAGATCAGCGAGTTTCAATACTTTTAACTTGTCACCTGTAGATGAATGTTTTACTTCTTCTATGTACTCTGTCAATTCAGCAAAGACCAAGGCTTTTCGAATTTGATCAGATCTCTGATCTGTGCTGTCTAATTTAGGCTGCGCTTTTCTGTATAGGCTAGTGAGACAGGCAGGGTGGTATTTCAGTTCTTGGGCAATCACATCACCTCTACTTAATTTTGCCAAAAGATGACTGTCTTGAAGACTCAGGGCACAGTTCCTAATCCTTTCATCCAGCTTAAAAGTAGAAGCATGTCTAAGATCCTTTGCTGGTGCATTGTTATCACACAAAAAACAACTGAGATCCTTATCAACTACTCCATCTACAGATGATCTCCGTTCCCTGCGAGTAATTTTTTTAACAGGTACACTTTCCTCACTGGCTCGCAAGTTGCAAGTTTTCTCTTCAGTTTTGTTGTATTATATTTTAAATGACATGATAGATTAAATGAAGCTTTCTTTTTAATGAATGTTTCCTCAACACCATCTCCATCATCCAGTCTATTAAAAAGCCAGGTGACAGTGCGCCACATTCACCAAACTTTGCCAAATTATCCGCCAAAGTCACATATGTAGATCCTTGTTTTTTTTGTTTGGCATTTGCAGGACACTGCAATTTCTCTTTGGTATTTTGCTGACAAAGCGCACACATATCCCAGTTAGTGGGTTGAAAACTAGCATCACCTTGGTTTTCATGGCTTACATTATGATTATCCATAGCTGGATAAAAAGTGGCTGCACAATCTGAAAGAAAGAGAAAAATAAATGTTCAATTTATTCTAAAATTTAATACTGATTCAATACAAAGTACTTAGATTCTTTATTTTATTATCACTACCAGTTTGTTGGTGTTTTTATTTATTTCTTCTTTTTTTTTAAATTATTATTTATCATTGAATACTGATCCAATATAAAGTTACTTTCTACAATCTAATTCTTACTTCATTATCACTACCAGTTTGTTTGTGTTTTTATTCCTCGGAGGGAGGTGGGGGGTAAGGGAGGGGGGGACCTGTCTTTCTTCTTGTGCACATATGTTTCTTCATAATATGCATGAGGATCAAACATAAACAAATGTGTACTGTACTAGACTGACCTCTTGACCCTGACCCGTCCTTGCATTCTTCCAACATAGAAAGGGAGAGATTTTATGCTCGGGCTCAGCCATCATGTACTCTCAGCTATTTTCATTGTTTTATTAATGAAGTTATTTAAAAATTAAATTAATAAATATTTGTGCATTCCTACTTCTATCAAAAAATTATTTTGCACAAAATAACCTAGACGTTTTGGTCAAATCAATGTGTATATTTTAAAGATCAAGCGGAAGTTGGTAACTATAAAATAATACAGGATGCAGGCAATTAAAAAAATAGGCTATTTCTTTTCAGATTTCCTTACAAAAGGCTATGTATTGTACAGGCCTATACTTTTGTCATCTACGGCACTTTTTCTTCGCCTGCACCGTGATACAATAAAACAATGGGTTCAATGCCGAAATGGCGAGCCGTGACATCAGCCGGAATATCTCAACAGGCCTATTATAGTATTCGGGCTATTGCCAAATCACTGATCACCACATTGCGTTTGTTTTTTTTTAAAAAAAGCACGTATACGCATCCTGTATTATATTATTATCATTAACTAACAAAATTACATTGTCGCATAAAGCACTTTTGCAGCAAAATAAAGGCTAGTACTTACCCAAATCAACGAATATGTGCCGTTTCGGAGTTTACTATCACACTTTCACTTTGCCTTCGGCCATCTTGCGATTCAGTTTGTGCAGCACAGTACACTCGCACCAAAGGCTTTATTTTAAATCTAAAAGTATGTGTATTAGATATCTCATAAAATAATTAATTAAGGCAAATGTCTTAGTTATTTTTGGTATTAAAAAAATATTTTTTTCTATGCTTACTGCTTTAGAAAACGTGTTGCAATATTTGAGGTGGAGAAAGATTCCTACGCGTTTTTCTGCAAATAGTCCCTACGCTTTATCATATCATACGTTAAAAAAACGAAAGATTTGTTTTGGCTATGTATCTAATTTTAAAATAATATCATATGTAAACACATTTTAACTCATGTCATGTTTGTAGCATGATGATGCACGATCTATGCTTAGCAATGCAACATACAAGCTAAGCTATAAGTCGAGACCGGCGTAACCCGAGGACTTACTGTATATACACGCACATGCACACACACAGTTTGTATAATGTGGGTTGGCTGAGACCATGCGGAACAGACGATTGTTGTAAAACAAACAAAAAAAAAGTTTAATGAGCAAAGGACTAACCATTGTGCCAGCCTGCGTCCCCATAATATATTTGCAATGTAAAATTATGGAGGAAATTGGGATAATGCAGACAGCATGTACAAGTCAGGAAATCTTGTAACTGTATCACATGTAGTCATGTAAGTCTATTTACATCAAGAACCCTGGGTGCTAAATGTTAATTATGCATTCCTGTAGATTTGAACAAAACCAATCTTTCCAAGTGCTGCTTTCAGAATGTAAAGGCACAGAATGGTGGTTATTTTTAAATTTGATTGTTTTCCACGTGGCATGTTTCAAAAGGAAACCGGGCTGAAAAAAAAATTGGACATAGGCCTCCTAAATTTTATAAATTAACAACAAAAGTAATGATAAAAAAAACCTCCAAATTACCAATTTCAAATGATGATGACACACCATACGGAGACACATCAGTTTTAGCATGTCCCGAAAACAGGGAAGAAGAAGAAATCCTCCCAATTCCTAATTCTCCGAGAAGAAGTTCAGGTAGCTGCAGTGTAATCTATGAAGAAGGGGAAGTCAGCGGGAATGGACATCATACCTGCAGAATTGCTTCAATCAGGAGGAGATTGACGCTCTCACCATTATCTGTAACAAGATCTGGCAGAGTATGGAGTGTCCTACACCATGGACTCTGTCGCTATCACTCTTCCCAAAAAGGGTAACCTTCAGGAATGAGAAAATTACCGCACCATCAGTCTCATCGGCTATTCCAGCAAAGTCCTCCTAAAAATAGTACTTAACAGATTGAAACCCCAATCTGAACAAATCATAGGGGATAAACAAGCAGGACTCAGGGCAGGGCGAAGTACCACTGCGCAGATTTTCAACCTCAGAATAATCTGCGAGAAAAACCTACAGCACAAATAACATCTATATCATGTGTTTATAGACTTCAAGAAAGCGTTTGACCGAGTCTGGCATGCAGCTCTGTGGGCAACCATCAGCCCTAACATTATTGAAGTAATCAAAAGCCTGTATGACAAGGCTACCAGTGCAGTCCTTCACAACAGCTCCATCAGGAACTGGTTCAGAGCAACAATCGGCGTGCCTCAAGGATGCCTGCTCTCTCCAACACTCTACAACGTCTTCCTGGAGCGCATCATGTCAGAATCCCTTGCAGATCATGAAGGCACAGTCAGCAACCTCCGTTTTGCGGATGACATTGATGGATTGCCTGGAGAAGAGCAAGAACTTGATCAGCTGGTACGGAGGCTTGACACCACCTCCAGAGCCTTTGGAATGGAAATAAGTGCAGAGAAGACTACCAACAACACCAATGGTATCAACATGGACATCAAAGTCCAAGGCCAATATCTTAACACGATGTTTGGCTTCAAATATTTAGGCGCCATTGTATCAGACAATGGGTCCCGACAGGAAGTCCTCTCCATGGTCCAGAATTGCACGAACAACTGCTGCCCTTACAAGGTTGAAGTCCATTTGGAAAGACAAGAACATCAGTCTACATTCCAAGATAAGACGGCTGCGCTCCCTTTTCATCTCCATCCTTCTATATGCTTGCGAAACATGTACCCTCACAGCAGACCTACAACGAAGAATACAAAGCTTGGAGATGCGGTGCTACAGAAGACTTCTGGGCATTTTCTATATCCAGCACATCACCAAAACGAAGTCCGACAGACCATCACACAAGCCATTGGACAACACGGTGAAATGCTTACAGTGGTGAAGAAACGGAAACTCCGGTACGTCACCAGAGCATCAGGCCTTGCAAAGATTATCCTGCAAGGCACGGTGCAAGGAGGCAGAAGAAGAGGGAGACAAAAAGGAGGTAGGAGGACAACATTCGAGAATGGACTTGCTTGACACTGTGCGAAGACATGAGGATTGCTGAGGACAGAGAAAGATGGTGTGCCCGGGTTAAACGATCATCTGTGTTGCTCCGATGACTATCGAGTTATGGGATAGGATAGGATACTGGTGAGTTAAGGAATGTGATTGTGTACATTATCGATACGATTTAGTAGCTATTGTATTAATTTATTTGTAAATATATTGTTTTCTTTGCATTGTTATTATTTTAAGTTCTGAATGTTGAACCAATATGTCAGTGTGTTACGTTGAAACGCCAATGGTAGTATGTCGGAGACGCGCACGATAGATCTAATCGTTTCGTTTTGCAAAGTATTCAATGATGGAGTTTATTTACCTTTGATTTGAGTTTGCATTGTTGTTAGGAGAGGCTTTGTATAACGTTGATAATTTTTGTTGGTCGATATCGTTGTAGAATTTTCTGGACCCGCTTGTTTACTATCGATCGAAGTTTCGGGATAAATATCGAAGTATGGCGGAAGGAGAAGAAATATGTATGACGTAAGTCAGTGATGACGATCTTTTAATTGATTGGCTGTAGTGCGTCATTTTAGTCTACTGGGTTCGAAATTTTTCGGGAAAAGAGAGAGAGATTATAAAATTATGTGCCGCACTGTTGTTGAGAGGTTGTTGTTGATAGTGAAGCTGGAAAGTAAATTTGAAACTTGTTGAGTTGAATTGAGAATTGTATGCAGTTGTTGATGTGTGCTGAATAAAAGTGGAAAACTTCATACGTCGACTTTGTGACTTGTATGCTGCTTGCAGGGGCGGATCAGTTAGTTTTTTTGGGGGGGTTTCCAAAATTCGTATAACAAAAAAAATAAATAAAATAAAATAAAATAAAATATATATATATATATATATATATATATATATATATATATATATATATATATATATATATATATATATATATATATATATATATTTATTTATTTATTTTATGTTTATTTTTATTTTTATAATTGTATTCTCTCTCTCTCTTTCTCTCCTTCTTCTTCTTCTTTCTTTTCCTTTTTTTTTGGGGGGGCTGGGGGGGGGGGGGTTTCCGGAAACCCCGGAAACCCCCCCCTCGTCCGCCCCTGGCTTGAGCGGGCTGCGTGGATAAACGAATCTGAGTTACACCCTATCAGGAATTCAAGCATCGGGGCTGAATCAGATACTGATAAAGAAAAACACCATCATCGAACTGAGTGTAACACAGTGAAACATTTCATTTGCTGCTACGTTGTTATGGCTTTGACCGAAATGTTTAAACTGGATATGCTGATCTAGTTTTTTTAAGTTTATTATTAGATTTTATAGTACTTATATATACTTATAATACTTTATATGAATAATTTGTAAGTAAGCGTTCATCTTGTCTATTTCTAGATCATTTACAATGTTATTATTCTCTTCAGTTTTTACTTTATTCACTGATCATCTTAACAGTGTAAGTTTGACTGAAAGACGGTTATATTTTGTTAAGCATGTATTTATTAGTAGTTTTCTTAACATTTATGATAAAAACCTGAAATGCATACACTTTGTTTGCACATGCAATAGTAGCACTAGCACGTAATTCGTTGTAAATATTAGATTGTTTCATTTGGTTTAGCTTAGGCGATTGTTTTCATGTAATCGTTTCAGAGGTTTTAATGGGAGGTTTCAGTAAGGGGCCTGCGCATAAACCGTCAACATCAGCTTGTCGTCTGTTGTTTTGTTCGTTCATCTTCCTTTGCCCTTTTCTTTTCTTCTACCTTCCTCACCTCACCTGCCACTCCACGCACCCACACCCACGAGGGGGATTTGTTCATACCCAACCCAGCAACAATCATTACATCATCATCACCAGCATCAGCAGCAGCAGCATCGATCATCATTATCATCGTGGTCATCGTCGTCGTCGTCGTCGTAGTAGTAGTAGTAGTAGTAGTAGTAGTAGTAGTAGTAGTAGTAGTAGTAGTAGTAGTAGTAGTAGTAGTAATAGCAATATAATCCCAGATTTTCTAATGTGTTTTTTTCAGCGTGTGTACGTATAGTTACATGTATGCATGTGTTTGTGTGTGTGTGTGTATGTGTGGGTGTGTGTTCGTGTGTGTGTGTGTGTGTGTGTGTGTGTGCGCGCGCGCGTGTCAATAAAGACATACATGGAGGCAGAAAGGCCTACAACCAAATACTAGTGATACAATGATAAGCCACCAGAGAAAGAGCTATTATTTAACAACAACAAGAAGGAAATAACACGGAAGATCCCTTGTAGGGTCTTCTTAATTAATAAGATAAGCCTTGACACACGCCGGTGTCAGGGAATCAGCATCTTGCATTGCCTGGTTTCCAATCCTCCAGAATGTTTGCAGCCCAAGTCTTCCCATATTTGATACAGTCGAGCGAGACGTATATGCTATCTCTTATACTCGGAATGCGGTCGCGAGTGTTCTCCTGTCAATTTGCGAGTGGCGTTGCCTTGGAGACAAGAGCTTTGCTTCTGAACAATGATCCTAACGTGAGATTATAGCACGGCCAATGATGATGCCAAAACTAAAGTAATCTCTTCCTGCTAGGTTCAGTTCCCTCCACTGGTAAACCGACAGATGATTGCTTCCTACATCTGTTCCTATAGAATTCCTTCCCCATAGTGTGAGGTTATGCCTGATGATGTGGGACAATAAATACAATTGTAAGCGAATAGTGTCATTTGTTAGACAGACTGAGAATGTAGTCGTCTATCAAATGTACATAGAAATTCGTCTTTGGAATGTACAAACATAGGAAATGTAAGAAATTTCAACTGTAGAAAATGTTTACAAGAACGACTATGTACACAAAAATAAAATACATAGTGCCACGCATGAATATAATCAAACAACAACATGCATTCACAGGCACACCAACACTTCACACACACTTTCTTGCTGTACACTACCGCACACACACACACACACGCTCGCACACACACACACACACCATCACGCGCAAACTCCAACCACAGGCCTACAACTCCCGCAACACTATATGCACAATAAATATAGCATGATCACAGTCATGATTATCAAATGCTTAGCCAATCACAGAACAATAATGGCGCGAAGTAAGTATGTATGTATTATTATTGTATGTATATATGTATGTGTGTGTATGTGAGTGAGTATAGGTGTGTTTGTGTGGGTGTGTGCGTGCATGTGTGTGTGCGTCTGTGTGTTTGTGTATTGCATGACTTTGATTTTGACCTCGGGCTCACTTCAAAGACTAGCAAGCCCTACGTAGACCAGACGTCTTGCATGTTAAAAGCGCATTTGCTTCTCGCACTCATTTTGTCTATTACCCATAGCCTTAATGGAGTTTGGAGGGAATCACATCTTATAAATTGTACACGTGCAGTGAGCCCGACGACTGTGCAAAGGCGTATGCGCTGTGCGAGTAATTAGTATTCATGTTATAATATAGTCTAGTATTGTTTACCAAGTTCCCCAGTAAACTAATAATAATATAACCTACAATTTATTAACGTCACTCATGCACACTGTGCAGGAAAGTGGTGACGTCTACAACAGGGGCAGGTAACTTGGTCGGATCGTCGATAGCGCAGCGGTACACCAAGGATCGTCGATAGCGCAGCGGTACACCACGGATCGTCGATCGCGCAGCGGTAGATGATACGCGGCCATTTGTATTGTATATACTATTGCTACCGCTATGCTATCGAGAATCCATTTTGATTGGGTGAAGCCCTTGTGCTTCTACATAATTAGACCCTGTACTTTGAGGGCGCCTTGAGCAGCTCTTTGAGTGCGCAAAATATAATAACAATAGATCTTTCGCCGCTATCGGGTCGCGCACTAAGCTTATAGAAGCAATCGGCAGTGCGCCTATCCTTGATAGATCTCTGACACTCGGCTAGCGGGAAGGCATACATAAACCTACAACAGACAGAGCAGGAAGGGTTGAGAGATTCCTAAAGGGGTTTGGGGAGTGAGAAAAAGAAAAGGGTGCCGAGAAGAAGGGAAGGGAGGTTACTCTCTCTCTCTCTCTCTCTCTCTCTCTCTCTCTCTCTCTCTCTCTCTCTCTCTCTCTCGCTCACAAAATGCATAATTGCCCCAAGCGTGAGAAAAAGCTATTTTTTTCCCCGATTCGATTCTAGCGGATAATGGCGCTATTATATCGCCTAGCGAGAATGGACTGGTTTGACACTGAGCGAAGCCATCAGGGCTGCTGAGGACAGAGAAAGATGGAGTATGCTGGTTAAACGATCATCTGTGGTGCCCCTACGACCTCCGGGTTACGGGACAGGATAGGACAGTGAGGAGCTTGCTTGAGGGTAATCTAATGCTATCTTGTGTGACTTCCCCCTGCTCACTAGTTTTGACGACAAAGCGTGGCAAAGTGCATTTGTCAATACTACAAACATGTCGCTTCGCCCCAATTGTCCGTGGCGTCTGACAGTGCTGCTTGGTTCTGCAATTTGACGCCTTGTTCAATCTTGAGCACTGTATTATAGAGAATCTGGTTTGTGCGCTATATTAATGACGATAGTATTGTTATAATCAGAGCAAAATTAATTAATTTAACTCTCTCTGGCTTTACTCCGTGGTGTAACATTTCTATCTCTCCCTCCCTCTCTCTCTCTCTCTCTCTCTCTCTCTCTCTCTCTCTCTCTCTCTCTCTCTCTCTCTCTCTCTCTCTCTCTCTCTCTCTTTCTCTAATTATGTTTATTTGTTAAAGGACAGATTGGAAAATTATTATTATTATTATTATTATTATTATTATTATTATTATTATTATTATTATTATTATTATTATTATTATTATTATTATTATTATTATTTAATCGTTCTTATATAGCGCTTTTCCAGCTCAAGAGCTGCTCAAGGCGCTGGCCGATGCAGGATCTAACCCAAGCCGACCGAGGCGCCAACTTGCAGCCTTTGGGCGCACCGTAATAACGCTCCAGACAACTGAGCACAATCCTGGGCAGCAAGGGATGAGGGAGAAGGACCTAAGTGCATGCAGGGTGTGTTCTTGTCACCGGCACTCACCCGTTTAAGACATGAGCGTCAGGATCTTTAAAGTCCGTTATGATGGAATGTATGCAACACAGACTAGACCTCGGTATATACTCTCATGAGTAGGAAACTTATACTTAGTCTAAAATCTTTATCACTAATCAAAACTGTTTTAAAGTTTCAAAAAGCTTCTCCCCTGGTGATTTGATGATTGTTTATATTCATGAAGTCAAAGGACAGCCTAAGGTTAGATTATGCCTAAAACCATAATCCGATTAAAGCTTGAACTTCAAGGATATAGCCATACAAGAATACAACCATACAAGGATTTACACATCGTTATTGTCAATTAAATATACACTTTCAACTTTCAATGTCAGCTTCAATTGCACTCTATCTCTGTCTCTCTCTCTTTCTGGTTCTGTCTGTCTGTCTGTCACTCTCTCTGTCTGTATGTCTTTCTTTCTTTCTCTCTCTCCCTCTCATTCTCCCTCCCTTTATATAAGCATATATATATATGTAAGTATGTATCCTTGATATATATTTTAAATTCTTTTTTAAAAAAAAACCATAGTTTCAGTACACTAGTCCTTTTTTAGGACGAGGGCCAGATGTAAAACAGCAGACCACTGCTTATTCTACTACCTTCGTTAAATAAATAATATTATCTTATCGTCTTTCTTACTCTCTCTCTCTCTCTCTCTCTCTCTCTCTCTCTCTCTCTCTCTCTCTCTCTCTCTCTCTCTCTCTCTATTTATCTCGCTCTTTCCCTTTCTCTCGCTGTCTGTATCTCTCTCCTTATCTCTGTTTCCCTCTCTCTCTCTCTCTCCCTCTCTCTCTCTCTCCTGGTGGAAGGATAAAGGATTGGAAAAACAAATTTTATTTAATTTTTGGGCATTCGTATCTTCTGATTAAACAAACCAAACAAAACAAAACAAAATGCGCGTGCCAAGATTTTTACATCTGGAAATTATCTTCAATGCTGCAGCATTTTTAGCATTAACAGAACGCGTCTGACCCAGTCTTTTCTTGAAAATAACTATTCCTACAATATCAGTATAGCCCTTTAATATATGTATGGACTCAGTCTTTATTTTCTTTGTTTTGAAAAGACAAAACAAAGACAAAAAACAAAAAGACAGAACCGATCATCATCATCATCATCATCATCATCATCATCATCATCATCATCATCGTCTCTCTCTCTCTCTCTCTCTCTCTCTCTCTCTCTCTCTCTCTCTCTCTCTCTCTCTCTCTCTCTCTTTCTCTCACTCACTCTCATCCTCCAAACACATCTGGCTACCTGATCATAATCGCAATCCTTCGTGGGAATTCCGGGGGGTTTCTGAATAAATAATATCCAAACTTTCTGCAAATTGAATGCTTTAAATTCTCACTGTTGCGGTCTTTTTCCTTTGTTCATTCTCATTCTTACTCTGCTCTATCAATCTTCTATCTTCTTCGCGGGACCAGTCACCTATCGTTTTTCTTCAAAACTCTCCCAAAATTCATTATTTTTGTATGGGGTCTGTTGGGTCAGCTTGGGGCTATTTACACGCTTACTGCCAATTGGTCACTAGGGCTTTCTACGGAATTATTATTTAGCCATGTAGACATTTTATATGTATGTGTTTCGTTAATATTTTTTAATGATGTTTATATTCTATTTTGTCTTTGTAAACCTGGGTGCAATAAATTAGAGTACAGCCTCAGCGTCCCCTGCATGGGATGTCTTCATTGTAAAGTGGCCGGCTGGTGGAGTACCTTCAGTATTACCAATGGGGTTGTTCTAGCAGATCTTTTATGCGGATCAAGGGTGAACCCTCTTTCAAGCATGTTGTGGTCCTGATTCGACTCTTAGTAGTCGCTGTCACCTGTATGCAATGACTAACTAACTAACTAACTATCATAACAGCAAGAAGCGTGCTTGGAAGTAATTAAGCGATTCGCATTAAACGAAAATGAGTACATTCCACTACTCGATATGATCGGAACATTTCACAGTCCTACTAAAAATTCATTTAGAAGTTGGCAGAGATAATTAGCCCCTCAAATATTGAGAAAAATGAATTCGCTCACATAAAATCCAAATATTTTAAGATTTTATTTCAGTATTAGACTATACAGAGTAAAAAGCCTATTCTAAAATTGTAATAGAGTGATTTTTTTCTGAGTTCGTTTTCGCGTCTTCACAAATCCAAAAATTTTAAGATTTATACTCCAATATTAACACGGGGCTACATAGAAAAAAGTCTGTTCTAAATGTGTAATAGGATGAGTTTCCCCATGAGTTCTGATTCGCTTCATCTGAAGACTCCAACCAACGTGTTCCACCTAGAGAAAGTGTGTGTGTGTGCGTGTGTGTGTGGGTGTGGGTGTGTGTGTGTGTGTGTGTGTGTGTGTGTGTGTGTGTGTGTGTGTGTGTGTGTGTGTGTGTGTGTGTGTGTGTGTTTGTGAGCAAGCAACGTAAGCACCTGTTACATTAAATCTTCGTCCTCACGCTTCACTCATAAATCGTCTTTGCTCTATTTGCCGCAGTGCTCATTCATGGGTAGAAAATAAGTATTTAAAAAAAGAATGGTATGTTGTAGCTTAATTTCTATTTTATTCTTGTCTCTTTTCTATCTTTCTTTCTTCTTTTTTTTTGAGTGGCTCAGTGGGTAAATGGCAGCGAGGTAGAAGGGGTTCTGTTTGTATATTGATTTTATTCCGTCCGGCCCAGTTCTTCTACAAAATAGTGGGCAAAATGAAAGGACAGTACATTAAGCCACTCGCTGGGAGGCACTGTGGTCTAATGGTAGTGCTTCGGCTTGCGGATCTGAAGGTCCCGGGTTCGAGCACTGGCCGGGCCATTGTGTTGTGTCCCTGGGAAAGACACTTTACTCATGTTTTCCTACTCCTTCGGATGAGAGTATAAACCGAGGTCTAGTCTGTGTCGCATACATTCCATCATAACGGACTTTAAAGATCCTGACACTCATGTCCTAGACGGGTGAGTGCCGGTGACAAGAAACACACCCAGCATGCACATAGGTCCTTCTCCCCCATCCCTGGCTGCCCAGGATTGTGCTCAGTTGTCCGGGCGTCAGACCATGCGCCCAAAGGCTGCGGGTGGGCGTCTCGGGCCGCTTGAGTTAGATCCTGTATCGGCCAGCGCCTTGAGCAGCTCTTGAGCTGGAAAAGCGCTATATAAGAACTATCCAAAGCAAGTCTGGCATTTGCCTTACAGAAGAACAAGAAGTCTTGGACAGATGGACAGAGTACTGCTCTGACCTTTACAACCATACACCAAATGGAGACCCATCAGTTCTAGCATGTCCCGAGAGCAGAGAAGAAGAAGAAATCCTCCCAATTCTCCGGGAAGAAGTTGAGGCAGCAGTGCAATCGCTGAAGAAAGGGAAGTCAGCGGGAGTGGACAACATACCAGCGGAACTGCTACAAGCAGGAGGAGAAGCGATGACTGATGCTCTCACCACTATCTGTAACAAGATCTGGCAGAGTGGGGAATGGCCTACACCATGGACCCAGTCGCTTGTCATCACTCTTCCTAAAAAAGGTAACCTTCAGGAGTGTGAAAATTACCGCACCATCAGCCTCATCAGCCATCCCAGCAAGGTCCTCCTGAAAATAATACTCAACAGGTTGAAACCACAAGCTGAACAAATCATAGCTGAAGAACAAGCAGGATTCATGGCAGGGCGAAGTACCACTGAACAGATTTTCAACCTCAGAATAATCTGTGAGAAATACCTACAGCACCAACAACATCTATATCATGTGTTCATAGACTTCAAGAAGGCATTTGACCGAGTCTGGCATGCAGCTCTATGGGCAACCATGAAAGTGTACAACATCAGCCCTAAAATCATAGAAGTCATCAAAAGCCTGTATGACAAGGCTACCAGTGCAGTCCTCCATAACAGCGTCATCGGGAACTGGTTCAGAACAACAATCGGTGTGCGTCAAGGATGCCTACTCTCTCCAACACTCTTCAACATCTTCCTAGAGCGCATCATGTCAGATGCTCTTGCAGATCACGAAGGCACAGTCAGCATAGGGGGCAGAGCAATCTCCAATCTTCGTTTTGCGGATGATATTGATGGATTGGCTGGAGAGGAACAAGAACTTGAACAGCTTGTACAGAGGCTTGACACCACCTCCAGAGCTTATGGAATGGAAATAAGTGCAGAGAAGACCAAAATGATGACCAACAACACCAATGGCATCAACACGGACATCAAAGTACAAGGCCAATCCCTCAACACAGTGCACAGCTTCAAATATTTAGGAGCCATTGTGTCAGACAATGGGTCTCGACAGGAAGTCCTCTCCAGGATCGCACAAACAACTGCTGCCCTGACAAGGTTGAAGCCCATTTGGAAAGACAGAACCATCAGTCTACATTCCAAAGTAAGACTGCTGCGATCTCTGGTCATCTCCATCTTCCTATATGCTTGCGAAGCATGGACCCTCACAGCAGATCTCCAACGAAGAATACAAAGCATGGAGATGAGGTGCTACAGAAGACTTCTGTGCATTTCCTATACCCAACACATCACCAACGTTGAAGTCCGACAGACCATCACACAAGCCATTGGACAACACGATGACCTGCTCACAGTGGTGAAGAAACGGAAACTCCGATGGTATGGCCACGTCACCAGATCATCAGGCCTTGCAAAGACCATTCTGCAAGGCACAGTGCAAGGAGGTAGAAGAAGGGGGAGACCGAAAAAGAGGTGGGAGGACAACATTCGAGAATGGACTGGTTTGACACTGAGCGAAGCCATGAGGGCTGCTGAGGACAGAGAAAGATGGAGTATGCTGGTTAAGCGATCATCTGTGGTGCCCCTACGACCTTCGGGTTATGGGACAGGATAGGATAGGATAGGAAGAACGATTAAATAAAAAAATAAAAAAGGCCAATTGCTTCAATATTAAACCCACTTAGCTTCACACTTCCAATACAGCACCAACGAGTGAACAACCCTCGCTGCTGAAGTGAGGATCTAATCTACATCGCCCATTGTACAGGTGCACGTTTGCACCGGAGGCGACAGCCAGTTTTGCTGAAGTCAAGGTCTGTACCTACATCGCCCAAATAGGATGCAGATACACACTTGCATCGCAAGAAACAACCGTCCACCTTTGTTGCTGAATGAAGTCACATCGCCCAAGTAGGATACAGATGCGCACTTTCACCGCAGACGATAGGCGCATTTTGCTGCTGAAGTCAAGATTCAAACCTACATCGCCCAATAGTACTGATGCAGACTTTTGCTGCAGACGACAGCCCATTTATAAGGCTGAAGTCAAGATCATAGGTTAGGCGCCTCTCTCTCTCTCTCTCTCTCTCTCTCTCTCTCTCTCTAGGGCGTCTTCTTTAAATTTTTTTGTTATACAAGGTCACAGAGTGGGACGTGCTCTATAGAGGGACGGTCTCGTATCCAGGATGCTGGCGCCTGTGGTTCATGTAGGCTACAGGTACATTTCGTCTTTGCTGATGATATGTAAGGTTGGAACTCGCTGAGGCCTAAACACACAAGCACAGAAGCATTAACCAAGTATAAAGTGAATTCCCGATCGCGCAGCGGTAGATAACACACACACATCTTTGTAATTATATATAGGAAGGGGAGCAGACTGCGTCTTTTGGCGAAACGAATTGAACGCTCAAACAGTTTTATTCTCAAACCGCGTAAGAACGAACATGACGTAATCTTTCCTTAAAGCGAAATAATAGATCAAAGTTCGGCATAAAATAATAACATAGGCCACTATCAGTATTTTCCCAGTTATTAGACTCTACGTTTCGATGTAAATGAAGATAGTGTAAGTTCGTTGGTACGCTGTTTGGCAATAAATTGGTCGAGCGGCCGACTCGTTTCGCCAAAGACGCAAGTCTGATCCCAACCTTCAATCCACTTTACTTTTGCTATCGCGGACCCATCTGTCTGCTACTTCCAGCATTGACCTCTGACCTCTGACCCAACGCGTGTGCATAAGGCAGCGTAACCAATGCTATGTTCGCGGCGAGGCAGGCGAACCCAGGCACCCAGAAGGGTTTTGATTTTAGTTCTTCAAAATTGAATATCTTCACCATAGACATAGTAGACCCCCAAAAAACTCTATAATAAATACAATTAATAACATAGTCTAAAAGCGATCTCCCTGCCTTTACATCACACGTTTGAGAGCTAGGTTTGTGTTTGTTGTGTTTGAGTGGGTGAACCATGTAATCGTGTGCATTGTTCACAATCGCCGCGCTTTAAACCTGATTGTTCATTTGGGGAAAAGAGCGTATTATAGTTATGCGAATGTGACTTGATGACATTTTAGATTAACTGCTTCCATTACCAGTATTAAAGGGAGAGGAAAAACTGGAGCAACCCGTAGAAACCCTCGGTGACCTGCATAGCCTCTTACCTACAGTCACATAAGACAGTGTGCATCGAGCCTGCGACCTTCGGAATAAGAAACCACCAACTAACCAAATATGCTACCCGGAGTTTTATTTTTATTTTTTTAAAAACTATATTCTATGTAGGGGAAGGTAAGATAAGTAAGTTCAGCCTATCTCAAGTGGAAACATACGGACTTGCTTAGTTTTGCCATCAAACCAGCTCTCAAATGAGTTTTTATCTTACATGGAGAATTGTACAATAATAAAACCTTAGCGCCTTGTGGCCCACTGTAAGTATATCTTAACACTAATAACACATCCGTGGGTTCTTTAGCTGTACAACCAAAACATACATGTACTGTAGTATGCAGGCTACTGTGTGGTGAAAGCCGTTTCGTCAGGAATAGTTTTGCCATATGCTTCGCTGCAGAAACTGATGATTGTCACGGACCGGGTTTATAATATTTCGGTCCGATGACTGTTTGTAGTATCTTCCTGTGAGAAGATATAAATGTTAATATTTTTTTAATTGATAACTGACTGCTGATTGGCTGAGCTAGTCATGTGACGATTCGCCAATCACATTCAAACGTGTGGGCAGTCTCTTCTTGTGTGTACCACGGAGTGGTTGTGTGTTGTAACTTCTAGCAGCTGCATCTGCAGGTATATATTGTTTATCATTGAAATATTGTATTATGAACATAATAATATTTAATCTTGATTATATTCTACTTATTGTGGAATAAGAATTGATAATAAATAATTTTTTATATTAGTATGGAGGATGGATTAGGGAGGTGATGGAGATGGTGGACCGTTGTATATTTTTGAGTAACGAATTGAAATCGGGTTTTTATTTGATTTGAGGTGGAAACCTCAACTCGCAATGTATAGCATTATATTTATTTTTGTGAATGAAAGTAGTCAGCGTCAAGATGTAATAATTAGTTGTTATAATTAGAGTTACAATTTTTTTGCGTATGTGTGAACTGTGTTCTACACATATGAGTTTTGAATTATATATTGCTGGTCTGGTCCCGTCACAGAGGAGAGAAAGGTATATATGTGGTAATACAGAGAAGTCTATGTATCAAGATATTTAGTGGGGAAAACTTGTGTGTTTTCAGAAGTCTCCGGCTGAGGGGCCTCGAGGCAAAGAGAGAAGAAGAAGAAGAAGAAGAAGAAGAAGAAGAAGAAGAAGAAGAGGAAGAAGAAGAAGAAGAAGAAGAAGAAGAAGAAGAAGAAGAAGAAGAAGAAGAAGAAGAAGAAGAGGAAGAAGAAGAAGAGAAGAAGAAGAAGAAGAAGAAGAAGAAGAAGAAGAAGAAGAAGAAGAAGAAGAAGAAGAAGAAGAGGAAGAAGAAGAGGAAGAAGAAGACGAGGAAGAAGAAGAAGAAGAAGAAGAAGAAGAAGAAGAAGAAGAAGAAGAAGAAGAAGAAGAAGAAGAAGAAGAGGAAGAAGAAGAAGAAGAAGAAGAAGAAGTAGACGAGAAGAAGAAGAAGAAGAAGAAGAAGAAGAATACGAGAAGGAGAGTAAGCAGAGGAAGAAGTAGCCGAGGAGGAAGAAGGGTGGAGGCATAAAGAAGGAGCCAGAGAAGAAGATGAAGAAGAAGACGAGCACCTGAACACAGCTACATCAGCAGCAGTAGCAACCGCTACCACATCAGCAGCAGTAGCAACCGCTACCACATCAGCAGCAGTAGCAACCACTGCCACATCAGCAGCAGTACCAACCACTGCCACAACAGCAGCAGCAGCAACAGCGGCAGCGGCCACAGCAGCGGCAACAACATCGGCGGCCGTGGAGGATTATTGGGAAGGTGAAGAGGACGATAGAGGAAGGAGAAAACCCAGGATAGATAGAGAAAAGGACAAGGATAAGGAGAAGGAGGATAGTATATAGACAGAGACAGAGAATTAGAGACAAAGAAAGACACAGCGAATCCTAACCTCCATGAGACTATTGGGGGGAATCTCTCTCTGTCGACGGTGACCGGGTCGATATTGGTGTTTTATTGTGACTGGTGATTCTTGGATTACCTGAATGGGACTTTATTGGTGGTTTTGGTGATTGGTAACTTTATTCCTGGATTATCTGACTGAGACTTATGTGTGTGTTTTGTGAATGGTATAATCCACGGATTATTTCTACAAAGTACGTGAGTACAAAACTATATATATATTTTTTCCATATTATTGATTGAGTTGTATGTACTTATGTAAACTTTGTTGATTCTTGTTTATTTTCTAGTAATAGAAGGGGGTGTGACAACAAAAGAATTCTTGAGAGTTAGGGAGTGTGAGACGGGAGAACACGCAGAATATTCACGCACGCATACACGCAGTTTCTTTATATAACCCCTTTCGTTACAATGATGATGATGATTGATTGATTGATGATAATGATGGTTGATTATGATGAATGATGATGATGATTGATGATGAAGATTGCTGATGATGATTGATGATGATGATTCAACTGCTGTAGACGTTTGCTGAAGCCGCGACGGTTATTGGAATATATCTCATGGGCAACCCTGACGGCTGGCTGGAATAATTATGCTGGAAGACACCTTCTTACAGTGGTAGGGGCTGGTTTAGTGTTCGATAAAGAAGTTTATTACGGAAAAAGCGCAAATGTCTACGGGATGAAGACGATTGTGATGAGTGACGCGATGATGATGATGATGATTGATGATGATGACTTGCAAGGTGCTTACTCTAGGAGGAACGTGAGAGTATGAGCTTTGAAGTTGCACGTCTACAGCCACGAATGGCGATATGGCAGACGGTTTTAATAATCATCCCAGGGGAGAGGGTATAGGGACCTAAACAAAAGAGAGGGAGAGAGAGAGAGAGAGAGAGAAGGACAGGGGGGGGGGACGAAGAGAGAATATAAATAAATACTAAGAAAGAAATAACGTAAAACGAAAATGAACTAATTCACAAGAAATGATTATAATAGGAGAGAGAGAGAGAGAGAGAGAGAGAGAGAGAGAGAGAGAGAGAGAGAGAGAGAGAGAGAGAGACAAATAAACAGAGGAGAGGAGGAAAATGCGGGTTCGATGCACTCCCTCCCCTCTCCTCACTCCTTTTCCCCACTTCATAAACTACAACACGGTCTCTTTCGAATTTTCTAGATTGTTCCTTAGCTGTAACAATTCACAAAGCCTCAAAGATCAAACATAGCCAGCCTACCATATTTTGTGTATGGTGCACGGACTTAGGGTAGCGTAGGCATTATTATAACGCATTCCATGGATAGCGAATAAGTCAGAAATTCTAAGAACTTCTCTACGGAACGACGGGTAGTGAAGATGTCTCAAGAAGACCTACCGTCCTCACTCTCATATAAAGAGAGAGTGGTTGAAACCTGTGAGCGTGTATGATGTTGGTACAGATCGCAGCGCTTTGAACCTGATTGGTAATTTGGGGAAAAGCGCGAATTTAGCATCTAGTATTATATTATTTTTGGTGCACATCAACAACTGTACAACTTTGCAAACGGTGAAATTAAACCATAGCAGCTCTGCATTAAACTATGAGGACATAGTGAATTTCAGTAACGTCATGTTTAATTTAAACAATACTGAAGAGTTGTGCCGTGATGGCCCACTTTTTCATTCGTGTCCACTCGTCCATTTCCTTCAGATGCACAAAGCATCTCTCCTTACGTCCCACGGACAGTCCTTGTGCCACTTTCTCATGGAGTTGTGGTCACCTCCCAGATTCCCATATTACAGACAGGGGAGAGCAAAGGCTTTCGCTAAACGAGGGTTGGAGCTCTTCCCCTCTCCTAATTCTGTAATCAACGTTTGCATCCCCTTCGTGTGCTCAACCTCAATGCACACTTCCTTCCCCTTCACTTGCTGCGTCCTACTGGGTGCCTCATCATGTGGGCTTATCATGGTCGTTCAGACGCCTCGTACTTCTCCTTGGACTTCCTTCAACTTCTGGCTGCAAGGTCCAATACGCAACGAGTTCTCCCTCAACGGAGGTTTGCATGGTGCGGTGACGTCACAATCTTCCTTTGGCAACACTCAACGCTTCTTCGTCGTCGCTTCGTCACCAACAGGTCTACACGTCGTTCTTCAACAATTGTTGCGCTGGCTCTAGTGCAACCGCCTTAAGGTGCTGGTTGGTTTGTGAGGACTGTCCTCATGTGTCCTCATTGCCAACTATCCTAATAGCCTTTGTGGTGCTCCGGTCGCTGCATCAAGAGTCTTCGTTATGTCTTTATTCACAACTTTTATTGGCACATGACACTTGGACATGGTTCATTATTGGACATATTACTTTGTGGTTCTTGATTGTTTTGTGGTTAGTTATGTAGTCTTGTGCATGAAACTCTCTTTTGCAATTTTTATATTTCTCAATCTTACCTCATCTTCGCCGGTTCACTTCCTCAGGTCGCTTTAGTATCGTCGCTTAGTGTCCTCAATGATCCATTTCGGTTTAGCATGGTCACATTTTTAAGGAGCGAGGACGCTCCTTCACGGGCCAGCGGCAATTGTAACCTTTGCATGTGGGTTGCAGAGAGGGGTGCTGTGTTCAGCAAGGTTCCACTGTACTGACTGCTAGTGGAAAGATAATTAATTGGTGGCACGTGCTTTAAAATTAGGGGAGGTCATCAGGCATTGTCTGACTTGCTCGACCCAGAAGTCCTGCTGGGAAGAGATTAATGCAGATGGATGATACATGGAGTGTGTAGGTAACAGTGGGTCTTTTATGTAAAAGGAGCAAGCTGGCGCTCTGTGACTCGGGGATTGATTACGAACCCGGGGTGACGGTCTGATCGATGGTGTGGATGTTGTTTGTAGATTATAGTCGCACGACACTTTCGCATGTGGGTGACTGCTGGACCGATTTATGATGGCACCAGCGGGCCAGTTGTTGGTGAAGGGGAGAATAGTGTGATCGCACGTTGACCAATCCGGGATTCGAACCAGCGACCTTTCGGTTGCTGGCGGGATGCTCTTGCCAACTGAGCTACCCGGCCCCTTTATGGTGTGGAATCAACAGATTGCCTTTTATGGATAGGACAGTGATCTGTGAAAGGTTAGGGTTAGGTGTATAAAAGACCTAGACAATAGTTGCAAAGATGAGCACGAGCACGAGGGAACGAGAGGGCGACACTCTGGCCCTGGTTTTCTGTTAGGTCTTAGAGTAAAACTAGATATTTTCAAGAAGAGGAAAGTGTGGTGAAAGGAAATTGAAGATGAGGTAAGGACCAACAAATTTATTTAACTTTCTTTGTATTGTTAGTTATGATATATGTGCATGCGAGTTTTATATTCCTTGATTGTCATGTATTAAGTTAGATTATTAAAAAGGTACATAAAGTGGAAGCAAACTGTAGTTCAGTGTTATATTTTTGAGCGCATGACGATACCTTTGGACGGCAGTGAGACTTACTCTGTTTTATATGCCGTACATGTTGTGACTATGTTGAGTTAAGGCCCGGTCCCCGTACAGATAGGAAGTAGGTTAGTTAGTTAGGTTACCTCTCACAAGATAACGCAACAGGGACGCGTTACACATTGATGACTAACCTGTTTGGATCGCACTAGTTTAGAACAACAACAACAACAACAACACACACACACACACACACACACACAAAGGATTTGGTCTATTTTTGTCATTTGGAGTTTTAATAACTTATTTGTCTGGATCTTGCAAGATTACATATTTGATATGAATATTCTTGGTTTGGTTGCCATTATATAAAGAACATTATATCAAGGTAAATTTTTTACATTCCATTTTACACACAAGTATATCAACTAACAAGTTAGTATCTCGAATTGCCCCTAGTCGACGTGCGGTGGTCCCGTTTAGCCACAAGCTGAAACGGGGATATCCCAAACCTAAAAATAGAATAGAGAATTCTGGGAAATCTGTTCTCGCGAAGATGTGCTCGCTGAAATGAAACGAAAGTTGGGAGAGGAACTGCATATTTCTGGTAGTGAACAAAGGCAGAAACTTGTCAGCAGTATTATCAGCGATGGAGTTATAATGGACGAAGTGCTCCATACCTATGAGGTTGCCTTTGCTCGAGCAAAGAAACTAAAGAAGGATTTAGCCGACGTTATTTCAGAAAATGATTTCTCTACCCATAATTCCCCTGGGTTTTGAAGTTTCTAAAAAGTTATTTCAGGCCGATGACGCTCTATGGAGCTCAAAGCATGTAAAGGGAAGCAATCGGTTGTACGCGCACGTCGATAGAGACATAGAAGAGAGATACTAACTTGTTAGTTGATATACTTGTGATTTTACATTAGTTTGGGCATAGTCGGATAATAATAGATTTAGCCCGTATACTTGACATTTTCTACAGTTGTCCAGCTTTTTTTTATTTTTATAGTAATGTCAGTTTTTATGGTTATAGTTCAACTTTAAATTGTTAGATTTTGGTTACGTGTTTGTGTGTCCTCGCGTGAGAAGTGCTGTGTCGTCTAAACTCAGAAAAAAACCAACAACATAAATTACATTGAATTATTTAACTGAATAGAATTGAATTGAACTGAATTGGTCTTGCAAGCTTAAGAACACCTGGATTTTAAACTTTGTTCTGGAAGTGCTTATTATCGTGAATAACCAATGAGGTTGTAACAATTTCAGTTTTGACACCCCCCCTCCCCCGGTCTCCACTTCTCTCTCCCACCCCCCTAACCCCCACCCCCCAAAGGACTTTCTATACTTTTTTTTTAAACACAGCAGCATTAAAACATACCTTTGTTCGGATGCACCGAGATGCAAGAAGACATACGACATACCAAATGGCATTCATCCAAAAGGATTACATCGGACAAACTATTTCCGGTCATGCAAAACAATAAAGGAACAGTTTTTAAAAAAAGAGAGAGAAAAAAAGAATAATTATCGACCGATACTTTGAATAACGACAAATTACGATGACATAACGATGAAAAGACGCACCTTGTAGCTGAGAATAACCCCAGCTTAGGTCGGTTACTTGTTTTCAAATTTAACTTTAATAGGCTGAAGAAGGCTTGTGACGTCGATATTGTTGAAATATCCCAAAGGTAAAGGATAGAATCTGAGACAAGGAAACACCTACTCCATCATCTAAGAGGCATTACATTCTCTCTAGTCTCAGCTACGTTGTATAAGGTAACATAGCGCATTACCACAGATAGGTCCGAAGTCACAAGTAACACTACTAAAACTGTGCTCTACGGAGAAAAGCTTTGTGGTGTATACATAAACATATGAAACATTGCAAACGGTGAAAACTCCTTCCTGTAATTATTAGTAACTTACTTAACTTGAGACCAGATGTGACCAGCTGCGAGTTAAATAGACCAGATGGCTAATAATAAATACAAATTTCTGAGTCTAGCCCTATAGGTTGGTTCCATGAATTATTTATTTTGAATGAAGTTGGCATGGTTAATGGTTATTATCATAATTATGATCTGCACGCAGTTGCTTTGAAATCTCCAATAGATTAGTATCACACTGATAATTTAACGTTTCCCTAAAAAATTCTATAGTTTATTCACATAGCATACATGCGGTGGTTTTTTGTTTTGTTGATCACTTCTTATTCTCATAAATGGATTTGTTAGCATAGTACTCTGATTATCAAAAATTGAAGAAGGTAGCTGCTAAGATTATTCTACTACATGTGTTCGGGATTAAAAATATAGTCTATAATAACACGTTACCATTATAACAGAACGGTAATAATAGGACATGCCAATATTTCTTCTATTTTTATTGGCCCCTCCATCCCAACGAGAGGGGGTGGGAGCGTAGGGGTGTTGAGAGGAGGGAACAACAATCAATCAAACAAACAAACAAACTA
Source organism: Oncomelania hupensis (assembly GCA_036898135.1). NCBI lineage: Eukaryota > Metazoa > Mollusca > Gastropoda > Littorinimorpha > Pomatiopsidae > Oncomelania > Oncomelania hupensis. The sequence goes on along the minus strand of CM072523.1, from coordinate 46,382,237 downwards.
CAAACAAACACACAATAATCAAATCTATACAAAATTAATTAATGTATTAATATTTTAAAATCATGGAGAAACGTTCTGTTAGTGTAAACATGTAGATTATTTTGTTGGTAATATCCAAAAATGAATTCCAAGTCAAATTCAATTCAACTGTTTTTTACCAAAAAAAAATTATGCAAAGGAGTTTCGACTACCTCCATAATGGTAGCAACAAACTTTGAACAAATTCAACGTTCTAGAAAGCGATACAATAGGACCTCGAACTGTATCTTGTAATTTGATTCAAGGAATGCATTTTTCAGTCGAGTAATGGGTCTCTCTCTTCCCAGCTAATTTGTTTTGGACAATTATATGGTGCAGTGCCTTCTGTACTTCTGTAGTCATGTGCAAGCCTATGTACTGTGTATGTGTATCTACTTCTTTCATCTACCAATCCCACACATAATTGTTCCACCAGACGCGCCTACCAGACGGGGCCTAACGTTTTAAATCTAAGAGATATATAGCATCCATCTTTCAACGGCTTTCCCTTTACGCTTGTTTTCTTTCCTCGTCTCGCATTGTTTCGTCTCTTCAGTCTGTCTTTCCTTCTCTTCGATCCCTCTGCTTGCTTTTCAAGCTACGGTGCAAGGATTTTTGCGTGACGTGCACACGTTCTATTTGTGGAAACGACGTGTTATTTTTGTGTGTTTGTGGTGTGACTGTAGTGTAAGTTGCAGGAGTTTAGGGTGTTTTCGATGTTTTTGAGTTCATGCACCCGGTGCGGCGGAACGGTGGGAGGGAAGAAGAGAGGGTTGATGAAGGGGTGGGGGCGGATGGGTGCGAGAGAAGTTTAAAGGTGAGAGCTTAGGATCGTGTGTTCGTATTGTGTGAAGGAGATATTATAGCCCATATATCGTACAGCTAAATTTCAATCTATTAGAAGATATTCTCGCGGAACTGTATTCTCTCCGCTGCTGTAAACAAGTAGACTAGTTATTAAGGTAAGGTAAAGGTAAAGGTAGTCCCATGGCCTTGTGGCCGTAGGGGAGCGTGATGTTGGATATCACACTTATCTTGGGCCAGCGTAATGAGGGTGAAGCCCATTTCTCTCCCTCGCTGCTTTACCTTCCCCACCCTTAAGAGAGTAGGTACTCAGTCAAAGATGAGTCAACTGGAGGCGTTGTTATTTGTCGCTTCACGTTTTGCGGTCACCCATCCATGTGCTAACCGCACTGACTAGTTATTATTATTATTATTATTATTATTATTATTATTATTATTATTATTATTATTATTATTATTATTATTATTGTAACCTTAGTAGTAGTAGTAGTAGTAGTAGTAGTAGTAGTAGTAGTAGTAGTAGTTTTCTTCTTCTTCTTCTTCTTCTTCTTGTTATTATTATTATTATTTTATTATTATTATTATTATTATTATTATTATTATTATTATTATTATTATTATTATTATTATTATTATTATTATGATTATTATTATTATTACTATTATTATTACTATATGCACATGTCAATAAACTTAATATAGTCGAAATATATAGACTTATATCAATTAAGGCGTCAAGGGCATCTATATTTTCTTAGAACCAAATTCATAATGGGCGAGTTTCCATCTTGTCTCTCACTCCAGCTGTTTTACGTACTATGGCTCTAGAGATAATAATACTAATATTAATAATATTAATAATAATAACAAATGTTTATAAGAGGGAGGCTCAGGTTACAATTACAAACTACAATTACATGCAGATGGATGGACAGACGTCATTATTTACTGCTGTCTCGTCTCGCTCTTTCACTCCGCATAAGGGCAATCTCACAGTCTCACAATCTCACAGTCTCACAATCTCACAGTCTCATTTACCTAACCACACCCTCTCCCTTTGGGCTCCCACCCAATCCCAAATCTCCATCATCCCCCCACTCCCCAGCTGCGAAAAAAACCCACAAATGAATTGGAGCCAACCGTGCCATGCATCATGAAATGTAAGATGAGATTGAAAACAAAATTCTTATCAGGTTAAAGAGACTTTCAGTGCATCGATTATCATCATCATCATCATCATCATCATCATCATCATCATCATCATCATCATCATCATCATCATCATCATCATCATCATCATTATCATCATCATCATTATCATCATCATCATTATCACCGTCATCATCATTATCATCATCATCATTATCATCATCATCATCATCATCATCATCATCATCATCATCATTATCATCATCATCATTATCACCGTCATCATCATCGCCGTCATCATCATCGCCGTCATCATCATCATCATCATCATCATCGTCGTCGTCGTCGTCATCCACCCATTACACATAGCTGCGATCGAAAGAAAGTATACTCCAGGCACACGCTGCGCAGCAGGCCAAAGTATGTCCCTTGTCCCTTGAAGGGATACTTTGGCGAGGTTAGCAGCCTGCGCAGTTACAGTGTCGGTGAAAGACTACAAACGGAAAAGTAAGTTTCGTCTCCTCTAGGCGACGAATTAGGTCACGCTGTATTTGTTTCTAGGTCAACTGTCTTTTACGAACCGTTTGAGAATGTTTTCGAACCGTTTATTGACACGCCGGATAGTGTCCTCACTTGGTTTCATACAATTTAAGAATCCAAGAAGGCAAATGGGTTTTTGGGACGGTAAAAGCATTTTTGTAGAGAAAAGGGTTAGGGCAAGGGCTAGGGATATATCTACAACTAACCCTTACCCGAACCCTTGTGGCAATATTCCGCTCTTTCCGTCACTTTTAAACAGTAGTGCGCTTCGCATCCGCGGCTAGCAGCGAGCCCAAAATATACTTTGAAGGGATGGAGGGAATACTTTCACCTGCTGCTAGCGGGAGTTTTGGCGATACTTTGTACCGATCGCAGCAATGTGTATTACCTCCGTCATCATCATCATCATCATCATCATCATCATCATCATCATCATCATCATCATCATCATCATCATCATCTTCTTATACTTCTTCCTCGAAAAAAATTGTTCTTATTCAATCTTTTATTTTTTTGCATGCAGGGTAGTAGGCCTATGTAAAACCTCACAAGAGTTGTTGAAAACTGTAATAAAGGACAGCTGTTGTCGGGTTGTATGCTTTTCGGGAATGTTTTGCCATGCCAGTGCGATGAAAATAGTTCCCTCTCATTAGCAATTACTCGTAAATACAGCAGATAAACAGCCCATTAGCAATTACCCGTAAATACAGCAGATAATCGGGCACATTACTGTCAAGAGATAATGGAGGCAGACGCGATATAGCAAACGCGCGCGCATTTGCGCGCGTAAATGCGAGCGCACTTGCGAGCGCGGTTGCTACGCCCGTTGCTATGAGGGTTTTGCTGAAAACTGTCAACGGAAAGGAACTGAAAATGAACACATGTTTTTGTGTAGATCTCCGACCTAGATATTTTGTATTTATCCGCATTAGTTTGATGTTAAATATTTACGTAGAATACAATTTAAATAACTGTCTCAATGTGACTATCACCGAAAAGCACAAGAATTTTGGACTATTATTTTTGTTTGGGAGAGAAACTACACCTATTGCCTGTGCTTTTCGGGAAAACCCTATTCCAAGGCTGTAATTTGACAGCATGCTATTTTCAATACGCAACTGGTTTCTCGCTGTGTGGGAAAGTAGTGATATGAGATAACCCTTTCTATGGGAGGCGAGATATAGCAGTGCTAGTTTTCACTAATTATTACAAATATTATTAATAATAAATGCAAGAAATATTTAATTTGTGCACGTCTCAAATTCTTTCACAGACACATTCTTTTCCGGGTATAATTTTTACGTGTATGGAGCGGAATATAGCAAATGCGAGCGCACTTGCGAGCGCATTTGCGCTCGCAAGTGCGCTCGCATTTACGCGCGCAAATGCGCTCGCAAGTGCGCTCGCATTTGCGCGAGGTGCGCGCATTTGCGAGCGCAAATGCGAGCGCAAATGCGCGCGCGTTTGCTATATCTCGCCTCCCATAAGACGCTACACAGCGCGCTCGCACTATGTGTTTGTTTTTGTTTTGGCAGTCGTTAACATGCTTTTGCCTGTGTATATATTTCTTTTAGCGCCTTGTTTTGTTACACACGTGTGATGTAACACTCAAGCAGCCAGTGAACAACACAGGAGCTTCTACCGCTGTGATATCGGGGATCCACTACCGCTGTGATATCGGGGATCCACTACCGCGCTGCTATCGGGGATACACTACCGCGGTGCTTGCCGAGGATCCATTTTATTTGGTTAACGTTTCTGGGGGTTATCAAAACAGTCAATGTAGATGAATTACAGTGGATCTCACTAATGTTGACGCAACGTTTGTGGTAGCCTACTTATCAGTAAAATTATATGTACGGTTATATCGATCTTATATTCTTTTATTCCTCTCTTGTTTCGAGCTCTTCAACGTGCAGACAGCTGTTTCACAACATGTCCTCACTTTTGGGTAAAGTAAAACCGGTGTCTCTCCCTGTGGTGTCTGATATAAAACTGCTTCCGGAAATTTTTGCTGATTTCTTCTGCAAAAAAAATCTCACAATTCGCCAAAGTTTTCCTTCTCCAGACCAGTCTGTTGTTTTGCATTCTTCAACTTTTTCTGGCACTCCATTGGTTAAATTCAGTCCTGTTTCAGAGGATTTCATCAAAAAAACTATCCTTCAAACTCCTCCCAAGTCATGTGAACTTGACCCCATGCCCACCAAATTTCTCTTTGAGCACCTTGACATTTTACTTCCCACTATTACCAACATTATGAACGAGTCTATTACATCTGGTATTGTTCCCCCTGAGTTCAAGACTGCTATCGTCAAGCCTTTATTGAAGAAATCCAACCTCGATGGTAATGATCTGAAGAATTACCGACCTATATCCAATCTTTCTTTTCTCTCTAAACTACTTGAACGTCTCATCCTTCAGCAACTTCTCTCCCATATATCTGCTCACAGTCTTCTTACTTCTCATCAGTCTGCTTACCGTCCTGGGCACAGCACAGAGACCGTTCTTCTTCGCGTTCTAAATGATCTTCTGATTTCTTTAGACAAAGACAAAATTTCAGTTCTTCTTCTCTTGGATCTTTCGGCCGCTTTTGATACTATCGATCATGAAATTCTGTTATCACGTCTCAATAACGATTTTGGAATCCAAAACAGTGCTCTTAACTGGTTTCGGTCTTATCTCTCAGAAAGAAAACAAGCTGTTCTCGTAAACGGTATTAAATCTACCGCACAACCGCTTGATTTTGGCGTTCCTCAAGGCTCTGTGCTTGGCCCTATTCTGTTCATTCTGTACACCTCTCCTCTCTCACGTCTCATTCACTCACATTCTGTCCGCCACGAAATGTGTGCTGATGACACCCAACTTAATCACTCTGACTCTCCTTCTAATTACAATTATTTAGTTCAGACCCTTCAAGATTGTGTTACTGAGGTAAAATCTTGGATGTCAAACAACCGTCTTAAGCTAAATGATAACAAAACTGAGGCCCTTCGTGTTTCTCCGTCATCTGCAGACCCCTCTTCTCTTCCCTCAACTATCACTGTTGAAACTACTTCTATTTCTTTTTTCTGACACTGTTCGCGATCTTGGGTTTTTTCTCGATCAGGATCTCTCCATGCAGCAACACATTGCAAAAACTTGTCAGATTGCATACATTGAACTTAGACGCATAAGCTCCATTCGACAGTATCTCACACAAGAAGCAACAAAAACACTAGTTAGCGCATGCATTCTGTCTAGACTGGATTATTGTAATTCACTCCTTGTAGGTTGCACACAGAAAGTCCTTAGACCTCTTCAGCAAGTCCAAAACTCTGCAGCTAAACTCATCTTCAAAGCACGGAAATCACAGCATTGCACGCCTCTCTTTCAAGAGCTACACTGGCTCCCAATTGAACAACGAATTAAATATAAAACCTCATGTCTCTGCTACCACATCATCTCTGGAACTGCTCCTAGCTATCTTTCTGAACTTTTGACTGTCTATGTTCCTTCTCGGTCTCTCCGCTCCTCTGCAGATGAAAGGATGTTCCGTGTACCAGAATACCACAGGGTGAGACACGGTGGTAGAGCTTTCAGTTTCTTCTCCGTTCATACCTGGAACTCGCTACCTCGGTCCGTCCGTCACAGTCCTTCACTAGCGTCTTTTAAAACGAACTTGAAGACGCATCTTTTTAGAGAGGCCTTTTCTTAGGCACCATGAGTGAGTGTTGTTAGTTATTTTTGGTGTTGAGATGTATATGTGGTTGCGTGTTATTGACAAATGTACGCATGTTGTGTTTACATTTGTTTGTGTAAAGCGCTTTGTGATTTTGGAAAGCGCTGTATAAATTGCCTGTTATTATTATTATTATTATTATTATTATTATTATTATTATTATTATTATTATTATTATTATTATTATTATTATAAAGCAATCAGCGAGACCCGAATGCGAGCGCCGGTGGTGAATGGCAGATCGGAACTCAAACGGCAATACGGGCTTTACCGTGGAGAAGGAGTATGAGATGGGTCGAATATGTGCTGTCTCTGGGTGGGGAATTTCATCCAGTCATAATCTATGATTTTAGCATGCGCTGACAGCTATTACGAAATGCCATAGATCAATTTCTATCAAGATAACCAGCAAGTTACAGGGTTTGTAACGTAAGAGTGGAAATTTCTTTTTTCTTTTTTTTCGGAAGCGTTTTCAGTCACACTCGGCAATTTCCGGAAACGTTAATTTCGCTTGGGGTGTACGCTGGGTGGAGTACGGTGCTAAAGGAAAGGGGTACTCGTTTAGACTATAGTTTGTAACCCACAAAAGATGCCTCTGACGGGATTGAACCCCATATGTTTGAATGCTTTTGTGTTCCTGAAGGGTGTTCCTGTGGCTTAGTCTCGATGTATGCCCCATACGGAACTCAGATGAGAGAGAGAGAGAGAGAGAGAGAGAGAGAGAGAGAGAGAGAGAGAGAGAGAGAGAGAGAGAGAGTTCCTGAAGGGTGTTCCTGTGGCTTAGTCTCGATGTATGCCCCATACGGAACTCAGATGAGAGAGAGAGAGAGAGAGAGAGAGAGAGAGAGAGAGAGAGAGAGAGAGAGAGAGAGAGAGAGAGAGAGAGAGAGAAAGAGAGAGAGAGAGAGAGAGAGAGAGAGAGACAGAGAGAGAGAGGTAGACAGGGAGAGAGAGAGAGAGAGAGAGAGAGAGAGAGAGAGAGAGAGAGAGAGAGGAGGGAAAGGGAGGCAGACGGACAGAGAAAGATACAGGCAAAGATAGACAAAAGACAGACAGAAAAACAGACAGACAGAGAGGCACCTCCTTGCGACCTCCAGCGTCAAAGACGCACAGCGTATACGCTGAGACTGTGCCGTGGTTTATGCATGCTTACTTCTCGCAATTCAGGAGATAATTACACAGTGTCTCGATGTGTGTGGCGTGAGTCAGGTGCATGCCCTTAAGGTAAATATCCATTATCATAAGCGTTTTAAGCTAGTTCGTAATCACACTTTGATATATCTGGCACCTACTTATCTCTGGTGCCATGCCAGGTGAGTTGCAAAGACATTGACAAGGAGGTGAATGATACTCGAAGAGCTAGGAAGCCCGAGGCAACGAGATCAGGGTATACCTCTCCGTGATCAGAGGTCTATCAGGCTAATCTTGTCGCATCTCTCTCTCTCTCTCTCTCTCTCTCTCTCTCTCTCTCTCTCTCTCTCTCTCTCTCTCTCTCTCTCTCTCTCTCTCTCTCTCTCTCTCTCTCTCTCTCTCTCTCTCTCTCTCTATATATATATATATATATATATATATATATATATCTAACAATGTATTGTAAATTGTCTTTATTTTGTATATTGGTTTGTAATAATAATAATAATAATAATAATAATAATAATAATAATAATAATAATAATAATAATAATAATAATAATAATAGCATTCTTTCGAAATTGCTAGGATCGTACAGAGGCCATTAAGGAGCAAGGACTAAAACAAGCCAAGGGAGGCAAGTAGGAATAAACATCAAGAATGGTAATTATCCCACTCTCTAACGTGGACAAGTCCGACATACTGGCTTAGATATAGAACACAATGCATTCAATAAGCCTGGTTTTTCTTACGCTTTTCGACATTTACCAAAAGGTCTCGTCAGAGGAGGTTAATTTGGCCTTGAATGTTTAGACAACACCGAGAGAAGCCTACACTATGTACCACAAGGGTAGTCATAAAGATATCATTGAAAAGTTCACCAGTGGCATATCTGCGTTTGGCCTGCATTTGAGGACCTCAAGCTCACGGGGAATCACGTGGAATTGAAAGCCAGCATGTCGCTCTTGCTGTTCCCCTTTGAGAACAAGATAACTACCAGTCTTGATGTTTATACATATAGCCATATCTGATTCAGTGGCATTGACAATGATATCAATTACTCAAAGAGCTGCTCAAGGCGTTGCAATAGCATCAGTGTATACGAGATGTATACCTCTCCGTGGTCAAAAGTCTGTCCTCTATGTCTATGGGCTTTATTTGATCCAGCATCTGGATCTGGGCGAATTGCTTCAGGTACTCACTATGATTTGGCATGGGGCTGATAAAGGACGGGTGGCTGATGGAATGTTCAGGCTAGCTAGATCTGTCTATAGATTTATCGCTTAACATGTAGGTATTGATTCATAAGGAAAGCACCTGCGATTCCCTGCAAGCAAGATACATCGAAACCTAAGTCAGTTAGGTAGTCAGGACGCTAGGAAGCAAGATACATCGAAACCTAAGTCAGTTAGGTAGGAAGGAAGTTAGGAAGCAAGGAAGAGGTACATCATATATGTGTTAATTAATTTTGTTATTTTGAAGGACAATTTGTTTTATGTTATGGCGGAGAAGAGGAAAAGGAAGGAACAGTGCATTTATGTGTCCGTGTGTGTGTATGAGGGTGTGCGTGTGTGTGGGTGTGTGTGTGGTGTGTGTGTGTGTGTGCGAGCGTATGTGTGTGTTTGTAACACACACACACACACACACACACACACACACACACTTGCGCGCGTAGGTTCTTTCAAGTTGTTATTTCAAGTTCTTTGATCTAGTGCATATAGATACAAAGAACTTATCAAGACGATGGCGGAAATCATTATCAAACCTACGGCGCCTGAGACCCGCCCATGCTACTATCTGCAAGCATCGGCAACTGCAGGTGTGAGTAACAGAACCAAGACCTGTACTGACATTTGGAAACCACGATGCTCGACATCCAATGGAACATAATTGTACACGTGCGGATACTCTGGCTATAATTGTCCAACACCAAACTGAACACCTTTGCAGCTAACCATTTTCATGCGTACGAGGGTAGCGCAATCTACAGCTGTTACTTTAAATGGAATTGGGTATAATTATAAGTTATTTTTGTTTGGTTGTATAGCTGTTTCCTATCCTCACACGCATACACAAACACAACATACACCTCATCTGCCTCTCTGTTTCAACAACATCACAGCCTTTACAAGATATTGTTTAGCTTGCTCTCTGCTTCAATTTTGGTCGAACTTCGCAATTCCTGAAAATCAGGAATAATTATTTTATAGGGAGCTGAAGGAGCAGATAAGAAAAGAGGTGAGGGAAGGAGAGTTGATGGTTGGCTATAATAGACGGTATTTTAAATTTCCATTTTCTAAAAGACAGAAAAATGGGCTGGGACAAAAAAAAAATACATAAATATATGCGCTGCACCTCGTGCCTTGTCAAACGGACTGGAAGAAAGATTATATTCTTTTTGGGCCATGTTCGGTCTTTGCGAAATCAATACTTTTAAAACAAGATGCCTCTCTCGCTCTCTCTCTCTCTCTCTCTCTCTCTCTCTCTCTCTCTCTCTCTCTCTCTCTCTCTCTCTTTTCTTCTTTCTCTCTCTCTCGCTCTCTCTCTCATACACACCTACACACTTATGCACAACACCCACCCACAAACTACACACACACACACATACACCCACACCCACACACACACTTATCAGTCACACATTCTTTCTCGAGAAAAACCCACACACACAAACACGCGCGCACACACACTTCCCTGCACCCTACCTCTACAAACACACACACACTCAAAACGCGCACGCGCACACTTCTAAACCCAAACCCCATATTTATGTATATGCTGGACGCATAATGAACTCCATTCCCCCCCCCCCTCTCTCTCTCTCCCTCTCAGCTCTCCCTGCTGTCACAAAGAGAGGGGTTGGGGGATGGGGGTTAAGCTCTTAATCTCTCGCGCTGTATTACCTCCTTTGTTAGGTTAATGGTGCGATGACATTCAAGAGATTAATGCTAGGCCAACTAAATAGGGGAGATACAGTCAGTGGATAGACGAGATAGATGGTAGACTACACTAGATGAGAAATTCAAATACAAAGGCCAGTCTGGATAAGTGCAATTTCTAACGATTTAAATTTATTACTTCGAAGTGGGTAGTCTAGGTCAAATAATTCTAAAGTGAGTCACTGGAATAGCGTCTATGTCAGTAGGGAGTAGCTCGGAGATATTCTGGGTGGTCGATATCTGGGGTAATAGTGCTACTGTGGACTGATCTCATCACAGGGCAGGAGTGTATCGGTATGGTTTCAGAGTCTCTCTGATAATCTGGCGAGTGCGATTCTCGTAGGTCGATCACTTAGCTGATAAATGGAGGGCGGCGGCTGGTCCCAGATACTCTGGGTGGTCTGTTTACCACACTTCGCGTGGCGTGGTCAGCGATGCAGGTCAGTCGGTCACGCGGTGACGCATTGACCATGAGTGATTGTTGTGGGTGGTACAGGTCTAGATTTCGGCTTTCGTTGCTAGCCGTCTAGGAGATGATGAAAAACAGTGGGGCGCTTCACGTTGACTCCCTGGGTTGTCAGGGGCCTGCAGCGGGTCAGCGACTGGGAGATGATACAAGGCCGGGGTAATTCGCCCGGTACAGGAACCGTCTTGACCAAGACGGATGGAAGCACACGAGTACTGCCGAAGCTCAGAGGTCGACCGGTGATGGAGACGTGTCTTCGGACAGGTTGTGGCTTCAGAGCTGGAAGATTTTCGACTGACCCCGAGTCTAACTGGGTAGCAAGCTTTAACAAGGGATTCCCCGAGGGGCGGGGCTTAAGCGCGTTGGCGAGCGAGCCTGCTATGGATGACTGGGTGAGTGAAGAGTGTCGCTGGCTGAGTGTGTGATGGCTGGTGGCAGCTTAGCTCAGAGGTTCGATTGTACGCCTCGTCACACCTGCACATTCCCCCACCCCCAAAAAATTAAAGAAGAAAAAATAAGTAATTTTCGGATGGAACAATGATAATAAGTCTTGTTAACTTTTCGGAACTCTTCATCCTTGTTGTCGAGCTAGCTGAAACTTCTCATTGACAGCTTATTTCAAATAATGATCTTATTTGCCACCGCAAAACCTGACTTCCCCATTTCCTCTCTCTCTCTCTCTCTCTCTCTCTCTCTCTCTCTCTCTCTCTTTCTCTCTCTCTCTCTCCTTGTTTGTCTGTCTCTATATTTCTCTCTTACTCTCTATCTCTCTTCATCATTATCATCATCATCGTCATCATCATCATCATCATCATCATCATCATCATCATCCCTATTACCACCACCACCAAATCATTATCATAGTCATCAGCAGCAGCAGCATCATCATAATCACCACCATCATCATTATCATCAAATTTTTCTTCTTCTTCTTCTTCTTCTTCTTCTTCTTCTTCTTCTTCTTCTTCTTCTTCTTCTTCTTCTTCTTCTTCTTCTTCTTCTTCATAGTGTGTATGTGAGAGGATAATGCAAGGACGTAAATATTGTAAGATTAGGCCAATAGCCTAAAATCTCCATCCTTGTAAATACAACTTCTTCTTCTTCTTCTTCTTCTTCTTCTGCTTCTTCTTCTTCTTCTTCTTCTTCTAACATCCCACCCTCCTCCCTACCTAATATATATATATATATATATATATATATATATATATATATATATATATATATATATATATATATATATATATATATATATATATATATATATATATATATACATATATATATATATATATATATATATATATATATATATATATATATATATATATATATATATATATATAGTACTCCTTCCAGTCTTTGTTGACTCCGTCGTTTGGCTTGGAAAGGCAATGCATGATGGTACCCCATACAATAGTCTACTACAGCATCGGAGGAGATTTGTGCATTGGAGAATAGCAGCTGCCGTTGACATAGAATTTGCCTGAAGCCCAATCAGAACACTTGGCACACTTCTTTTTTTTTCTTCTTCTTCCCCATCTCCTGGGCTATGTCACAACGCGCAGCCGAGACTGGCAGCGGCCGACGTTCGTCTATCAATGCAGGGTCTGCCTCGTAACTCAGTGGATATGGATCTGGTTCGAAACTCCCAATGGGGACGAACTTGTATGACTTACGTTCGAGACATTTGGGTCATCGAATGTTTTCCTCTTCCATTCAATAATGGTATAAGATGAAGTCAATCTAAAATTTCAAAGAAAATAAAATAAAATTTTGAAATTCAGGGCAGGGAGAAGTATCATTGAGCATATTTTCAACCTCATATAATCTGCGAGAAATATCTACAGCGCCAATAACATCTATATCATGTGTTTGTAGACTTCAAAGAAGCATTTGACCGAGTCTAACATGCAGCTCTATGGGCAACCAAGGGAGTGTACAACATTAGGCTTACCAATATCGGATTCTTCAAAAGCCTGTATGACAAGGCTACCAGTGCAGTCCTCCACAAATGCCCCTTCGGGAATTGGTTCAGAGTAACAATCGGGGTGCTGTCAAGGATGCCTACTCTCTCCAACACTCTTCAACATCTTCCTGGAGCGCATCATGTCAGATGCCTTTGCATATCACGAAGGCACAGTCAGCATAAGGGGCAGAGCAATCTCCAACAACCGTTTTGCGGATGGATTGGCTGGAGAAAAACAAGAATTTGAACAGTTGGTACAGAGCCTTGAAACCACCTCCATAGCATTTAGAATGGAAATAAGTGCAGAGAAGACCAAACTGATGACCATGAACACCAATGGCATCAACACGGACATCGGAGTCCTTGGCCAATCCCTCAACACGGTGCATAGCTTCAAATATTTAGGTGCCATTGTATCAGACAATGGGTTCAGTCAGGAAATCCTCTCCAGGATCGCACAAACAACTGCTGCCCTGACAATGTTGAAGCCCATTTGGAAAGACAAGACCATCGGTCTACGTGCCAAGGTAAGGCTGCTGCGCTCCCTTGTAATCTCCATCTTGCAAAGCATGGACCCTCACAGCAGACCTACAACGAAGAATGCAAAGCATACAGAGAGGAGGTGATACAAAAAAAACTTCTGGGCATTTCCTATACCCATGCAGCGACGAAGTCCGACAGATCATCACACAAGCCATTGGACAACACGATGACATGCTCACAGTGGTAAAGAAACGAAAACTCCGATGGTATGGCCACGTCATCAGAGCATCATGCCCTGCAATGACCATCCCGCAAGGCACGGTGCAGGGAGGCAGAAGAAGAGGGAGACCGAAAAAGAGGTGGGAGGACAACATTCGAGAATGGACTGGCTTGACATTGAGCGAAGCCACGGGGTTGCTGAGGACAGGGAAAGAAGGCATACGCTGGTTAAACGATCATCTGTGCGCCACCGACGACTTTCGATTTAAGGGATAGGATAGGATAGAATAGGATAGGATAGGATAGGGAGGCCCTACCGCCAATGGTGGGTGTAGACGTTAAACGTCAATGTTCGTTTATTCCACAGTCCAACCTAGTAATGGTATCTTCTTTGTTTTCTTCATTGCTTTCTCTCTTTGTTTCTTCGTTTTCTTCTTCTTCTTCTAGTTTTTGTTGTCGTTGCTGCTGCTGCTGTTGTGGTTATTGTTGTTGTTGTTGTTGTTGTTCTTCTTCTTGTTCTTCTTCTTGTTCTTCTTCTTGTTCTTCTTCTTCTTCTTCTTCTTCTTCTTCTTCTTCTTCTTCTTCTTCTTTCCTTCATTTCTTGTACTTCTTATTCGTATTCTTGTTGTTGCTGTAGTTTTGCTGTTGTTGTTCTTTTTTTTTCTTCTTGTTTTGTCTTTTTTGTGTTGTTGTTCTTGTTTTTATTGTTGTTGTTGTTGTTGTTGTCCTTCTTCTTCTTCTTCTTCTTCTTCTTCTTCTTCTTCTTCTTCTTCTTCTTCTTCTTCTTCTTCTTCTTCTTTCTTTCTTTCTTTCTTTCTTTCTTCATTTCTTGTACTTCTTATTCGTATTCTTGTTGTTGTTGTTGTTGTTGATTTTGCTGATGTTGTTCTTCTTTTTCTTGTTTTGTCTTTTTTTTGCTGTTGTTCTTGTTTTTATTGTTGTTGTTGTTGTTGTTGTTGGTCTTCTTCTTCTTCTTCTTCTTCTTCTTCTTCTTCTTCTTCTTCTTCTTCTTCTTTCTTCCTTCATTTCTTGTACTTCGTATTCTTGTTGTTGTTTTGTTGATTTTGCTGTTTTTGTTTTTGTTTTTCTCGTTTTGTCTTTTTTGTTGTTGTTGTTCTTGTTTTTATTGCTGTTGTTGTTGGTGTTGTTGTTGTTCTTCTTCTTCTTCTTCTTCTTCTTCTTCTTCTTCTTCTTCTTCTTCTTCTTCTTCTTCTTCTTCTTCTTCTTCTTCTTCTATTCCTGTTCCTCCTCCGTCTTCCCCTTTCTTTCTAGTCATCTTACGGTGCACCACCTCTTACACCGCTACTCCCTTCCACTCCATCTGTTTTGATTAACCGCCACGGCTTGAGTGCCTGAGTTATTTTGAAAACAGCAGCGTGCGCGATATTAACAGATTACTTTTCCTTTTATATTGAAAACATATCTCTTTGTTCCCTTCCTCCTCCTCCTCCTCCTTCTCCTCCTCCTCCTTGTCCTTCTTCTTCTTCTTCTTCTTCTTCTTCTTCTCCGTCAGCCCTCTTTCTTTCATCTTCATCTTCGTTCCTTATCTAGTCTTCGTTTTACCTACCACGCTCTCGCGTCTTCTGTTTGATTTTAGCGAAGTTTATCTTGAGCTTCAAACGTGAGCGAGAGGTAGCGTCAACAATTTGGACATCATTGAGTGGGGGGGGGGGGGGGGGTAATTTTAATGGCAGAACATTCCGAGTAACTTCCCCCCCCCTCACCCCCGCCCTCCCTCTTTCGTCCCTTCCTCCTGTTACGTTGAACCTCGCACGATAGTACGTGTGAGATGCGCACGATAGATCCGATCGTTTTGATTTGCAAAGCATGCAATATATTAATAATAGAGTGTATTTACCTTTGATTTGATTTTGCGTTGTTGTTAGAAGAAGCTTGATATAATGTTGATAATGTTAGTTGGTCGATATCATTGGAGAATTGTCTAGGGTTGCTTGTTTACTATCGATCGAAGCATCTAGATAGATCCACCAGAAGCTGAGAGATTCTTTTAGGGTAAAGAAAGTTATATGACGTAAGATAGCTCTGATGACGAAGTTTATTCTGATTGGTTATAATTGCGTCACACTAGAACATTCTAACGTTATCTGGAGTATAGGAAAAAAAAACAACTATATAATTGATGCACTGTGTTGTGAAAGGAGAAAGTGAAAAAAGCGACTGTGTGCAGTTGTTGATGTACGCTGAATAAAGTTGGAAAACTGTGATGATATTCTGGGGATGATACGTTTATCTTACTAGGGGGTAAGACTTATTGATAGATGGGCGATGTGCTACCACTATCGATCGTTCTTTTACCAGAATTCCGAAAGTTGTGTGAGAGACAGATCACGGCACTTTGGTCACATAAAATTTATATTTGTTCTCGGGAATTTTAGCATCATTTGGCTCACCTCGAGAACCGGTGATGACTAATCAAAAGACTAGATCAATATGTCTCGAGAGAAGAAAACTAATAGCTACACAACAATACGAATAGAATGACACCAGTCGTATGTATGTACTTTCACTTTTTATATATTCAACACAAACTTTAACATTTCTGCATTAACCGGTAAATCAATAATTAATATAGTTCAAGTGCTGGGAAAGTTCGTTAGCAGGTTTCCTTCATCATTTGCTAACTGCGGTTACGATTTTCACTGTTCATAGTTTTCTAAATGTTCTAGTTTTCTCGAGGGTAGGACTCAGTTCATTTGCGGGTGACTTATCTATTCTGGCGGTGAGTCGGGTCGCTCTTGTAGCTGTGGGGTTCGGACGTGGCCAGGTAGACTCTTGATTGTTCTCCTTTGGTGCCACGGGAGCGACGGTCAGGCGTTCGTCTCCACAAACCTTTATGATCCCAGGTCCGACCTGTAAAAGTCGGAGCTCTGGCTACAGTATTCTCGTTAGCTATAAGTGTGCGGTCTCCTCTGCAAAGTGTCTATAGCATCAGACACCTGCAGGGTTCCCATATGCACAATTCGATTCGAATCTTAAGGCTAAGATACACCAATCCGCATGCATACTGTCTCAGAAACAATAATCTGTTTCTGTAACTATATATATCAAGAACATATTATCAATACATGGCAATCAATATACAATAAACATACACACATCAAAACTACTCGTGTTATCTTACTTGTAGACTCTGGGACTCGTGAAATCGCCTTTTACGTCTCTAGCACTCTCTAGATGAGATGGAGATAGACAGACACTGCAGTTTGTTCCTTTGGTCGACCCTCACAGCTGAGCAGTTCGTTTGTGACTGACTAGCTGATTTTTGGTCCCCAAGGGTATGCAAGAGTTCCCAGTAGTCTTCTGACCAATCGTTTAGCTCTCGTTTTCTTTAATCTCGCATATACGGGATTAATCGTTTTGTTATGCATATTTTCTCCCCCTTGTTCTAGTCACTGGACGCGCATAATTATCTTTGAAGTGGAATGTCAGAATTAGAGTGGGGAAAGGATGCAATAACGATTACGCGGAACCTAGGCTATTTAGTGTCTTAGTGACTCTGGTCACCGTTGACGTTATGGTCAGTTTGGTCTTGAGTATGCCATTTAAAATTCTTGGTCGCTCCGGCTGTTAGATGGTATCTTGATCGGTTGGCGGGGTGACTGTCTCAAGGAAGTTAATTTGCCATGTGTGGGCTGCTTTTTAGATAACTGTTGTATTAACGTCCAGTTTCATTCGATGGTATCTATTTTGCGCTAAGCTAATTTCCTACATTTTGTCGTCAATATTTCTGCTGTTACAAAAACTTCATACGACGACTCCTGCCTTGTTGCTGAGTGAACAGGTTGCGTGGATAAACGAATCCGAGTTACACTTATCAGGATTCAAGCATTGGGGCTGAATCAACTACTGATAAAAACCAACAACGAGCGTAACACATCCTCCCACCTCCAACTCAAACACACGCACTCACACACTCACACTCCTAATATTTCTGTAAGTTTCTGCCCCCACCCTATACCCCATCCCTCTCCTGCACACCTTTCCCTTCTCTCTCTTCTACACCCAAGTCGTCTGGCCATATCCCCCCCCAACGCATCCCCCCTCTTTCTCCCTCTCATTATTGTTTATTTTCTGGTTGAAAGGCGTGTGAAAGATAGTAGCAACAATTTGGACATTTTGGATGAAGTGATTCCAGTCCTACTTTCCTAGATTTCTCTTTCTCTTCTTTTTCTGTCTCTCTATAAATATAGAAAACAAGATCTCTCTCTCTCTCTCTCTCTCTCTCTCTCTCTCTCTCTCTCTCTTTTTTTTTCTCTCTCTCTCTCTCTGTTTCTCTCTGTCCCTCTCTCTTTCTGTGTGTCTCTGTCTTTCTAATTCTCTGTAAGACCAATACTTTGAAAACAAGACGCCCGTCTCTCTCTGCCCTTCTCTCTGTCTTTCTCTCTGTCTTTCTCTATTCTTGTCTTTTTAAAAAGGCTCTCTCTCTGTGTGTATCGCTTTCTCTTTCTGTCTTCTTGTCTCTCTCTTTGTCTTTGTCTTTCTCTCTCTGTCTGTTTCTCTGCCTGTCTTTATCTCTCTCTGTTTCTACCTCTCTCCTTGCGTTTGAACTTTTGAAACTATTTTGAGATTCAAAGATGCGGGGTGAAAGATCGAGCAACAATTTGGACAATCTGGATTCAGTTCTTCCGAACTTCCTAGTACCCTCTCTCCTATCTTTCAGACTTATACTCCAAATATGTTTACAGGTTCGAAGGTTCAATTGAAAGATTTTGGCAACCGCAGGGTTTGCAGCGAGTGTAGTCAGTCGTTGTATCCTTATATTGCAACGAAATTGAAAAATCAGAGTTCTCTCCCTATCCGGCTTTCTTCTCTGCTTTGGATTTCTGTCTTAGGTTTATTTGCATCTTCAAAGGGAACGAAAAGATAGTGAAACCAATGTAAACATAGTGGATTAAGTGATAGTTCCAATAAGACCTACCGACTTTCCAAACTGTCTGTTTTGTTATATTTTTTTCAAAAGTTCTAACGTAGTACTGTATTTTATATATATATATATATATATATATATATATATATATATATATATATATATATATATATATATATATATATATATATATATATATATATATATATATATATATATATATATATATATATATATATATATATATATATATATATATATATATTTATATTATTTTTGTTGGGCAACTGGTCTGCAGAGAATGTAAAGCTAGTTGGTTTAGTTTTTTTTTGTTTGTTATTTTGGCAACTGGCCTGCAGAGAATGTATAGCTTTTTTTTAATTTTAAGGTTGGATCTCGACATTTGAAATAATTGAACAGTTCGAGTGAACTCCTACCTTTCTCGTCTTGCAGTGCTTGTGATAATTATCTGTTCATGAATGTGTTCAAACGTCGGGTAAAAGATCTCTTGCAAGTTCGTTTATAATTTAGTCTTATATAGCGCTTTTCCAGCTCAAGAGCTGCTCATGGCGCTGGCCGATACAGGATCTAACTCAAGCCGCCCGAGGCGCCAACGTGCTGCGCAGACTACCAGACAACTGAGCACAATCCTGTGCGATCGAGGATAGTGAGACAGACCCAGTGTTTGCTGTGTGTATTGGTGGAGCTAGCACACATCCATTCTGGACATGGGCGTCACGATCTTTAAAGTCCGAGCGATGGAATTCGTGCTTGCACATACTGTATCTCGGTTTATGCTTTCATCCGAAGAAGACTGTGGAGGGCGCATGGCTGAGCATCAGGGTCATGCGTGCGTGTGTGTGTGTTTATTTTTAGACGGCATTGTTTTGACGGACCTCGTTTTCTTTGGGTCAAAAGAGTGTTCCGTGATAGTTAGGGTAAGGGTTAGGGTTAGTGTTTGCGTTTCATTAAAATCATAACAACGGCGTCTTCGCAAGAATATGTGTGTGTGTGTGTGTGTGTGTGTGTGCGTTTGTGGTGTGGGTGTATGTGTGTGGGTGTGTGTGTGTGTGTGTGTGCGTGGGTGTGAGTGCGTGTGTGTGTGTGTGGCAATAGAGATGTGGTAACTTCAAAGAGCAACGATGATTATGTATAATCTGTATTGCATTGAATTTAAATACTCTCTATGTAATCAGTATCCTAACCTGCACTGAATAAACGATTACATGATTAAGTGATTAAATGATTAAACGAATTTATACTATCCCTGTCCTATCCTATTCTGTCCCGTAACTCGGAGGTCGTAGGGGCAAAACAGATGATCGTTTAACCGGCACACTCCATCTTTCTCTGTCCTTAGCAACCCTGATGGCTTCGCTCAGTGTCAAACCAGTCCATTCTCGGATGTTGTCCTCCCACCTCTTTTTCGGTCTCCCTCTTCTTCTACCTCCTTGCACTGTGCCTTGCACAATGGTCTTTGCACAGCCTGATGATCTGGTGACGTAGCCATACCATCGGAGTTTCCGTTTCTTCCCCACTGTGAGCAGGCCATCGTGTTGTCCAATGGCTTGTGTGATGGTCTGTCGGACTTCGTCGTTGGTGATGTGTTGGGTATAGGAAATGCCCAGCAGTCTTCTGTAGCACCTCATCTCCATGCTTTGTATTCTTCGTTGTAGATCTGCTGTGAGGGTCCATGCTTCGCAAGCATATACATAGGAAAATGGAGATGACAAGGGAGCGCAGCAGTCTTACTTTGGAATGTAGACTGATGGTCCTGTCTTTCCTAATGGGCTTCAACCTTGTCAGGACAGCAGTTGTTTGTGCGATCCTGGAGAGGACTTCCTGTCGAGACCCATTGTCTGATACAATGGCTCCTAAATATTTGAAGCTATGCACTGCGTTGAGGTATTGGCCTTGGACTTTGATGTCCGTGTTGATGCCATTGGTGTTGTTGGTCATCATTTTGGTCTTATCTGCAAGTATTTCCATTCCATAAGCTCTGGAGATGGTGTAAAGCCTCTGTACCAGCTGTTCAAGTTCTTGTTCCTCTCCAGCCAACCCATCAATGTCATCCGCAAAACGAAGATTGGAGATTGCTCTACCCCCTATGCTGACTGTGCCTTCGTGATCTGCAAGGACATCTGACATAATGCGCTCTAGGAAGATGTTGAAGAGTGTTGGAGAGAGTAGGCATCCTTGACGCACACCGATTGTTGTTCTGAACCAGTTCCCGATGGCGCTGTTATGGGGGACTGCACTGGTAGCCTTGTCAAACAGGCTTTTGATGACTTCAATAATTTTAGGGCTGATGTTGTACATTTTCATTGTTACCCATAGAGCTGCATGCCAGACTCGGTCAAACGCCTTCTTGAAATCTATGATCACATGAGATAGATGTTGATGGTGCTGTAGGTATTTCTCACAAATTATACTGAGGTTGAAAATCTGTTCAGTGTTACTTCGCCCTGCCCTGAATCCTGCTTGTTCTTCAGTTATGATTTGTTCAGCTTGGGGTTTCAATTTCTACTATTTCTTGTAATCATTTAATCACTTGTGGTGCTAATTTGTGCAATGACAGTTGTTATGTAGGTTTGTAAAATATAAGTCCTCCCTTCTTTGCTTGTGTAGTTATTTCTGTGATTAGAATTGATTTGTATGATATATACATTAAAAAAATACAATATGAATGTTCTTTTCCTACCTGTTATCTGTACTTTAATATAAGCGAGAGGAAAATTATATATAGATGTCCAGTAAGAATGTGAAATGCCAACTGTGTAGGGCACAGGTGTTATGTTTTATTTTTATTGATTGATGACGTCCTTTAACTGCTTGCAAAACATGTCTTAATTTCTCAGAGTGAGATAATAAAGTGTTCTTGTATCTTGTATCTTGTAAACTATATACTGTATTGCATACATAATCAACTCTTCGTTGTACAAGATTATGTAATCTGTACTGCATTTTTTAGGTATTCCGCTCTGTATGTTTTATGTACTTTGTAATGAATGGTGTATGTCCTGTGGCCTGCATTGCATAGTAAAGCGAGGAAGCATGTTGTTTGATTAATTCGGTATTAATTGACTTGCTTTGTTTTTGCAAAGGCGATTGTGCGTGGTTGTGTGAGTGTGTGGGGTTGTGTGAGTGTTTGGGGTTGTGTGAGTGTGTGGGGTTGTGTGAGTGTGCGTGGTTGTGTGAGTGTGCGTGGTTGTGTGAGTGTGTGGGGTTGTGTGAGTGTGTGGGGTTGTGTGAGTGTGTGGAGTTGTGTGAGTGTGTGTGGGGGGAGGGAGGGTGGGTTGGGAGATAGTTTGAACAATAGTATGTAATTAAAATCAAATAATATCTTTCATGAAAAAAGTCATCATTCTTTGAAGATCTTAATGGCCACACTTCCCTTTAGTGGTAGCTTCGGGTTCTTTCTTGTTCTCAGTATATCTTCAGCTAGCTACAAACGTCATTGAGAGATAGTGGGAACCAGTTGGACATCGTGGATAAGTGGCAAGTCCATTAAAAGACCATTGAGAGTGCCTACATGTTCTCCTGCACAGCCCTCTCTCCAACTTTGTTTTTTGAGGTTCGAGAGTCGGTTGAAAAGTCTTTTTCCCACTGTCTTGAAAGTGATACTGATAGTAACTAGAGTCCTTTCTTTGACCTTTTGTTCTAGTAATTGAAAATCCGAAGTAGTCATCTATGTGCATCATCATCATCATCATCATCATCATCATCATCATCATCATCATCATCATCATCATCATCATCATCATCATCATCATCATCATCATCATCATCATCATCATCATCATCACAATTATCATCACAAGGGAACCCGAAATTAGGTTACATGTGTATATAGACGTATGTATCGTTTTTAAAATAAATATTAAATGTGTTGGTTGTTAGTACAGTTTAACTTTAATTTCATTAATTATTGTATGGGACTGTGATATCTTGCACGTAAACCTTTTTTTTTGTAATGGCTCTCTGTGATAACTGTACCCTGGCTGAATTTGTGATTGGAGGGAATAGCCTCTTCTGTGAGAATTTGTTTTACATTTTTTATTACATAATTTACTACATAAATTAATAGTGTGGGTGTGTATTTGTTTGTCCATATATAATCGTATCCTACATGTTGTAAAGATTTTAAACAAATATTACTTTATACTATGTTTAATTTTGTACTTGCATTTTTATTTTTATTTTCATTTTTATTTGTTTTATTTTAGTGATCAAGTGCCTGTCATAATTCCTTGTAAGAGGTAATAAAGATTTGTTGAATTGAATTGAATTGAATTATCATCATCATCATCATCTTCATCATCATCAGCATTATTATCAGCATTATCATCATATCATCATCACCATCGTCATCATTATCATCATTAACATCATCATCATCGACATCATCATCGTCATCATCATCATCATCATCATCATCAAAGCCAAAAGAGGGAGCTTTAGATGCGAAGCGAGCGATATAGGTCCAACAGCCGAGTTCATTTCCTTAATATCGGAATAATGGCAAATTCCACGTATCCCATTTCTCTCATTTTTCTTTGTGATTTCTTTCCCTATGTGTATCTCCTTTTTTTTTTCCCCAGAGGCGAGTGCGAGATTTTAGCTATTACGTTGCGTAGCTGAGTTACGCCGAGCGGCGAGGGAAACGTACGTAAACCTCTGCGAGTCTCAGCCGCGGAGTGCGTTTGGCAATAGTTTACATTGCACTGCGTAGACCGTGGCATCAGCTATGGGGTGACGGGAAAAGCCGTGAGGCGATTGATGTGGAATCACCGCTGCTCTATCTCGCTCTGCCAAACAAGGCACCTGCAAGAATGGTGTCGTGCGCGTAGCAAAAAATAAGTCGACATCATTCCACATTCCACATACCTCCACCACCCATAATCTACTTTCTACTCTTATGAATGTCTCCAGAAGCAAGGCGTATTTGTCTTTGTACGGTCATTTGGAACACAGTTTTGCTATCTGGGAACATGCGAATGTCTCCAGATCCAAGGTAACTTCCAAAACGCAAGAAAAATTAAGTTTCGTCTCCTCTAGGCGACGAGTTAGGTCACGCTGTATTTGTTTCTAGGTCAACTGTCTTTTACGAACCGTTTGAGAATGTTTTCGAACCGTTTATTGACCCCGGATAGTGTCCTCACTTGGTTTCATACAATTTAAGAATCCAAGAAGGCAAATGTTTTTTTTGGGACGGAAAAAGCGCATTTTTCTAGAGAAAATGGTTAGGGCAAGGGTTAGGGATAGATCTACAGCTAACCCTTACCCGAACCCTTGTAGCATATTTCCGATGATTCCGTCAATTTTAAACAGTGTTTTTGCATGTTCTAAGAAACAAGGAGTTTATACTCTCTCTCTCTCTATCTCTCTCTCTCTCTCTCTCTCTCTCTCTCTCTCTCTCTCAAATTTATGTATCTCACTGTGTGTGAATGCGTATGCGCGCGCGTGTGTATGCGTGTGTGTGCGCACGCGCGTGTTTGTGTGTGCGTATACTTCATTTTGTTGTGTATGTTTGTGTGTGATAGAGAGAAAGAGAGAGAAAGAGAGAGAAAGGGAGAGATGGAGAGAGAGAGAGAGAGAGAGAGAGAGAGAGAGAAAGGGAGAGATAGATGGGGAGGGAGAGAGAGAGAGAGAGAGAGAGAGAGAGAGAGAGAGAGAGAGAGAGAGAGAGAGAGAGAGAGAGAGATAAAGGTAGAGAGAGTATTTATGTATTTGTTTGTGTTACGTTATGTTATTTATCGTTTGCATATCTCTATACTTATAATGACCAGTTACAAAAATATCAGTAGAACCTTGGTTAATCTGACGAATAAAATTGATGACTTGAAGGAAACATATAAAACCTGAAAGGCGAGAAGAAAAAACATATCTTAAGAGACATAGACATAAGATTCTTTATTCGCTTCAAATGTAACACACCGAAGAATTTGCTTTGCGCGTTTGGGAATGGCATAAATCATTGACAATAACAATTAAAAACACAATTGGTTCCGACATCTGTGAATAGCTCGGGACCTACAGACAATTTCTTCATTCACTCACATCCACAAATCATCAGTGAACCTCACACAAATGTCGTTTGATGAGTTGCATTATATAAATTGATAATACCTTCATAAATAACGTTGAGGAGTTCTTTGTATTCTTTGTATTCTGTTTCAGAAAGACCAGGCAAATAAACGAGCGAATGATAAGTACAAGAAGAAATCATTTGTACAGGATGACGCGGACAGTGAACCAAGTTTACCAGACTGCCGCCGTGCTGGGTACGAGTCTAATTTATTAACCCGCCACTGTTCACGTCATGAAAAGAAAGCAGAACGCAGAGCGTTCCAGAATGATACAATCAGCCAATCAATGCCTGTGAGCACTGGCCATCTTACTGTTGCTATTAGTGGGATGGTTGTTTTAGTGTATAGTTTCCCCTTCTCCTCCAGCACCGGGCACCTAGGATTGTGCTGAGCGTCAGACTGTTCGCCCTGGTCCGCAAGTGAGTGCCTCGGGCAGTTTGAGCTAGACCTTGTATCGGCCAGCGCCTTGAGCAGCTATTGAGCTGAAACAGCGCTATTTAACAATTATAAATATAAGAATAAATAAATAGATAAATAAATACATATGCATATGCGGTATATACAGCTTTCCATTTGTCCGTCCTTCTCTCTCTCTCTCTCTCTCTCTCTCTCTCTCTCTCTCTCTCTCTCTCTCTCTCTCTTTCTCTCTCTCTCTCTCCTCTCTCTCTCTCTCTCTCTCTCTCTCTCTCTCTCTCTCTAAACATATCTATATCCCGTGTTTGTAGACTTCAAGAAAGCGTTTGTCCGAGTCTGACATGCAGCTCTGTGGGCAACCATAAGAGTGTACAACATCAGCCCTAACATTATTGAAGTCATCAAAAGCCTGTGTAACAAGCCTACCAGTGCAGTCCTCCACAACAGCGCCATCGGGAACTGGTTCAGAACAACAATCGGCGTGCGTCAATGATGCCTACTCTCTCCAACACTATTCTACATCTTTCTGGAGCGCATCATGTCAGATGCCCTTGCAGATCACGAAGGCACAGTTAGCGTAGACGATAGAGCAATCTCCGAACTCCGTTTTTTGCGGATGACATTGATGGATTGGTTGGAGAAGAACAAGAACTTGAACAGCTGGTACTGAGGCTTGACAAAAAAATAAGTGCAGAGAAGATCAAATTGATGACCAACAACACCAACGGAATAAACATGGACAACAAAGTCCAAGATCAATCCCTCAACACGGCGCATATATCTTCAAATATTAAGGAGCCATTGTATCAGACGATGGGTCCCGACAGGAAATTCTCTCCAGGATTGAGCAAACACCTGCTGCCCTGACAAGGTCAAAGGCCATTTGGAAAGACAGGACCATCAGTCTACACTCCAAAGTAAGCCCGCTGAGCTCCCTTGTCATCTCCATCGTCTAATACGCTTGTGATACATGGAATCTCATAGCAGACCTACAACGAAGAATACAAAGCATGGAGATGAGGTTCTACAGAATATAACACACAGACCATCACACAAGCCATTGGACAACACGATGACATGCTCACAGTGGTAAAGAAGCGGAATCTCCGATGGTATGGCCACGTCACCAGAGCATCAGACCTTGCAAAGAAGAGGGAGACAGAAAATAGGTGGGAAGACAAACATTCGAGAATGGACTGGCTTGACACTAAGCGAAGCCATGAGGGTTGCAGAGGACAGAGTAAGATGGAGTACGCTGGTTAAACGATCATCTGTGTTGCCCCAACGACTTTCGAGTTATGGGATAGAATAGGGATAGAATGATGATGATGATGATGATGATGATGATGATGATGATGATGATGATCATAATAATAATAATAATAATAATAATAATAATAATAATAATAATAATAATAATAATAATAATAATAATACAGGATGCTATGTACGCGCCTTTCCCCAAGGCTCAAAGCGCGGCGATCTATACCAACATACACGCTCACCTGTCTCATTTACCCTCACAAACACCAAATACACATACATCACTCAAACAGGTGGTGTAAAGGCAGGGAGATCGCTATTATAAGAAAATCGAATTTTTATTTTTGAAATTTTTATATTGACTGCATCCTGTACCATTATTGAAGGGAGGGAGGAAACCGGAGTGCCCGGAGAAAACCCTCAGTGACCTCAAAAGTCTCGTACCTAAGTCACATACGTTCGCCCCTTGCGGGAATCGAACCCGCGACCTTCGGCATAGGAAACCGGCGACTTATCCACTGCGCCACGAGGCCACCCCAGATGAAGAGGATGATGATGATGATGATGATGATGATGATGATGATGATGATGATGATGATGATGATGATGATGATGATATACATAACGATGATTTTGTTATTGTTGTTGTGGTTCTTCTTCTTCTTGTTTTTGTCCTTTTTATTGTTATCATTATTATTATTATTATTATTATTATTATTATTATTATTATTATTATTATTATTATTATTATTATTATTATCATTATTATTATTATTATTATTATTATTGTTATTGTTATTGTTATTATTATTATTATTATTATTATTATTATTATTATTATTATTATTATTATGTTGTTGTTGTTGTTGTTATTATTATTGTTGTTGTTATTATTATTATTATTATTATTATTATTATTATTATTATTATTATTATTATTATTATTATTATTATTGTTAATGTTGTTATTCATGCAGTGAGCGTGCTGATGGTGATGAAGTCAGTCCATGCGCAGACCTGTGTGGTGAAGATATTTGAGCATGTACAGCAGTGCTTCCAGCAGCAAGGCTTACAGATGGAGACTGAGCCCGGCATGCAGCACGACTCCAGACAGATTATGCGAGAGGCCCAGAACACGGTCCCTGAAGTCTTGTGCCGGTACGTCAATTGTTGCACAAGGGTATTCCTCAAGTAGACTGGATCTTCTATAGCAAAGCGGTAGTAGGTCCAAGATAACATTGCGGAACAGTAGCAGCATTGTCGTAACTATACGTATTATAATGATAGAAAAGGAACTATCCTATCCTATCCTATCCTATCCTATCCTATCCTATCCTATCCTATCCTATTCTATCCCATCCTATCCCGTAACTCAAAGGTCGTTGGGGCACCACAGATTATCGTTTAACCAGCATGTCCCCAGAACAGAGAAGAGGAACAAACCTTCCCAGTTCTTCGACAAGTTGAGGCAACAGTGCAATCACTAATGAAGGGGAAGTCAGCGGGAGTGGACAACATACCCGCGGAATTGGTGCAAGCCGGAGAAGATGCGCTGATTGACGCCCTCACCATTATATGTAACAAGATCTGGCAGAACGGGGAGTGGCCTACACCATGGACAAAGTCGCTTGTCATCACTCTTCCCCAAAAGGGTAACCTTCAGGAGTGTGAAAAATACCACACCATCAGCCACACCAGCCAT
The DNA here is from genome assembly GCA_036898135.1 of Oncomelania hupensis. Taxonomy (NCBI): domain Eukaryota; kingdom Metazoa; phylum Mollusca; class Gastropoda; order Littorinimorpha; family Pomatiopsidae; genus Oncomelania; species Oncomelania hupensis. Next base: position 46,354,448 of record CM072523.1, on the reverse strand, counting down.
CCCAGAAAGGTCCCTCTGAAAATAAAACTCAACGGGTTGAAACCCCAAGCTGAACAAATCATAGCTAAAGAACAAGCAGGATTCATGGCAGGGCGAAGTACCACTGAACAGATTTTCAACCTCAGAATAATCTGCGAGAAATATATACTGCACCAACAACATCTATATCATGTGTTTGCAGACTTCAAGAAAGCGTTTGTCCGAGTCTGGCATGCTGCTCTGTGGGCATCCATGAGAGCGTACAACATCAGCCCTAACATTATTGAAGTCATCAAAAGCATGCATGACAGGGCTACCAGTGCAGTCCTCCACAACAGCGCCATCGGGAACTGGTTGAGAACAACAATCGGTGTGCGTCAAGGAAAAAGAACTATATATAACTATATGTTCCCAAAGGAAGATCCCCAGTCCAAACAGTTAGCCGTTTCACACTGCACCACAGTTCAAAGGCAAGGTGGTGGAACGTTTTTTTTTCTAGAATACTGTTGTTCCACTCTACATATTTGCTTATGGTCCTGATTTGGCTCGGAAGAGTCCGCTGGACCTAAAGCAATAATCATGTAATGTAATGTACTGTTGGTTGAGAGCGCTGTGTGTGACCGCGGCTTCTATGTAGCGTAGTTATTACTACCGCAGTGCGATCGCGAATCCATTGTACTGTCTATAGGCCTATCAGCGCGATCTTCGAGAATAGTGCACACACAGGTTTCAGAGGTTAAACAGTTCGCCACTAACTATACATAAACCCAGGCGACTCCCTCAACTAAGCGGCACCCATTTAGTAGTATATTTCTGTCCTATAGCTTCACAAGCATGGCAGTACGTTCATGACGCTGGGTAATTCTATAGAAAGAAGAAGAAGAAGAAGAAGAAGAGCAACAACAACAACAATGACAATGATAACAGATAAAGATAATAATAATAATAATAATAATAATAATAATAATAATAATAATAATAATAATAATAATAATAATAATAATAATAATATTATTATTATTATTATTATTATTATTATTATTATTATTATTATTATTATTATTATTATTATTATTATTATTATTATTATGAAGCTGGATCTCACACAGGTAGGCGCCCATATCTGGAGGTGACGAAAACTAACGAGCCAGTGGTTGCGTTCAATGTCTTATGTCTTGTATTACATTTGAATGGCTTGCCATCTTGTTTGTGTGTTGTTTTTTTTTTCAGACAGAAAGAGGCTTACAAGGAGGCAACGGGCTGCGCCTTGACCCTTTTGAAGAAGTGCCTGGATCTCGATGGTTTGGGCGGCGCTCTTCCGAACGTGGAGAACTTCAAACAGGGCATAGACGTCGTCTGCAAAGACCAGGAAAGTTAGTTTTGCTTCCAAATAGGTGCAAAGTGCAAGATATGGGTGCTTGTGTGTCTAGCTAAGCGCTTTTTTCTTCAATCAAAAGACTCAAAGCACGGCGATCTATATTCATACCAACATACTCTCTCATCACTTGTTTAGCACGCTCTTACATACACAACAAACACACATAAAACACTCAAACATGTGCTGTAAAGGCAAAGAGATGGATGTTAGAAAAAGGAGATACATGTAAGTTCGAATTTTATTTTTGAACTGAGTGCATCCAATTTCATTACTGAGGAGAGGGAGAAACCGGAGTATCAGGAGAAAACCCTCGGTGACCTGCATAAGTCTAGTTCCTAAGTCACATAAAGTTCGCCCCATGTGGGAATCGAACCAGCGACCTTCTGTATAAGCAGCCGGTGACTAACCAACAGCGCCACCAAGCCAAGATATAAGACACAATATACAGTACATATGGTAGGGGCCGGGTAGCTCAGTTGGTAAGAGCGTCTTGCTAGTAACCGAAAGGTCGCTGGTTCGAATCCCGGATTGGTCAACGTGTGATCATATTATTTTCCCCTTTATAGTCAGGAGGCCGAACTCAGATATATGCAACTTGTTAAATTTTGCGTGATAGAAGCATCCATCCAGTCTAGATAGTATGTATAGATACAGACTAATGTAACCTGGGTGGATGGACATTCTGAATTTGCCTTATTTGGCCGCCATGACAGTTTTCAAAATGGCTGCGCTTATTTGATAAAAACAACCTATCTCGGGTGTTTTTTGAGATAAATTAGATTTTATTTTTGCTACTTATACATTTTTGAGCACGCAGAAATCAAAAATGCATGCTAAAATGTGATAAGATTAGTGCTCATATGATCTTTTGTTAGTTATTGCTAAAAACATTAAAAACTTCATCAGCGCATCTGTTTTCACCAATGAGGCAGTGAGAAGTGTCTTGAAGGACATGTCAGAAGAAGAAACTACTGATGAAGAGAATGAACCTCTTGCAGAAAAACACATGCACAGCCTGATACATCATGAGGATGAGATTTTCAGCTGGGTCTATCGAGTGGCAGTGAAGATCCACAATGACATAAAACACACTCCATGACATGAAATTGTCGGTGGACTAACCCAAGACAATGCAAAGAAAGTCGTTCCAGAAAGTCTTTACTTGTTAATCAACCTTCTTTGCGCAGGAGAAAACAATGAAGAGCTAGTTGACAATGATGATGATGAGGAAACTGTAGTCAGAAACAGAGTTCTCAGCATATGTCAAGATATTGTGTTCACAACGTCAAGAGGAAGAAAATTGACCCCGAAACATCTCGGTATTGGTCTTGCTGTACACCAAGCCACGCGTTCGAAAGACCTTGTCACACTTCTCCATGCTGCTGGACACTCAGTTTCCTATGACTCTGTCCTTCGAGCAGACACAGCTATTGCAAATGAAGTGGTTGAGCAGTATTAAAACCAGGGCAACGTGTTAAATCCCAGGAATTTCTTGCACGAAACGAACGAAGGGTACATTCGTTTCTCGAATAACAACATTGACATTCTAGAAGAAACTTTGAGTGGCACTGGAACATTCCATGCCAGCCAGTATGTGGCTCTCAAGTGCAAAGGACCACGGGAGCTAGATATGGACATTTAGATAAAGAAATGTCGCTCAAAAGTGCTTCGTGCACCCCCAGAGATCACTGCTGTGCAAGAAGTTGACATGACCAACCCAAAACCAGAACCCGTTTTTGCACATCCAGTACAGGAGGCTTGATATCAGGCCAATGACCAGAAGGTTTTAGAGGCAAACTCACAAGACCTTGCATGGATTCTGGCTAGACAGCAACAGCCAAATGCTCAGGTCGTTCCAGGTTGGAATGGTTTCAACCAGAAGGTGTGCACGTCAAACCCACCAGTGACTGTAATTGGTCCAATGCCAATACTAAATGCACCAGCGCATGAATTCTCCACAATATGGACAGTTATGCAGAACTGTAAAGCGATGACAGAAATGCTGAGGCAAAAGTACACCGTACTCACGTTTGATGAGCAGTTGTACTGCAAAGCGAAAATGCTGCAGTGGGACAAGCCAGAAGAATGTCGGGGCTTTTTTCATCATGCTCGGAGGGTTTCATACTCAGCTAAACTTCTGCAAGGTCCTAGGCGAGTACATGGCTTCGTCGGGTCTAGAAACTCTCTGGACAGAAAGTGGCATCCTTGGAGAAGGAGCAGCAGAGAACGCCATGAGTGGAAAAGGGTGGAACCGTGCATTCTGGGTGCACAAGCTCACACTGGAAGCACTGTGGTCAGTTCTATGGGCAAGTTTTAAAGTATGGGCTGAAGAAAATGAAAGAGTGATCAGTGAAGACTTGGGAGCTGCATCAAGAAAGGTTGCCGAGGATTTCACAGGCAAAGATGACAAAGAGATCCAATCATTCGTAACAGCTCTGCTGTCAAAGACTGACGAAGTCAAAGTTCTCTTGACGAGTTTGAAGCATCATGTAGCGAGCTAGCCACCTTTTGCTACTGGAGGAACTACATGAAACTAGTATCCTTTCTTCTGAGGTTCACACGTTCTCTCCGTGATGGAGACTGGGAGCTGTTTCTGTCATCCTTTGCAGAGATGCTTCCATGGTTTGGAGCTTTTGATCACTACCATTACACTCGCTGGGGAACTGTTTTCCTGGCTGACATGAAGATGTTGCCACAGACAGCACCAGAAGTACATCATGGCTTCATGGCTGGAGACTTCGTCACAAAGGAAACCAAGCAGAAATTCAACCAGATACCTGATGATCAGGCAATAGAACACGTCAACAAATCAGGGAAAGTAGCTGGCGGCCTTGTTGGCATCACACGAACTGACACAGCCAGGGACAGATGGTGCCTAAACCTCAATGAACGGGCTCAGTTGGCCAAAGACACTAAGACAATGTTCAATTTGTCAGATGAAGATGAACATGAAGCACACAAAGACTGTGGGAAAATGAAAATGAAACAAGACCAAGAGCACGAGCAAAACCTCGTCAACTTGTTGGAAAAATTCAACCCATTTTCCCAAACATCATTTGACTTGACTTCTCTCACAACTGGTGATGTTGCCAGTGATGTGGTGACACACGATCTGCTCACAGCCGAAGAAAGTGGAAAGAATGTCATTGGGGCGTTCGTGCACGACAGACTTGTGGAAAAGACAACAAAGTTTCATGACCGGCTGAAAACCAAACATCTTAAAACCTTTGAGTCAATGTACACTCTAGCAATCAACATTGGAAAGGAGAAAACGGTTGCCTTGAAAGCAGACAGGGACTTGTTCAGGCGAGTCATTACGGCTATGGAAGCTGGAAGAGATGTTGACATCAACAAGTTGTTGGAGAAAGAACTTTGCTCAGTGCCTCTTTCACTAGCAACTGCTGATTGCCGACTGCGACTGCCAAGAAACAAACTGATCTCGGCAAAATCCTCCAGCAAGGCTTACCACAGAATGCTGCTCCACCTCCTCACCCAACGTGCACCATAGTCGATGGGATGGCGATGATACAAACCTTGGGAAATCGGATGGGGGCAAAAACACTCGGGGAATGGAGTGACAATTTTGCAGAGCAAGTTACCAAGCTCTTCTCCAATTCCTGCACAAGGGTTGCCCTGGTCTTTGACCGGTACAACAAGTTGACTATCAAATCAACAGCACGGACAAAAAGAAATGAAGGGAGGAAGGCCATCAAGAGAAACGTGCAGTCAAGAAGTCAAGCAATTGGAAAATGGGACAGGTTCATCTCTCTGGATGAAAACAAAGCCAGTTTGACCGACTTTCTCTGTACAGACCTGGCAAGCAAGTTCGAGAACGCACCAGGAAGAGAACTAGTTCTCAGTGGTGGATTCGCAGATGCAGCCAAGGTCTGGACATCAACAGGGAGAGACGTCACACAGCTGTCCTCTCGTGAACACGAAGAAGCAGATTCAAGGATGCTGCTTCACGCAAGAGTAGCCAGCGAGCAAGGCTACATTCAGACAGTTGTTGTCAGTCGTGATACTGATGTCCTTGTACTGCTTACTGCTCATCAGCCCCAACTTTGTCTCTTCATGTGGATGCAAACAGGAACACCGAGGAAGAACCACTTCGTACCTGTTCATCTCATCAACATCACTGATCAACAGAGAAACTCTCTTTTGGCGTTTCATGCCATCACAGGGTCCGACAGTACCAGCCAGTTTGCTGGCACTGGAAAAAAGTCTGCCTGGAACGTCTTTCTCAGCAATCCACAACTTCTCGAGAACCTCGGAACTGAAGATTTCCCTGACGACAAGGTGCTGACAGATGTTGAATTATTCGTCTGTAAACTCTACTGTCCAAACACGAACTGCACCTCTACTCAGCAGCTGAGGTGCGATCTCTTTCACAGTGTGAAGAAAACAATCGAAAACCTGCCTCCCACTCGGGAGGCACTGCAATTGCACATCAAGCGATCCCACTACCAAACACTTGTGTGGCGTAGAGCACTTGAGTCTCATCCTCATCTACCTTCAGTTGTTGACAGTGGCTGGAAGTGTGTGATGACAGAGACTGGAACAGAAGTTCTTGAGCCCATGTTGCTGACCCAGGAGCCATCACGAATGCTTTGTCTGGAGCTAGCAACATGTGGCTGTGCATCTTGTGCAACAAAACGTTGCAAGTGTGCATCCAATAATCTGGGTTGCACAAAAGCATGCCTATGCAAAAACTGTCGAAATCTAAGGACACCTACTTTTGTCGACTAAATGTGTGTTCTTTCAGTTTGATCAGACATACTGTTTAAGCATTCCTGCAAAATGGTAATATAACTACCAAACTACTGAAGACATTACTTATGTTTAACTTGATACCAAGATACTAAGTCATTACTTCGAGTTAAGTTTTCTTTCAGTCCATAATATTTGACAAACCATGACTACAAAGCATTAATTTTGACTTTTGTTCCAGATTTGTTAATGTTATTCTGTGTTAAAGTGTTAAAAGTGTTGGGAATCAAACTTACAAAATTGCTCTTTAATTTGGAGTTAGATTTTTTTTATCTGATAGAAACTGATTATTTCTTGACATTCCCTTTTTTCTGTTTCATATATTCTTGTTAAACAAAAAATGCAAAGGTGTATTATTTGCTAAAACAATGCCAAAATCGGTTCATATTGCTTTATTTCATTCTTTAATGGTCTCTTGTTTTCACATTATCTGATTTTTAACCATCTTTGTAATCATGCATAACATTGCTAACAAATAAAAAAAAATCGCACCACAAACCATCTTCAACGTGTCCTTTTTTAACACCTGCAATTTAAAACACCACAACACACCTATCAAAAGTTAATTTAGTTTGCATATTTGGATTCTGCATGCCAAAAAACATGGGAAAAGCTACTTGGTTTGTCAATTTGCTGCTAAAAATAGGTGAAATAGGACTTATCAGATAGATTTCGGTAGCCATTTTTAAAACTGTCATGGCGGCCATACTAACCATTTCTGAAATGTCCATCCACCTAGGTTATCTTACCACGTGTCCAGACTGTCGATCTATACCAGTTGGATGCTTCTATCACGAAATATTTAACAGAGCATTTTTTTTTACAGCTACAGATTTCGGCCTCCTGACTATTACCAACAACTGGCCCGCTGGTGTCAGTATAAATCGGTCCAGTAGTCACCTATATGCGAAAGTGTCGTGTGACTATAATCTACAAACAAACAAACAAACAAACATATGGTAGTACAAGAAACCCCATTTGTCTTCATTTACAAAAAAGAAAATTGTTGACACTTCTTTCCTCTAACATAGAAATTGCTTCAATTGGTCAGCAGTGACCTGAGCTTCCAACACCTACCCTATCCTATCCCGTAATTCGAAAGTCGGTGTGGCACCAGAGGTGATCATTTAACCAGCGTACTCCATCTTTCTCTGTCCTGGGCAGCCCTCATGGCTTCACTCAGTGTCAAGCCAGTCCATTCTCGAATATTGTCCTCCCACCTCTTTTCGCTTCCAGCGCGCACACACATTGAAACCACCTCTTATATAAGGGCCGTTTTGTCCCCTGTCAAAACCGGTTTGTTAGCAATGTATTGAAAACTGAAATTGAATTTTCCAAGTCTGTTCGGAATCTAGGTGTGCATCTGGTTCAGTGCTTGTCAATGGAGAAGCAAAATTAATAAATAGTATGTGGCTAGCTCTGAACTACCATTCCCGAAGACTGTGCAAAATACGCCAGTATCTTACTACAGATGCCACCAACAAGCTTGCTATCTCTTTCAGTCTTTCTCGACTTGATTACAGTAACTCACTTTTGGCTGGCCTTCCTGATATTAAACTGTCCAGACTTCAGCTCATTCAGAACAATGCTGCTCGCCTCGTCCTTCGTCATTCTAGTGCAACGTCCGCTGTGAAAACCTTACAGGCTCGTATCGATTACAAAGCTGCTTCTCTTTGCTTTCATTCTCTGCACAGTGATTGCTGTCCTTCCTAACTTTCAGAACCTCTCTGCCTCTTCCAACCTGCTCGGTCACTCCGTTCACAAGATGCAGCTCTCCTCTCAATTCCTAGGTATTCGCTTGAGTCCTTTGGCAGGATTTTTTTCTCTGTATTTGCCCCAACTCTTTGGAACTCTCTGCCCTCCAACATCTGGCACTGCCACTTTCTTACCGTGTTCAAAATGAACCTCAAAACCTACCCTCTTTACCAAATGCATTTAGATCCAGAATAATCAGTGTGTTTGTGATTGAATTGTGGTGTTTGTATGTGGGTGTGTGTGCGTGTGTTCGTCCGGTTGTGTGTGGATGTGTGTGTGCTTGTGTGCGTGTGTTTGTGTGTGTATATATATGTTTGTTCCATAAGAGTCTATTGCGTAATGTCCTTAGTTTAAATGCTTAACTGCCTGTACACGTCTTTTTATTCTTTATTGAGGTTGGCACTGTATGTTTTTGTTTTTTTTTTAGTTTAAAAAATAAATTCTTCTGAGTTATGTAGGGTTCTTGAATATTGTTTTTATTACTGTCAAATTATTTCTTTTCCCCGTGTCACCAAGTGGTACTTTTTACTTTGAACTAATTTTATCATTGCTTCATGGTAATGCAGATGTCCTACTTTCTTTGTGTGTGTGTGTATGTATGTTTGTCTCTCTTTAAACAAGTGGGTTTTTTTATACTAAGATGTGAGGTTTATTATTATGTCTTACGATGTTTAACGAGTTTTATCTCCTAATGTTGTACCGCATTGTTCAAATATATATCCTTGTTAGATGTGATGTTTGGATTATTTCTTAATAATAATAAATAATAATACAGGATGCTATGTACGCGCCTTTCCCCAGGGCTCAAAGCGCGGCGATCTATACCAACATACACGCTCACCTGTCTTATTTACCCTCACACACACCAAATACACATACATCACTCAAACAGGTGGTGTAAAGGCAGGGAGATCGCTATTAGAAGACGCAAGAAAATCGATTTTTTATTTTTTAAATTTTTATATTGACTGCATCCTGTACCATTATTGAAGGGAGGGAGGAAACCGAAGTGCCCGGAGAAAACCCTCGGTGACCTCAATAGTCTCGTACCTAAGTCACGTATACGTTCGCCCATTGCGGGAATCGAACCCGCGACCTTCGGCATAGGAAACCGGCGACTTATATACTGCGCCACGAGGCCACCCTTACATTGTTTAACTAAGCTATCTCATACTATTTTACCACATTGTTTAAATATTTGTCCTTGAGGGCGTATGTGTGTGTGTATGCGTGCGAGCGCTTAGAGCAAGCTTTAAGTTTGGTTTTATGCTATAAAAATGTATTATTATTATTATTATTATTATTATTATTATTATTATTATTATTATTATTATTATTATTACTATTATCATTATTATTATTATTATTATTTTTATTATTATTATTATTATTACTATTACTATTACTATTATTATTATTATTATTATTATTATTATTATTATTATTATTATTATTATTATTATTATTATTATTATCATTATTATAATTATTATTATTATTATTATTAAAAATAATAATAATAATAATAATAATAATAATAATAATAATAATAATAATAATAATAATAATAATATTATTATTATTATTATTATTATTATTATTATTATCATTATTATTATTATTATTATTATTATTATTATTATTATTATTATTATTATTATTATTATTATTATTATTATTATTATTACTATTATTATTATTATTATTATTATTATTATTATTATTATTATTATTATTATTATTATTATTATTATTATTATTATTATTATTATTAAAAATAATAATAATAATAATAATAATAATAATAATAATAATAATAATAATAATAATAATAATAATAATAATAATATTATTATTATTATTATTATTATCATTATTATTATTATTATTATTATTATTATTATTATTATTATTATTATTATTATTATTGTTGTTGTTGTTGTTATTACTGCTATTATATTTATCGTCATTAGGGCTGCGTTATAAGTATATAACATACAGGTTTCATTGAGATGTTATAAGGCGTGGGGGGGAGGGCCTAGGGAGTTGGGGGGGGGGGGGGGGGGGGAGAGAGATTGTCAGAAAATATGAAGTAATTTCTAAACTTTTGTTTGATGTGTCTTTTTGTCGTAGTTGAACAATTGAAGACTACAGGGGAAAAAAGGCACATGTCACACATTTCCACTTTTGAGATAAATGAAATTTTGTCTTTGAAAGTCGTTATGTTTGTTCTTACTGTATTTCTTGGGACGCTAAGTGTTTTGTCTTAAAGATATATCACTTCTTTTGTATTCATGAGAATTTCTCTGTCCAGATTGTATAATTTCATTAAATATGGAGGATTTAAACCACCAGGGTGGTCATGGACATGTGCCTTTTTTCCATTTTACAGACCACTCACTTGAGACTTTCTTCTACAAGCTAAATTGCAATGTACTCAGTCAATGTAAAATGGATTATAATGCCTATTTTGCTGTGGTAAATGACTAGGTATGATGGAACTGAAGTTGATTTTGTTATTTTTGATGCCTGTACGAAGACCACAAGGGAAAAAGGGCACATGTAACATTTTCCAATTATTTGAGTTATGTCCCCTACTATATAAACATAGAAGCCTAAAGGTTAGCAAAGTAGTCAAATCCAACCCAAAAAAGGCCTATGTACTGCTACAGAAACACCCAAAGAAAAGGCATACAGGGGAAAAAAGGGCACAAGTCCAGACTGTAAAATGGGGAAAAGGCCTATGTCACAAACAACAATTCCTTTTTTGGGTTGGATTTTACTATTTTGCTAACCTTCAGGCTTATGTTTATATAGTAGGGGACATAACTCAAATAATTGGAAAATATGACATGTACCCTTTTCCCCCTGTGGTCTTCAATTGTGTTTTGTTTGTTATTGTGCTGCTTAAATTGAAATGCGACACAATTGTGTGTACAACATTCCTTTGATGGTAACAAAGATTAGTTGACTTGACTTGACGACTTGATTGAAGTTGTCTTGACGACTTGACTTGAGTTGCATTGACGACTTGAGTTGACTTGAATTGGATTGAATCATACTTGAAGCACTGAATACCCTGTGAACATGCTTTGCAGAGTTCGACAGTAACTGTTTCAAACAGCAATCCAGTGACATCTTGGACTGCGGTAATACCACAGTGGCCAAAATCGTCAAGGAAGATATGGCCACACACCGGTCAACCGCTGACATTATCTGCCTGTGAGTCCCCGCCCCTCATTAAGCTGACCCCGACAAAAACCTCCGCTGTTCACATCTTGAGGATTCTGTTGGTGGTGGTAGTGGTGGTGGTGCGTGATAATGGTGTTGTTGTTGGTGGTGGTGTTTTTGATGGTGGTGGTGGTGATGATGATGATTTTGTTGGCGGTGGTGGTATGATGGTTGCTGTTGCTGTTGTTGTTTTTGCTGTGTAGTTTAGTGCAGTGTGGTCATACATGATTGTAAATGTAACGTTACATTTAACTTCCTAATACGTGTGTGGGTGTGTGTGTGTGTGTGTGTGTGCGTGTGTGTGTGTATGTGTGTGTGTTTGTGTCATTACAACATGTTCATTCTTGTTGTACTATAATTAGTAATGCAAGTATTTATTTTTATTTATTTATACATTATTTTTGGGTTTGCATGATAATCATTCTTAATCTTTCTTTCTCTTTCTTTCTTTCTTTCTTTTTTTTTCTTCATTTAAAATTAGTTAATCATTTTGTTTATTTTGCGTTTTTTTATGTGTCTGTTTGTTTGCCGGTTTGCTATGTAGTTATTTATATAATCAGAACAATAATAATCTTCCATTCTGTTCAATATATGTATCTTTAAAATACGGATCAGGGCGAGTCCTCTTTCAATCAAGTTGTGGTCCCGATTCGGCTCTTTGTGGTCCGCTGGACTCTATAAACAATGATTAACTAACTAACTATCTATCTAGGTATGTTATTATTTATCCTTTAAACAATTGTTTTCTTTTGTTGATTTTTTTTACTAATTTTAATTGTTATTATAATTTATTCTGTTCAGCTCGACGGATGTGCATTACGACTGTGCGAAGAAATACGTGAGCCGGTGCAGCAATATGACTCTACAGATGTACTTGGATCAGCGTACGCTATTTACATATTCTCTTCTTCTTCTTCTTCTTCTTCTTCTTCTTCTTCTTCTTCTTTTCTTCTTCTTCTTCTTTGATGTTGTTGTTGTTGTCTCTGTTGTTGTTGTTGTTGTGTTGTTGTTGTTGTTGTTGTTGTTGTTGTTCTTCTTCTTCTTCTTCTTCTTCTTCTTTTCTTCTTCTTCTTCTTCTTCTTCATCATCATCATCATCATCATCATCATCATCATCATCATCATCATCATCATCATCATCATCATCATCATCATCATTATCATCATCATCTTCTTCTTCTCTCTTCTTCTTATCTTTCTTTTTCTTCTTCATCTTATTCATCATCATCATCATCATCGTCATCATCATCATCATCATCATCATCATCATCATCATCATCATCTTCTTCTTCTTCTTCTTCTTCTTCTTCTTCTTCTTCTTCTTCTTCTTCTTCTTCTTCATCATCATCGTCATCAATATAATCTTAGGTGTCATCATCATCATCATCATCATCATCATCATCATCATCATCATCATCATCTTCATCATTCACTTCTTCTTCTTTTTCTTTTTTCCTCCTTCCCCTTCTTCTTTTGTACTTCATCTTCTGCTTCTTCTGCTTCTTCTTCTTCTTCTTCTTCTTCTCTCCCCAGTGAGCACTTGCCCTACGATCGGAGGTATAGTGGAAAATCTTATGATGATGATGATGATGATGATGATGATGATGATGATGATGATGATGATGATGATGATGATGATGATGATGATGATGAGACCATATGAAGAAAATTCGAAATAATTTAACAGAAAATACAAGATTTATCTCAATGTTTCTTTCATTCCAAATCATGTAGTCAACTGTTTTAATTTAAATAAATGAATAAAACAAAATCAAAATTGATAAATACATTCCATTTCAGTAAACAAATACCAACTACCCTCCGCCTGCTTTGACCGAATACCAGGCAGAGCAGGTCGCCGCTCCTATCTCACAAGCGTCGCAACTCCGCTCAGACATCTTTTGCCCACGGAGTTCTTCCTCCTGGCGGTTGCTTCCCTTGCGTCGCTCCTGGGCTTGTCAACTTGATCGCTGCAGACAACAACTACATGGAATGGATGAACACATTCATGATCTTTTTATTTATTTATTTATTCATTTATTTATATATTAAAATAAAGTAAAAACTTTTTTAAAATTAATTATTTTTGATACTGATGGAATCATTTAATAGTTTCACAATGTCGCAATGCGATATTGGGTGGATGGGGTATGTGCGTGTTTGTTCGTGTGTGTGTGTGTGTGCGCGCGCGCCTGTTGGCGTGTGAGGTAGAGGGGGGGGGGATGAAGATGTGGTACTGATGAAAGTGATAGGCGTATGGATTGGGGTAGGGGTTTGCGGTTTGGAGTAAAGGAAAATGGCGTTTGCGTGCAAGTGCTTCCGCATCAATGTGAGTGCATGCGTGTATGTGTATGAGTGTGTGTTTGTAAGTACGTGTGTGTATGTGTGTGCGTGCGTTCGAGCGTGCATGGGTGCGTGCGTGCGTGATAGACGCCCCTCCTGTACAGAGAGGCTTGAGTGGTATCTTGAGCTGACTTAAGCACGTGCTATTTTCTTTTGTCTTTTTAAAAAAAATGTACTACGCGTGCTAAAATACGACAATGTTATTTAACGCGTGTGTTATGTATCAGCTGTATGTAGGAGTTCAAGTTACGTAGTAGAAGTGGAATAAAACTATTCACGAATGCCCAGCTGTATGTATATTATCCTATCCTATCCAATCCCTTAAATCAAAAGTCGTTCGAGCACCACAGATGATCGTTTAACCAGCATTCTCCATCTTTCTGGGGTGTCGGATAGTGCAGTGGTTGGAGCACTCGCTACTGTGTCGAAAGTGAAGCACCGTCCGGTGCGGTTAGCACTTGGATGGGTGACCGCTAAGGTGTGAAGCGACAAACAACAACGCCCCCAGTTGACTCAACTGTGATTGAGTACCTACTCTCTTGAGGGTGGGGAAGGTAAAGCAGCGAGGGAGAGAGTTGGGCATCACCCTCATTACGCTGGCCCAAGATAAGTGTGATCTCCAACATCACGCTCCCCTACGGCCACAAGGCTATGGGACTACCTTTACCTTTTTTTACCTCCATCTTTCTCTGTCTTCAGCAAACCCTGATGGCTTCGCTCAGTGTCAAACCCGTCCATTCTCGAATGTCGTCCTCCCACCTCTTTTTCTGTCTTTCTCTTGTTTTGCCTCCCTCTTCCTCTGCCTCCTTGCGCCGTGCCTGCAGGAGGGTTTTTGAAAGGCCTGATGCTCTGGCGACGTGGCCATACCATCTGAGTTTCCGTTTCTTCACCACTGTGAGCCTGCCATCATCTTGTCCAATGGCTTGTGTGATGGACTATAGGACTTCGTCGTTGGTATCTATATTAACTATCGTGCAAAAAATAAATTTACCTGTATTTACAGCATGATAATACTAATCTTTCTTTCTTTATGTTATGTTACACAATTACGTGATGAAAAATTATGCGCCATGAACCGTCGTTCACCGTGAGATATGTTTACTACACATGTTGCTGTTTTTACTAAGGTAATCAATCCATGTATTATTATTATTAATATTATTATTATTATTATTATTATTATTATTATTATTATTATTATTATTATTATTATTATTATCATTATCATTTGCTTCCATGCTTTATTTTTATATATATATATATTTTGTATTTAATTTTTTTACATCAACCTAGAACACGAACTTGAAATTATATGTCAATTGTTGTCGTCGTGTTTACGAATTTAATCGGTTCAATGCATGTATATATGCCATAATTAAGCTATTTATGCTTTAGTGAATGTGATACTGTACACATTGCTTAGAGTAGAGCTTTCTAATGTACTGTTAAATTGCCTTTTACTAATGTGTTTGATTAGTATTTATTTAGTAATTTATTTAACTTAATTTGTGTTTGATTCTGCAAGTTATTTTGACCAATGACCGCTCTGCGTTTTGATTAATGTATGTGTCTATGTATTTATTTGTTTTAATTTCTAAACTGTCGTTATAATCGTCGAAGAAACATTTTAAAAAAAATTTCTTTTTTAGCAGCCACCAGAGAAGTTACATTTTTATAACGTGCCCATGTACATAGGTCTCACTGAGGTTTCCAACAATGCAAGAAAGCAGCTCGTTTTCTTCGGTTTGATTAAATAATTTGTACAGTGTGTTTTCAGGAATGCAACTATGAGATCTTTAAAAATATACAATGACAATCAGAAATTATACCCAATCAGAACTGAGTCATTAAACACTAAAGATGGCTATCTAGATTCTTTTTTTTTAAAGGCACATCATGCGACGTATTACAAAAGGATCTGTAAAACGCAAACCGTCCACGTGTATCAGAGAGAGAGAGAGAGAAAGAGAGAGAGAGAGAGAGAGAGGGGGGGAGGGAGAGGGGGAGGGAGAGAGAGAGAGACAAAGGTCGATTTTCTGTTAACTAATTGTCGTAAAATGATTATAAATGATGTATCTTCACAGTGCACAATTTCTGTACTGTGCCCATTTTTTTTTTTTTGGGGGGGGGGGGGGGGGGTTCTTTTCTTATTTGTTTTTCATTTTTTCTTTTCTTTTATTTTATTTATTTCATATTTTCATGCATTTATTTATGTAACTTCATAAATGTTTGTTGTCTAAAATCCCATTGTTATGAACATACGTCAAATTAAAATATTCCATTGAATTGAATAGAACATTAGCCACATTGTTCTTCAAATATGTATGTACGTACACTCATTGGAACGATTCGCACAGATCTGCTACCTGTTAATACATTAAATCTACTGCACGCACTGGTTGCTTTTTTTCCATTGATTGAACAATTGATTGTTTGCTTGATTGTTTGATTAATGTTTTGTTTCAATGATCGATCAATAAATTATTTATTGATCGATCATTGAAACAAAACATTTCGGAATACCTTGTTGTGCAGGTGCAATTCTGGCTTATACTAATCAGTATTTCATACATAATATTAACGTATATTACATAAATAAACATTATATTATTTGTTTTAGTGTGTTTATCTATCTGTCTCTCTCTGTCTCTCTCTGTCTCTATCTATCTCTCTCTCTATATATATTACCCTCGTTGGGGTGTCGGGGGGTTTCAGTATAAATACTATCCCCACTTTCTACAAATTTAGTGCTTTAAATTCCCACTGTCGCTGTCTTTTCTCATTTGTTCTTTCTCATTCCTGCTCTGTTCTATCAATCTGCTATACTATCTTCTTCTTCGCTAGACCAGTCACCTACCTTTTTTCTTGAAAACTCTTCTGGGACAAGACTCCTTATTTGTGTGTGAGGTCTGTTGGATCAGCTTGGGAATACTGGACGCTTTCTGCCAGGTGGTCACTAGGGCTTCCTATGATGTTATTATTTAGCAATGTGGGCATTTTATGTGTATGTGTTTTGTTGATAATTTATAATGATGTTTGTATTCTATTTTGTTTTTGTAAACGGGAGTTCGATAAATTAGAGTATAGCCTCAGCGTCCCCTGCGTGGGATGTCTTTATTGTAAAGTGACTGGTTGGTGGAGAGAATCCAGTTTTACCACTAGGGTTGTTTCAGCAGATCTTTTATGCGGATCGGGGGTTGTCCGGTCCTGATTTGGCTCGGAAGAGTCCGCTGGACCTAAAGCAATAATAATGTAATGTAATATATATACTGTATATATCTTTCTTTGTAAAAATGTATCATTCCTTTGTAGCAGTCAAAATTATTCTGTAGTTTATGCACGTGAAATAATTATAATAATATAATATTTTGTCAATGTTAAATATAACAAGGGTATAGAATTTAAATAACATTGTTATCAAACAAAATCTGTTTAACTGGTGTTTTGTTGATAAAGTTATTGTTTTAGAATTACGTTACCAGCATTATCATCATCATTATCAACCATCACTATCATCATCACCATCATCATCATCATCATCGAAGTAATCATATTCTCTCTCTCTTGCACAGACAATAAGATGGCATATAAACCACCACCACCACCAACAACAACAACAAAAACAACAACAACAACAACAGGCCAGTCTCGCAGTAACTTCTAAGAAACGTCACATTATTTAAACGTTCTCTTTTAATAGCAATCAATGCTTGTGACACATTAGCATTTCATATAAATGATATAATCCCTGCACATCCAAACGTACAGATATACAGACATTCAAATCTGGTTACATAAATAATTACTACTCCAATCCACAGCAGATTGAAATCATGAGCCAGCGGCAAATCAATTTTTGCGCATGCATGACCAGCAATCAAATGCAATGTCAGCATTTTAGACTATTTCTAGACTATAATTTTTACCACAAAAAGTAGAATCAACTTCCAATGCTTCAAATATTAATGCTCGTATACAAGACAGCAGAACTAACACATAAAACATCCATGTCAACAAGGTCAAACAAAATATATAACAAGTATCTAATCTCACAGCACCTCATAAATGCAGACACTCGTATCTAAAACACTAAATGCAGACACTCATACCTAACATAATAAACGCTGAAACTTCTATATAACGTAATATTATGTATGTACACTCATAGCTAGCATGATATATGCAGACAATCATATCTAACATAATAAATGCTGAAACTCATATCTAACGTAATATACGCAGACTCTCATATCTAACATAATAAATGCAGAATTGAAGAAGAAATAGAATTGTTTCTTCTGTTCCTCATTTCATTCAGAAGCACCGCTAACACCTTTTACCCAACGAGTATGTAATATAATAACCTTTTCCATCCATCACAGTTCATTGTCATTTTACTATTCAACAGGGAAGAGTGCAGCAGTGAATGCCTACACATTTGCGGAGTAGGCATACACAGCATTGGGCATACACGGAGTAGGCATTCGCGCACCTCCCTACTACATGTAGGGTAGAAAAGGTTTACGCTTGAGCCTTAGCATTGAATTATTTGGCAGTGTGATTCTGTCAATTTTATTTTGACGGGAAATCTTCGTTGGAATCACTTGAGTTTTATGTGCCTTTTCGTACGTCCCTACTTGCAATTCTAACAGTTACTATACTGTTCTTTCGTCTTTCGTCCAACTGTTTGTGGGACCTGCCAGAAGCCATAACCTCGTAGCTTCGTTGATCACTGAACAGTCAAAACAAAATTATGTAAGCCACAGTTTGTTTGTTGTGTGTAGTGAAACAGTCAATGCGCGTCAATGAAAGGTTGAAATATGAAATCTTTAGTAGAACAATAGTGAATACGTTGAACGGGAGTAAATAGAATAGTTTAAATTCGATATATCGAACGTCGTTGATAAACTGTAAATCTGATTTATGTACAAAAGTGTTAGTCCTTTAGTTGTCTTTTAGTTGTATGTTCGTTCGTTTGTGTATATGTTTCTTTGTTTTTTTGTGGCAAGGACAGGCCAATTTTAGGATTTCTTGTAGCTAGTCTTTTGTTTTGTGGTATCCAACGACCATAATTATGTATTAATTAGTAATTCAAACACAGTGTGAATCTTGTCTTAAAAGGTTAGGTAAGTCTAGTATTTTCGAGTACATGGAAAACTTTGTTGTGCGCACTAACAGTTGCATTGTTTCGTAGTACAAGATTTTAGCTGGCAAGTATCATAAAGGGAGGTGAACAGTTTAAGGTCGTAATAGCCTCTTACTACCTACAACGTATTGTCTCCCTTCTTTTATAACTTCCAGCCGTCATTCTGCAATATATCGATATGCAAGTCTAACAATACTAACATATCAAAATAATACGGCTTTTCTAATACAGACTTCAAAGCTGCTCGTCATAAAATAATAATGATTATGTTTACTAAGTGATAAACACCTTTCCATAGCCGCAGACCAAACTGTTCATTCTGTCCGGCTGTCTTGTAAAGTATAACATAGAATAAATATTGAATGACATCATACACCGAAACGGAAATTTCGATGGTATGACCACGTCACCAGAGCATCAGGCCTTGCAAAGACCATCCTGCAACTGCAAGGAACGGTTCAAGGAGGAAGAAGAAGAGAGGGAGACAGAAAAAGAGATGGGAGGACAACATTCGAGACTAGACTGGTTTAAAACTAAGAGAAGCCATGAGGGTTGCTGACGACAGAGAAAGATGGAGTACGCAGGTTAAACTCTCATCTGTGGTGCCCCAACGACCTCCGAGATACGGGATAGGATAGGATATGACATCATATATATGCTGTCAGCCTTGTTGACGTGCATTAGAGGGTATACTCGTAACTGATCAAGCGAGTTTAGTGCTAGGCAAGGTATAAACATTTAAAACATGTATTCAAAAAAATAAAATAATAAATAAAATAAAACCCCACATAAAAAAACAACAACGATGTAAATTATGTTGACCCAGATTTAAAGAATGTAATTTGCATAACGTGCACAGTCAGATATGTAATTTCCCTAGGGTATACGACAACTGAAGGCAAAGTCACATAGTGATAATATCACAGAGTATGTTGTAATTCACTGTACTCAGGAATGACGGGGACAATCTTAAATATATTTTTTAAATCAACGGTACAAGTATTGTGATCACGTAAACAAAGAAATGATGTTTTATAGTGCACAAATCCGGAGGACTATTTTTGATAGACTATAAACAATCTGCCAAAATGTGAAGAACACCAAAAATCGTGAACAAAAAAAAAACTTATGAACAAATAAAGTAGATATCTCAACAATGCGAAGAAAAAGAACTTGGCAATAACATTATTTCTCTGTAGTTGTACAAATGTCGATAATACAAATGTGTCCAGATAATTCAACTTATTACTTAAACAAAAGTGTCTTAAGAGTAGATATGGTACAACAAAATGCAACCGCCTTAAATGAAGAAACAATATTCCACATAAATCTCGGAGATAACCTTTCGTCTTATAACAATCCACCTTAAATAATAATAATAATAATAATAATAATAATAATAATAATAATAATAATAATAATAATAATAAGAAGAAGAAGAAGAAGAAGAAGAAGAAGAAGAAGAAGAAGAAGAAGAAGAAGAAGAAGAAGAAATAAATTTAAAAAAAAATAATAATAATAA